>CM045762.1:188225122-188459553 GCA_025200525.1 Camellia lanceoleosa
ACATGCTTCTACAAAATTGAAGAGAGCCTAAAAATAAGCACATTTACAGAAGATGGAAGCCCCAAAAACAGAACATAAACATGCTATAAATTCTGTGCAAAATGGAGCCCAAAAGAGGTTTATAAAGAGAGGTACCACATGGATGCACCAAACCAGAAAGGACCCTTAACAAAACTTTAAGAAAAGACCAAAAGAAGACACTTTCTAAGCCTGCTGAAGCCCAGAAGCATAAGCTAGAAAGGCCTAATCAATCATGCAATTTTACGGTAAATTTGATGGATTGCAAAGGAAGTACCAAAAATTAGCACCAAATGGCTTAAGTCCCTCATCATAACATGGAAAGGGGACAGAAAAGAGACTGTTACAAAGCCAGAAGAAGGCTGAAATCCGGATCCAAGTAATCCTAACAAAGCATGCAAGAATTAGGGCCTAAAGTGAATTTCCAAGAGGTGGTATATAGAATGGCCAAATGAAGTTGAGCCCTTCTACAATGTTGTGAGGGGCTCAAAATAAGCCTAAAACCAGTAGGGGTCTGAGCCCCAAACAAATGCAAATAGGCCAAAATTAGCATGCAAATTGGTGACATACAAGATGGATATTGAAGGAAGTGTATCATGGAGACACCAAATGAAGTTGAGCCCTTCTACAAAGTTGTAGGGGCTCAAAAAAGCACAAAATAAGTAGGGGTCGGGCCCTAATTCTCAACCAAATAGAGTATAGAAATGAATCAAGAAAAAGCCCTAAAAGTTGGTTTGAGGACTTACCCTTGAAGACTTATCTTTCTTTGATTCTTGGCTCGATTTGTAGCCTCAACCTCTGAAATTCACTTCCTAGCTGCTTTGGAATGGTAGTAGGGAAGGTGAGGCTAGGTGTTGATGAAGAAGGCCTAGGGACTTGAAAGTTTTTGAGTTTTTGAGCTATGAAAATGGAGGAGTTTGGAGAAGTATCCTTGAAGGCAAATTTTCCAACCTTGAAGAAGAAGGAGGGAGGGCCTTCAAATAGGCAAAAATGGGGTGTAAAGGGAGGAAAGCACTAATCTTTCCCTAAAATATCCCAGGATGCCAGGATATGTTGGAAGATATCGGGACGGTAGGACAGTAAAGCAATCTGGCCGAGTGGGGAATTTGTGGGAGGTGGCTGACACCACATCACAGTCGTCCACCACCTACCATGGCCACGGCCACCCCAAATGAAGTGTAAAATCTCGCAGACCACCATACACAAGTGTCCTCCCATGTGTGTGTAGAATAAGGCCCGGGGTAGGAATTTGGCAACAACCAGAGCCACAACATAGAGCTTGAAGGAGGCCCAAAATGAAAGGCACAATTTACGGCCGACCACCATACCAAAGTGTCCTCCCATATGTGTGGGACAAGGTTCCAAGGTCGGGTGGCAACACCGAACAGTGAGCCACAACATAGAGCTTGAAGGAGGCCCAAAATGAAACTCACAGTTTGCCGACCCGAGAGTTGGTAGGTCCTCCCGGTGTCTGATCAGATATGTAACTTTGGTTGGAAGAAATACCCCAAGGTGTTCAACATTGGCGGAAGTGAGCAAACAGGCTCGGGAGGAAGCGAATTATCTCGGATAATTGTTGGCCTCCCACCCTGATGATCTTCTGATATTGAAGCAGAGGTACCGCCAAGTTTGAACAAAAACTAATGAGAAATGAGCGTTCGGGGCCAAAATCGGCAAATCGGGATCTAAAAATGGGCTTGAATACCGGAAGTGGTGTTGACGTGAAGTGGAGTATCTCGCGACCCAGTGTCCTCTGGAATGACAAAACAGGTACACCTTAAAATAGGAGAAGATGGATCACGAAATGAATGCTCGGGACCAAAACCGCCGGTTGGGGTCCCAAACTATGAGCAAAAGTGGCATCTGACCACGAAGTGAACATCGGGGCCCAGGGTTCTCGAAATATTAAAACAGGTCTCCGCCAAACCGGAGAAAGCGGATGCAAATGAATCTCGGGACCAAAACCGCTCGGTTTGGGGTCAAAATGGTCATGAGCACGGGAAGTGGTGTTGAGTGGGCATCGAGGGCCCCATGTCCCTAACACTAAACAGAGGCACATGCCAAAACCGAGAACTCGGAGGCGGTTGGGCGGTTGGCCGAGTCGCACTGCGGCTGACGGCTCAAAGGAACCGCCCGAAATGGGCAAAATGGCCTCGACACGCAGCGTAGCTCCACCCCGAGAGATAGTCTCTGGGACCACTCCCTTCCCTCGGGAGAAAAGCAGAGCAGGCACGTTGCATGGCAAGAGACAAGGTAGAAGATGGTTCGGAAGTCGGAGGCACGTGGCCGTGACTCGACTCCCAAGCAAGATGCAATATCACCGAAGCGCTCAGTGGTGACGTCGAAGTCTTAAGGTCGGTCAAAATGGGGTGTCTCTGATTTGCCCTCTTTGTGAACTTCTAAGTCAAGTGAGGAGTGAATGTCAAAAGCCGAGACAACCCATTTTTGACAAAAGACTTAGACAAACATCTGAGATAAGAGATATGTGTGCGAGGGCAAAGTGCAAAGTGATAAGCGTGAGCAGGATGATCATGCAAATCTGCAATTGTAATGAAGCGGTATTGACATAGATGCAGTTTAAGCAAGAATGCAAAGCAAACAACTACATTTCATGCAGGTTAGGGATGCGGAGAATCATTGAATTCGTCAGCGTCTCACACGGAAGATACGATACTGCGCGATTAATGCAGTCGCACTGACCTCAAATGAACCGTACATACAATATCGTGCACGCAAAATAGAAATGAAACAAGAACAATATCGAGCAACATATATATTCTATGTGATTCCTATGATTCCAAAAGTTCGACACACAGCGTCGGTGAGCGAATACATGAACGCGAGGAGGTAATGTGGCGATAACGCATGTTCAAGCATAGAAAGTTCGGTATATCAAGAAATCATGCATGATAATGCAAAACAATCACGAGAATCACGAATTAGGAGCCAAATAATGACAAATGAGCTTCGTCGGGATCTGGGTTGTTGCACAATAACTTAGTGGAAAATGCATTCGTGACGGCAATTCGATCCGACCTCGATTTACATTCCGGAAGATACGAGTGATTAAAATGGATACACTCGATTTCGATGAATAACGATGAGACACATATCAATAATTGCAATTAAAGTTTATTGAAAGCAATTCGCCGAAAGTGTACTTTTCTTCAACTTTTTGGTCCGAGAGCTCGATTTTCCTCAAAATTTGCAGAGAGGTAGGGGAGGGTGGGGACATGGTCGACCAGCCCATTGCCCTAGGAGAGGCCATCGGCGAGCCAAAAGTAGAGGGCATTTTGGTCATTTTGCATTTTCTATATATATGCACCTCATTGCCTCAGAAATCACACCCAAAGTTGCAAAACTTCTTCCTCTTGCTCTCTAGGCCACTTTCTCTCTCGGATCTGCATTTTATCTGGCGTCCTCGGCCTCGCCAAGTTGTTTTTGAAATCTTCCGATTTAAGCACTTTGAAGCGACTTAAATTTACTTTGGGGCTTCTCTCCTCATTTTCACCACTTGAGGTAAGTTTGTTTCGATATTTGGAAAAATTTTCGGGGTTGACTTTTGTTGACTTTTTCATTTTAGAGTTGACTTTTGTTGACTTTTTCCAATTTTGGCCCATTTGCTCATTTTGCTCCTCTTTCTGATTTCTCGCAATGGCGGTCATTTTCCTCCATGACGGAGGTTTTCCGGTCTTAGGAGATGATTTTGACTTTATGGTATTCGTGGGGTTCGCACTTTCTTTCCCGGGATCGATATGCTCCGTACGGTTCATAGGCTTCCTAGCCACTTTCCGTTATTTTACCGATTTTAACGATCGAGCATTGGGGATCTTCTCTTCTGAGGCCGGGGCGACACCTCTCCTATGATCTTGAAGGTATTTTATTATCCGCATCTTTTCGTGTATTCTCGTACCTTTGCCATGCTTAGACAATACGCAGTTTAGCTTATGACACAAGATGCTTGTATTTTGAGCATGTGACTTAGCCACTTGAATTTCATGAACACTTGGCGCATTGAATAATTGTGAGCGCCGCACCTTAGTTAGAAATTGAACACCTGACCTCTAAACTTGAAGCCGCGAACACCGGCCAGATTGAAGTGAACACCACGGCCAGCGGCGTTGAGTAGAACACACGTCCCAAACTTGAAGAACACACGCTGATCCGCGATGTTGAGTAGAACACTAGATCCCAAACTTGAAGTTTAACACAGTTCATCGATGTTGAGTAGAACACTGATCCCCAAACTTGAAGCGAACATTATGCCATCGATGTTGAGTAGAACACCAGTCCCAAACTTGAAGCAACACACGGCCCATTGATGTTGAGTAGAACACGGTCCCAATTTGAGCGAACACACCCTTAATCGATGTTGAGTAGAACACCACAGTCCCAATTTGAAGCGAACACATTGACCCTAATCGATGTTGAGTAGAACGCTAGATCCCAAACTTGAAGCGAACACACGACCTAATCGATGTTGAGTAGAACACACGGTCCCAAACTTAGGCGAACACACACCATCGATGTTGAGTAGAACACGTGATCCCAAACTTAAGCGAACACACGCCCATCGATGTTGGCGAGAAGAACACCGATCCCAATTTCCGGATGTCTATCAAACTTTTGAACACGAAATTTTAAATACTCAAATTTAAATACGAACACGCAATTGCCCATTTTGCTTTATTTGCACATGTTTCATTTTCACTTCATTTGTCGATTCATGCATTGATTCTAAATGCAGTTCGTTTCAAGACAATGCGAGGATATGGCTCCCGTCGCAAGGAATGGTATTTTGAGCTTAAGTTTGTCCGGATTGGTCGCTCTTGCTGGATCGGGGCCATTCTGCAGAGGGGTATCTCGTTGCCTCATCAGTAGGACCCTATTTGCAGCTTTAGCGTAGAGTGGTGGGACACTACCAATTCTTCCATTTTTCTCTGACGGGGGACATGACCATGACCATTTGGATTTCGCTTATGCTCACCGGCCTAGACTTAGGCGGTAGGCCCATTCCTATGACGAGGATATGGGTGAGTGGCAGTTGCTGGATGCATTTGTTGGGGACACACACTATCAGACAGAGGTTAGGAGAGTCCGATACTCCCTGGTTGCTTCCTATTTCCCATGCCCACAGATGGAGCCTGAGACTCTGAGGCGAAGCAAAGACGCTCGTGGTTTCCTTATGTACCTCCTCGGTACCACCTTGTTCACGACAGAGGAACATGGTAGGGTTACTCTTGGCGCCTAGTGGACCTATCACAGGTGAGCCAAGAGGATTGGGCACGGCCTTTGGCTACCCTTATCGCTACATGAGCGCAGCCTCGCACACGAGGGGACTCTACTCATGGCCATCGAGAGAGCTCGGGAGGTACATTCTCCTCTTGATTTACATTTGTTCAGACATTACTTATTCGCACACACACGGCGCACTTTGCATTCTCAGATTCTCGCCTTTAGCACTTTGTACTCACACTCTGATTGCCTTTCTCGGTGTGGGTGTATGTGTACTTCCCACATTGGCCGGAGATGGAGGTGGTGGGACCTCCTATGACTCCATTTTCTTTGATGTTTGAGGCGAGCATCTGGCGAGGCCTCGAGAATCTCTTCTGGCGACGATACTTTGATACCGCTCGGCGACAAGAGGTGCTTGAACTCTCAGTTCCTTTTATTTTATCTTTGATCCGCTTCAGATATCGATTTGACCGATTTGTATCTGTTATCCATGATCACGGCGGCCTTGGGCAATCTTGACGACGAGCTTCGAGACTCAGACTCGAGCGTCGAGTTGTTGTCGATATAGATTTACGCTTTCGAGGACCGGTCGGCAGGTTTAGTTCTGAACGCTTTCATTATCGCGATATGGGGCGATTCTCGAGACCTCTGCTTGTGCTCCGAACACCATGCGGACCGGCCGTAGATTATCCCTGAGGAGGTCGGCGGTATATGCGAAGCGATGATGCTTTGTTGCATCATCTCGATGGGAATTCGCCACCTACCGAGATATATTTGATGCCCGCTGACGGAGTCGGGCTCGACGCGGACCTCCGCTGCACCGTCTTCGAGTCGCGCCCATGCTAGAATATCCCTTCTTCTAGCGAGTGGTGAGATCCAAGGTAGGCGATTCGATCCCTCCGATCCTCCGTCTCTTGATCATCCAGGTGGCGGACATTACGCCGATCGATTTAACTGGCGATTTGGGACGCCTTACCGATTCCGCTAGAGCCTCCTGCACGATCACGAATATGTTAGAGACCCCGACTTCGCCCGGTATGTTTTTTCACTTTGATTTATCATCGGATATTTGAACATTGATTCCACATCGATAGTTTTGCATTTGTATTTGACCTCGTTGAATATACTGGACGAGCCGGGATCTGCCACATTCGAGGGCATGATCTTCAGGAGACGCAGATGAGCATCGTGGGTGTGGAGGTATGTCCATTTTCCTGCACTAGCATGTTTCGATCTTTGCTCTAGCTTTAGACCTTCGCTATATTGATAGACGTGTAGAGCACATCCGACACACACCCTTTTCACGTGATTTACTCGCTTTTTATGCTTGAACGATGTATTGCACTTTGCATCTTCAGATGCCTCCCGTGATATGCTTCCTCACGCCAGCACCGGGCCCTCTCAGAGGTCGAGGTGCTAGACCTACCCGAGGTCTGTGGATCGGAGGAGCTGGGCCATCCAGTCTCATCGAGGAGCCGGGCGGCGAGGGTCGCCTCGCAGACGCAGGGCACCCATCGCCGAGGATGACGAGGAGGAGATCGCAGATCATGTGTCGGCCGCATCTCCCGGAGAGGAGGCCCCGGTCTTGGTTCCGAGAGCGAGACGAGCCTCGAGGGATCCGGAGGATGACAGCCCGATCCAGATGGTGATGATGATGTAGAGATTATCCCGCAGAAAGGATGAGGGGCCTCTTCTCGCTTCCCGAGGGCACCGATGTTATTTCTCGCTTTTATTCTACTTTTTAGCTAGTAGTTTGTAGCACTTTGCACCTTTGTTAGGCGCTTTTATTTTCGTAAAACTTGTACCTTTATTTTGTAAGACATGATGAAATGAAATAACTTTTGAAAAGATGTTGTATTTGAAATTCTCAAAGATCGTGATCGCATTATTTTGCACAAAATGGAATTGAATGGTAATGTGTCTCATGTATTTACCGGGTTAGGTAGGGAACCGACGCAACAAAGCAAAACAAGACGACTCACTAAGAAATAAAACAGAATCTTAGCGAGTTTACAACTCGAAAAACAAAGTACAATAATGTTAACGACTCAATAGACAAGACTTAACAAAATGTGTAATCAAAAGGTAACAACTCAAAACGCAAAATGCGACAGCTCGACAAAACTTACAACTCAATAAGCAAAGACAACAACTCGATAAGCAAAAATATAACACGATGTACTTCGGATGGACTATCTGGATAATGGAGTGCATCCAAAATTGATAGGCCTGGATGCCTTCTCACGGAGACAATCAGACGGCAGGAGTCCACATCGCTATAGGTAATGTTTCCCACCCAAGCTCACTTGTATTTGCTTACATCACCGACCCTTGGGCTCGACTTTTCTCGCAAAAACCCTTATCTTACTTTTCTCTCGTCAGACATCTCTATTCTTTATTCTCTCATTTTTCATCCCTCCCCAGATATAGTTGATGGAGAAGTTGCAAGTTGTGGACTCTTGCTCTCGCTTATTCAAATTTCGGGCTACTTTTTCTAAGAACGCGTAGTTAATGCTCCCGATGAGAGCTGGTGGTTCGAATGGATGCGCAACTTGTCAGCAGATCGCATTGCATGGCGCTGTCCCTGGCTTAATCTTTCAGCGATGAGTTACAAAGAAGTTCTGGGATACTGATCCGCCTCGACGGCTTGACTCATCAGATATTTTATCTCCCATTCCATACTCCGCTTAGTTAGGTCATACAAGCCGGGCCTAAGTTGGCGCCCAAGCTTTGACTAGCTCGAGGGGGCGCAGGACACTGACTAGACTATGCCCCAGATTTATTTCTTTATTAGTACTTACAAAGTTTTCTAGCGTGAGTGTAATGAAAAACAACTTCAATTGTATGCAAGAGCAAAAGACCTCTGTTTTGAAATTAATGAAATTGAAGGTTGTGGTAATCGAAAATCCTCCGCTTTTGGTCCAAGAATGGTCTTAGTTGTGAAAAGATTAATTTGAACAAAGTCAACTTTATGAAAACTTTTCAAAACTATTTTCGATATGGATCGAATCGACACACCAAATCAGCCACCGAGACACACAACCTCGAATCCTAGCAATCGAAAGTTGCCCTAGTTTGAAAAGGTAAGCTGGCAAAGTGTGGCAACGAAAGTTGCCCTAGTCCGATGATGCCGACACTCCATTGCAACGGAAAGTTGCCCCTAGTTTGAATAGCACTGTACCGGAGATCGTAGTGAATGTTGATGAATGAAGATGACTGAGGTGATCAAAATGGACTAAGTTGATCGGGGAAAAGATTGTGACTGAACTTCAAGATGAAGTCGCCACGATCCCAAAGATGGGAATCAAGTCTTACGAGTTCAGCTTAGGTTCGCCGAGTGTTTTTGCTCTCCTTGGCGCTCTAACTTTTGCCAAGGCCGCCTTTGCGGTTTTCAACCTTGCGAGCTCGCTTTTTATAATTTTCAATTTTTCTATGCTCGAAGTTTTGCCTAGGTCGCCTTTTCGGTTTTCGCCTAATGAGCCTCTCAAGGGTAGTATTTCTTCAACTTGTCCATATTGATCGGTTGGGAAAACTCCAAGCCATCTAGATCCATCGAACCACACCCACCGACCAGATTGACTTGATGATGTAGGGACCAGTCCAATTGGGTCTGAACTTGCCCCTTGGGTCGTGGATGGGAGCTCGGTTGTCTTTGAGTACCAAATCTCCTTCTTTCAAGTTCCCGGACTTAACCTTCTTGTTGAAAGCCCGGGCGATTCTGCGTTGATAACCCTGAACGTGGTACAGTGCTTTCAATCTCCTTTCATCAAAGAGCATGAGTTCTTCAAACCTGCTTTGCTGCCAATCCGCTTCGGCTATCTGGCACTCGGCCAATACTCGCAATGATGGGACCTCGATCTCAATTGGTAGAACGGCCCATCCCATAGACTAATGAGTACGAGTCGCCCAAGAGAAGTTCCGATCGAAGTCCTGAGCCCCCACAGCAAATGGCGACTTATCGGCCACCCGATAGGGTTTCCACCATCTTACGTAGTATGCGCTTGATGTTCTTGTTGGCGGCCTCAACCGCTCCGCTGGTTTGCGGCGTAAGTAGACGACTTATGAAAAGCCACGTTGTATTTCTCCAACAAGTCAATCACCTCCTTCTTGAAGTGGGAACCATTGTCGAAACTATTTCATTTGGGACTCCGAGCGACAGATAATGTTGTTTCGATGAATTTTGCAACGTGAAGCTTTCAACACCGCATAAGATTGGGCCTCAACCCACTTTGTGAAGTAATCTATCGCTACGAGGATGAACTCATGCCCATTTGACCCTTTCGGGCGTGATGCTCCGATCACATCAATTCCCCATGTAAAAAGGCCATGGCGAAGTCATGTTGTACAATTTTGACGGCGGAATGTTCATGCGATTTGCATGAATCGACATTTGTGGCATCGCCGACCTAAACCGACATAATCCTCCTCCATGGTGGACCAATAATAACCTTGTCTAAGGATCTTTCTAGCCAACATCACCCCATTCATATGTGCACCGCATTCACCCCGTGGATGGCTTCCATCGACGCTTGGACTCTTCAAAGATCAACACACGCTTTATGCATTCCCAGATGACCTCTTCTATACGCTTTACCCCGCAGATGATGAACGGATCGACATTCTTCGATTGCCCTCTTGTCTTTGGCATTTACTCTGGCGGGTATGTTTCGCTTCCAAAAGTTCCAGATGTCGTAATACCAGGGTGTTCGTCCGAACTTCATCTATGGTCGCAATCGACTCATAGGCAAAGCGAATTTCGTCGATAATGACCGGACGATTCGGACTCCACGGGATGTCTATCATGGATGATAGAGTTGCTAAAGCGTCTGCGAACTTGTTGTTCTCTCTTAGTAGATGAGTAAAACTTAACTTTTCAAACAGAGGAATCAGCAAATCCAAGGTTTGGTGATACATCAACATATTTTCTTTTTTTACTTTCCAGTCTCCTTTAGCTTGAGACACAACAAGATTCGAATCTCCGATGACGCCCAAATTGCCTTGCCCCTAATTCCGTGGTCGCTTCCATACCAAAGAATGCACGCTTCGTACCTTCGTTATTTGAGACTTTGAAACGGAGTTTGAAGGCTAGAGGATACGGAATTGCCTGTGCTATCAAGAACACTCCTATCCCATACCCATGTTGATTTCACGCTCACAAAGTACATTGTCCAACTTTCTCGCCGATATGCGTAATTGCTTCATCCGGGAATAGGTACTCAATTGCTTCATCCCTCAACCGGATGGTCGGGAACTCGCCATCGCTCGCCGCTTTATCGACTTGGCGTCACATATGTAAGATCAAATTCGAGAGCAAGAACCAACGAGCTAGCCACCCGAAGTCTTTGGTTTCTAAAAGATATTTGATGGGATCAAGTCGCTAAACCAACATTACAGAGTGAGCTAACAGTAGTGCCGCACTTCGGGTAGCCCATACCAGAGCTAAGTAAGCCTTTTTCCAAATGGCGATATCGGGTTTCATACTCTAGCATTTTCTTGCTCAAATAATAGATGGCTTTCTCACCTATCTTCGATTCTTGTGCAAGCATACGCCCATCGTGGTCTCAACATCGACAGTACAAAATCAACGGTTTCGATTCTCGTGGTGATAAAACGGGTGGGTTCTCAGAGATATTCTTTAACTGCTCAAATGCAACTTGGCATCGGCCGTCCCATTGAATTTCTTGCCTTTCTTGAAGACCAAAAAGTGGTTCACAAGTCAAGGTTAGTTTTGAAATAAACCGCCTTATGAATTGCACTTTACCCGTAAAGCCTCGCACCTCTTTTTCGCCTTTTGGTGGTGGCATTTCTAAGATGGCCTTGATTTTGGAAGGGTCGTCCTCGATGCCCCTTTGTGTGATCAAACCCCAAAGATTTTTCCCTAGAACACCAAACGACATTTCGAGGGGTTAACCGCAACTTGAATTCCCTGATCCTTTGCAAAACCCTGCGCAAGGCGGTGTAGTGGCCCTCTCTTTCTTTGGACTTGACAATCATGTCGTCCACGTACACCTCTACCTCTTTGTGGATCATATCATGTAGTATTGTGGTCGCGCCCGCTGATAAGTAGCCCCAAAGATTCTTCAACCCAAACGACATGACCCGATAGCGATATGTTCTACGGGGTGGTGAATGCGCTTCTCTCGTCCTCTGTGCCATCACGATCCGGTTATAGCCCAAGAAGCCATCCATGAACGAGAGCAAAGGCATGCCCCGTCAGAAAGTCCACTAGCTCATCAATGTGTGGCAGGAAAGTCGCCCTTCTGACCGCTCATTTAAATCCTCGAAGTCTACGACACCGGATCTTGCCATCTTTCTTCGACCGCACTATGTTGGCCAACCAAGTGGGATATTCGATACTAGCAGAAGCTCGGCCAATTTGCTTGGTGACCTCTTCTTTGATCTTGAGTGCCCAATCCGCGGATTCTTCGAGCTTCGCTGATAGGTGGCCTCGGGTCAAGGGGGATCCGATGTCAGATAATCTCAGATCGATTCTGCATGTCTTCGAGGACCACGCGAAAACATCTTTGAAATCTTTTAATAAAGCTAAGCGCCGCGTTCCTCCGAAGACAACGTGGACCCGATCCGACCACCATGGGTCCTCCTCAAGCACTAATATTCGTAAATGATTTCATCCGTTAAGGGTTTAACAAACCTCTTGCTCTTGCTCAATTAGACGTTGTAAACCGAGGAACTTCGCCTCGCTGCTTTTGATCAAAATTTTGAAAGTCCTAATTAATGCAATAAATTAGGGCATGTAAAAGTACAAAACCACATTCACCTCATTCTCATTAAGTTCATCCAAATCGCGATTCATCGGTTACAACAGACTCAAATGAAAAGGAAAAAGACGACCGACAAGATCGCATCCGGTTGACACCCTCAGAGTACCAGACTCAGACTACCGAGCTGAACCCGATTCCGACTCGAAGACTTTGGTGGAATCAGATTCCTACCACTACCGACCTTTAACCGCTGGATAAGAATCCCTCCTCGTACTACCAAATGAGAGAAGGTGCCATCGATGCGTCCAAGATAGCTGCTGGTTGGCGCACTGCTTTCATCTCCAATCATGGAAACCGCGACGTTATTCCCCAAGCAACTCGGTCGATCGGAGGATCGAGAGGAGACATGCCGCTACCCCCATTTCCAATTCAAGGCCTCAAGATCCTCTCGCCAGATTCTCGCTCAAACTCGCTTATTGGTCTCTCGCTTCGCAGAACGCTATCCCCAGATAGTTGCAGTCGAAGAAGATTTCGAAACCTGCACGCTTCCTCCGCTCAACCATGGTTCGGGAAGCCGCAAAATGGAAAATCTTCCTCCCGACAAAGCGTCTGCTCAGGTACCCCAGATGGGCCTATGCATTAGATCAAAAGGCTTCCAAATTGCTTCTCGCCCCGCCTGGCCATTTCTTCCTTTCTCGTCTGCCTTTCTTTGGTAGGCGATAACCTAATCCAAAGGTATGTGGATTATGTGGCACTTCGCCAACGCCGCGACACCTTTCCGCCGCTTCTTCCCAATCCCATCCTGTGGATATGTCAGAGCTTGTTCATGAGGTAGACGGCTTGAGTGCTGACATACAAACCCTCATTCACAGCCATTATGTTTTGTACCACCCGGGCCTCAGCCAAAGTAAATCCCGATATAAACATATCCTCCATGCCCTGTTCAATCTCCAGGGCTGCCGTAGATACCTCCCGTGGGGGATGGATTGATGAGTTCCCCAAAACAAAGGCTACTCCTTTCCAAAGGGGTATTTCACCATTTGATGCAGGTAGATGAAACGGTTTTACACCGATGCAACTGTGGTCGCCCCAAAAGCATGTTGAAAGATGCAGGACCTCCAAGACATGAAAATCTATTTCGTGTTGTCCAGCCCAATCTTGGTTTGGATTCTCACTGTCCCCAGGACATCCCTGCTTGTATTATCATACGCCTGACATTACTTGAGTAGTTTGTGAAGTCCGCAGCTTTAACCCAATCGCATAGGCCGCTTCCGCCGACAAACATTGATAGCGGACCGGTGTCAACAAGAACCACCGAATCCATTTGTCCTGATTCTACAGAGATGTAGAGGTCGTTATGGTCCACGCCCTCAGGCGGCAATTCTTTGTCCGTAAAGGTCAATGCCGGGGAACCTCCTCCCGGAAGACCAAACCAACTAGTTGTTCCGCGTAGTTTCGATGGAAAGTTTCGCTCTGTCCATGGCAGATAAGACACGCCGGTGCACCTCGGCCATAAGCGGTCCCCAAATGGAGATGTCGCTTGTATTTTCTTTTAGCTTCAAGATGTTCTTCTTCCACTTGCTTTCTTCGCTTTCTCTACCTCCTTATCTTCCCCGATGCCTCGGGTTGATCAAGGTGTGGGGCTTGAAATACCGCCCACTTCTAGTCATATGGTCTACCTTCGAGGTACCAAGCATCCGGTTGGCCACACCGCCATCTTCGCCTCAGTGGGCAAGATACAAGTCGCCATCTTCCCACCACATTCCATTAGCGTCTAGCGAGCATCCGTCTGTTCTCGCTTGTTTGTGCTTTCAGCTTTCATTCCTCATGCTCACAAAGATGTTCGGTCTGCAAAGACTCTCGGCTCCTCATGGTTCTTTGCTTTTCTGCCTCTCAGGCCCATCTCTTTCTTGTTCCTCCAAAGAACAAGCATGCGGTTCTCAAAATGTTTTGTTCTTGAGTGAAATTCTTACGATCGGTGCTCTCCCAAGAATGTAATCTGATCCTCGGCCCTTCCGGCCACAAATGGTACAATATCAGGCTGATCATCCAACCACCCGACGACTTCTGCTGACTCCTCATCTTCGAACCAGTTAATCGATGCATCCCCTGATTCCTGCTTGTAGAATTGAAGGTTGGCGAAGTCCTCTTCCACCGCAGTCAAATCATCCCCTGCTGATTCAAGCTTGTCCCCCCGGATCATACACAACTCAGCCTCTTCCGGCAACCCCATACTCAGCTTAGACTGGCTCATCGACAAGATATATCCACTCGGATCATAAGCTCTGCCACAGAATTCTCAGATAGCTCCACCCTGCACTCAGCTTCCGCCTCCTCAAGCTTGCCCTGCTCCATTCTCGGTGGTCACCTCCTTTGGCTCAGGTTGGTTTGGGGAGGTGTCCAACACGCACAAGTCAGTCTTGCTGAAGGACCACCTCGCTTGGGTAAGTGGGAGGAGTTATGTAGATACCGATCGTAAGACGCGCCTCAAAGGCGGATAAGGTTGACTCTTTTGGTGGATCTTGGTTGTGTTTGGGGAGTGGGTTGTTTGTGACGTTGGGTCCTTGAGGAGGTAGAATGATGTTCTTGTCAATGAGGTCCTGAATCTCATGACGCACTGTAACATTGGTCGGTGTCATGACCATGTCGCCGGTGGTATTGGCAATATTTGGTCAAGGTTATGGGAAGGGGGAGTGGATTCGAGAGGCCTTGCCCAAGGGTTTCGGTGCCCCTTTCTCGACTAGAACCCCGAGGACTTTAGACAAAGGCATATAGAGTGGGGAGAAGGTTCGCTGACCGGGTTGGTATCTTGGGCTTGATTATCGCTCCCAGAGGCATCGAAAAAGGTGTGGCCGCTGCGGACCTTGGTTGGGAAGGGACTGGTGGTGACCATTCCGACCTCTGTAGTTCTTGTATTGGCAGAGCCACTCCTCGCATTGGTATTCCGATTAAATGTTCTTCGGCTGATCCCGATCTTGGTCAAACAGACTGTTTCATTGCATCCTCTATCTGCATCCCCATATCATGCAGACCGCTGCGTGGGAAAGGGATCAAAATCATCTTCTTCATTAATGCCGCCGAGATTGCGACAATCATCCGAATTTGATCTCTATCATTGGCCTCAAGGTCATCATCGATGCCTTGGCTCTCCACCGGTGACGAAATCGAAAAAAGACTCTTTAGGCTCTCGCTTTGCCTCCTCGAGATCACGAGTCGTGACCTCGACGGCGTGTTGTATGAATATTGTGCAAGGAAGGCCTCACCATCTCATCCCGCTTTGTTTTCACATCATCATCGAAGTTTTGAGTACCAAGTGGATGCCACACCCGACAGGTTCGACCAACAAAGAAAGCTTTTGCGGTCGTTAGGCCCATTGGTCTTAAGACGTCCGAGAATAGCCGAGGTGGACCATAGGATCCTCGCACCCATCAAAGCGATCGATCCGGGGCATTTTAAACTGTCGGGCAGAGTCACGCCACATCAAGATAGCCGTCTTCAATATTTGGGATGGCCTTCGCCTTGAGACTTCTTAAAGAGCTTCTCCAACTTGCTCAATTTCAGAGTCGTTCGTCTACCTCGAACTCAAATGGAGAGTCCGGTGCTTAGGGGTAATGTTTTTGGACAGTTATGGTAGAAGCGGGCGGAGCTTCGATTGGATGACCTGGTCCTCTTGAACGCTTGGGGGTTTGGCGTAATATTCTGTTGATTCGGAGGGTATTCAGGCGATCCCGGCATTTTGAGGGTTTGAGGGGCATTCTCGCCAGCAGAAGTTGTTCGTAATGGGGCCCCGTGGAGGAGGAGCTCGATTTGAAGCAGACGCCGCTGCTTCGTTGTAACTGTGATCAACTCGATCGTTGGGCCATGACAATGCTCGTTGTTTGGAAAATTCCTTTGGCGGATAGCATCATCTTGCATTTGCTTCATGCTTACCATCCGGGCGATCATCGCCTCTATTGTTGGGTTCATTGTTCCATCTCAAGAATCGCAAGGGTGTCTCTATAGCGAAAGGGAATCTCAACCCACTATCTGCCTCTAAAGTAGACCATTGCACCAATAATCTTCGCTCGATGGATCAAGGCTTTCTGCTCTTCTAAAACCGGGTAGCGAATGGAACATCGGATGTCCGTCAACTAGATCTCGGATCGGTTGAGTCGGCGACCTCGTGTCCGATTGCTTGGGGGTATCGACGGTTCTAAGCAATTGTGCTACAAACCGCCCTAGCAAAAGGATAAATAAAAGCGAAAAAGAAATAAATAACTGTAAATAAAGCATAACAATTAAATTGAATACGCCACACACAATGGGTATAAAACAAAGTGACATAACGGCTTAAATTGAATACACCACACACATCGGGTATACAAACGGCAAAGATAACGGCTTGAATTGAATACACCACACAATCGGGTATACAACAACACACGCTTGGTAAGTGGCTATACATCGCCTCAACATCTTGGTCAATATTCTCAGACATCGTTTCGATAAATCGAATCGATATCCGCACAACCGATTCTCAACATCGGATAATGCCCGCAGTTCGATTCCCAAATTCAAAACCGATGCCCGCAGACTGATGCCCAAACTCATCTTGATACATGCATTCTGTAGAGGCACACTCTAACAAGCACATAATGATAAGTGAGAGCCAAAACACCCCTATGTTGGGGTGGGGTTTCGCCCTATTTTGTCAAGAGCTAGGGTTTCACTACGCACGCACACAAATGCTTCAAACAACCTATAAATGGGTAAGCAACCCGCCCTAGTTTGGAATGGTCACTATGGATCCGAATATGCACTAGGTCGAATGGTCAAAGGGTGCCCCAGAAACCGGGGTTTGTGTTCTACATCGGCAGAGTTCAGAACCCAAGCCTTATGGACATGCCTTGACAAGACAAGCCTCCCAAGAAACCGCCA
The DNA here is from genome assembly GCA_025200525.1 of Camellia lanceoleosa. Taxonomy (NCBI): domain Eukaryota; kingdom Viridiplantae; phylum Streptophyta; class Magnoliopsida; order Ericales; family Theaceae; genus Camellia; species Camellia lanceoleosa. The sequence goes on from CM045762.1 coordinate 188,242,015, forward strand.
GAATAGCAGATGGCAAACCCGGTGTCCTAGGCGCACCAATGCAAATGCAATCCAAAGAAACACACAAATGTAGTCAAAACCAGATATCACGAGTTCGAGTCAAGTTCTCTAAATCTCAACAGAGTCGCCAGAATCAGAATAACGCCATGGGACCTCGCCATTCGGACTCGATTTTTGTTGCGGTTCCAAATCTTGAACCAAAGAGTCCAAATCCGCAAATCGCTTTTGAAGAAAGCAGATTTTTGAAAGAAGTGCCAAACATGGATCGCTTTGCGGATAAATGAGTCGCCACCTAAATATTTTAAAATGGGAAATTTAGGAAACCCCGACTCGGTCGAAAGGCCACGTGTCCGCTATCACCAAAGTTGGCTCGAACTTGGGTACGATTAGGGAAGGTCACATCGTGAGCATTCTCTCGCCGGCCAAAGACCGCCTCTACTAACCATGATATCTGCTTTTGAAAACTTTGTGAGTTCTTATTCCGGTTATTAGCCTAGATTACTATGTGATGCTCGCAGCAAACAAGTATAGACTGGGCCGTCTGAATTGGAACAAAACATTTCATGCTTGTTTGTTTGAAAATTGTGTGATGGTGCTACCCGCAGGTAGGCTAAAATGCGGATTTGCCACCCTGTGGGCTTAGAAAAAAAGCTGATGTTGCCACTATCAAGTGGGCTTAAAACAAACAGTCAATGCATTGTCCCAATTCAAATAACTCAACCTCCACCCACAGGCATTCAAGGCAGTTATATCATATAAGCACATAGCCTCATGGTAAGCATGCTATTCATGGCAACACTTGCACGCATGCAAGGATGCTAAAGCATAAAACTTACCGAGTACTCCAAGCCAAAACAGAAAACTGATTAGAAATCATGCATGATCCTAAATATACAGAATTGCCTAATGCAACACATGCAAAAATGCAACTATAGCAAAGCTCGGCTATTCTAAACATGGCATATGAAATGCTACAACTAACAAGTATTCAACTTTGGAATTGAAATACAATGCGCTTTGTATGATGTGCCGAGCCCGATGCATGTAAAAGAGATGAATGAATGCAAACATGCTATCATCAGTATGCTAATTGAAATATGCCCTATATCTAACCATAAAGCGAGGTAAATAAAAGGGAGAAAGAAATGGGGTTGGAAGACATACATCACACTCACACACCCTGATTACATTCATGCCCTCTTGCGCAGAGGGTCGAATGAATAATAATCTGAGACGAATAAAAGAATATACAGTCCGAAATAATACAAATTCTAATTAATTAACAAATTAATTACAAAAGAATTGAATCGTGCGTAAAGCCGTGGACCTCGCTCGTGAATAGTATATCTTTGGTCGCTATTGAAATCCTTGGGATGCCCCGATTAGCCTCATTGCTTTTCCTCAATTGCGTGCGATTCGGAAAGCTGATAATTCTTCATTTTTGCTGCAACGGAGAGCAGGAAAAGGGCATAGTAGTGTATTTCACAAATATATGCATGTCTCGATCCTCGCGCCACCAATCACGCATATCGATGCATGATGGCCGAGGAGCGATAATAACTCAATATTGGGATGAATACATGAATGCTAAAAATGGGATGCCTCGAAATGCGTACCCCGGGCACGCAAACCGAGGCGATGATGAAAGATGAAAGTCGGAGGATAACCGGGGCGTTCGGCGCGTGGTCTACAGCGCGCAAAACCGAGGCGATGATGAAAGATGAAAGTCGGATAAAGCGAAGTGCCTCGCGTGCGTGCCCACAGCGCGCAAACCGAGGCGATGATGAAAGATGAAAACCGGATAAACCGAAGTTCGGCGCGTGCCACAAAGCGCCGCAAACCGAGGCGGCGATGATGAAAGATGAAAGTCGGATAACCGGCAGTGCCTCGAAGTGCGTGCCTGGCAGCGCAAACCGAGGCGATAATGAAAGATGAAACCGGATAAATCGGCGTGCCTCGAAGTGCTCGAAAGCGCCCAAAGATAAAACTAAATGTAAAAAGCGCGCGCGGTCCACAGCGCCAGCAAACCGAGGCGATGCCGAAAGATGAAAAGCGGATAAAACCGTGCCTCGGGCGTGCCCACAGCGCGCAAACCGAGGCGATGATGAAAGATGAAAATCGGATAAACCGAAGTGCCGAAGCGCGTGCCCAGCGCGCAAACCGAGGCGGCGATGATAAAGATGAAAATCGGATAACCGGCAGTGCCTCGGCGCGCGTGCCAGCGCCGCAAACCGAGGCGATGATGAAAGATGAAAGTCGGATAACCGGCAGCCTCGCGCGTGCCCACAGGCGCGCAAACCGAGGCGATGATGAAAGATGAAAAGTCGGATAAAACCGAAGTGCCTCGAAGTGCGTGCCCACAGGCGCGCAAACCGAGGCGATGATGAAATGCAAAGAAATGGCATACGGAATGCCGAAATGGACTTACACCAACATGGGAGAGCCTCAGCTCACTCACATAGGAGGCCGTCGGGTAAAAATAAAGCTGCCTCGAAACGCGTACCCGCGGACACGCAAATCGAGGCAATGATGTAGAAGCATGAAAATGCAAATTGGGCTTACGCCGACATGAGAGGGCCTCAACCACACTCACATAGGCTGCCGGAATGATAAGAATGAGGTGCCTCGAAGTGCGTGCCCATTGGCACGCAAACCGAGGCAATGCAAAAATGATACGAATGGCACGGGAAATGATATGCAAGCATGGTAATGGAATTTCAGCACCTAAATAAAGGGGAAAACAGCCCCGAAACAAATCGAAATGACACCCGAAGCATGCATTCATCCCGAAAGTGTGAAATTAAGCCCCGAAATGGCCTATAGCCATGCTATGCATGCAAGATATGATCATGGCAGCAAGAACAGTAGCAAGGCAGTCCCAAATATGACATTTTTCAGTTACAAAACAAGGCCAAATTATGATCACAAGTATGGCAACAATAGTTTGCAAAATGGGGAAATAAGGGGTATTGAGACAAGTGATATATACAAACCCCAAATGAACAAACATGCTTCTACAAAATTGAAGAGAGCCTAAAAATAAGCACATTTACAGAAGATGGAAGCCCCAAAAACAGAACATAAACATGCTATAAATTCTATGCAAAATGGAGCCCAAAAGAGGTTATAAAGAGAGGTACCACATGGATGCACCAAACCAGAAAGGACCCTTAACAAAACTTGAAGAAAAGACCAAAACAAGACACTTTCTAAGCCTGATGAAGGCCAGAAACAGAAGCTAGAATGGCCTAATCAATCATGCAATTTTACGGTAAATTTGATGGATTTCAAAGGAAGTACCAAAAATATACACCAAATGGCTTAAGGCCCTCAACATAACATGAAAAGGAGACAAAAACAAGGCTATTTCAAAGCCTGATGAAGGCTGAAATCCGGAGCCAAGTAAGCCTAACAAAGCATGCAAGAATTAGGGCCTAAAGTGAATTTCCAAGAGAGGTGGTATATAGAATGGCCAAATGAAGTTGAGCCCTTCTAAAATGTTGTAGAGGGGCTCAAAATAAGTACAAAACCAGTAGGGGTCGGAGCCCCAAAAACAAATGCAAATAGGCCAAAACTAGCATGCAAATTGGTGACATACAAGATGGATATTGAAGGAAGTGTATCATGGAGACACCAAATGAAGTTGAGCCCTTCTACAAAGTTGTAGAGGGGCTCAAAACAAGCACAAAATCAGTAGGGGTCGGAGCCCTAATTCTCAACCAAATAGAGTATAGAAATGAATCAAGAAAAAGCCCTAAAAGTTGGTTTTGAGGACTTACCCTTGAAGACTTATCTTTCTTTGATTCTTGGCTCTGATTTGTAGCTTCTCAACCTCTGAAATTCACTTCCTAGCTGCTGGAATGGTAGTAGGGAAGGTGAGGCTAGGTGTTGATGAAGAGAAGGCCTAGGGACTTGAAAGTTTTTTGAGGTTTTGAGCTATGAAAATGGAGGAGTTTGGAGAAGTATCCTTGAAGGCAAATTTTCCAACCTTGAAGAAGGAGGGGGAGGGGCCTTCAAATAGGCAAGAAATGGGGTGTAAAAGGGGAGGGAAAGCACCCAAGCTTTCCCTCCCGGAATATCCTGGATGCCCCGGATATGTTGAAGAAGATATCCGGACAAATTGGGACAGTCAGAAGCAAGAATCTGCCGGGCCAGAGTAAATTGTGGGAGGTGGCGGCCACCACCTCACTGGTCGGCCACCACCTACCATGGCCGGCCACCCCAAAAATGAAGTGTAAAATCTCGTCGACCACCATACACAAGTGTCCTCCCATGTGTAGAATAAGGCCCTGTGGTCTAATTTGGCAACATGAACCAGAGCCACAACATAGAGCTTGAAGGAGAGGCCCAAAATGAAAGGCACAATTTCGGCCGACCACCATACCAAAGTGTCCTCCCATATGTGTAGGACAAGGTTCCAAGGTCGAATTTGGCAACACCGAACCGTGAGCCACAACATAGAGCTTGAAGGAGAGGCCCAAAATGAAACTCACAGCTTCGGCCGACCAAGAGTTGGTAGGGTCCTCCTGTGTGTCCTGATCACAGATATGTAACTTTGGTTGGAAGAAAATACCCCAAGGTGTTCAACATTGGCGGAAGTGAGCAAACGGGCTCGAGGAGCGAAACCGGTTATCTGGGATAATTGCTGGCCTCCCACCCCCAAAGGATCTTCCTGATGTTGAAACAGAGGTACCTGCCAAGTTTGAACAAAAACTAATGAGAAATGAACGCTCGGAGCCAAAACCGAGCAATACGGGATCCCGAAAATGGGCTGCGGGTGCCGGAAGTGGTGTTTGGCAGCGAAGTGGGTATCTGCGACCCCAATGTCCTCTGGAATGACAAAACAGAGGTACCTGCCAAAAACCGGAGAAGATGGATGCGAAATGAATGCTTGGGACCAAAACCGCTCGGTTTGGGGTCAAAACCGCTTATGAGCACCGAAGTGGCATACCCACGAAGTGGGCATCGGGGCCCCTGTGGTTCCTCGAAATATTAAAACAGAGGTCTCCTTGAAAACCGGAGAAAGCGGATGCAATGAATGCTCGGACCAAAACCGCTCGGTTTGGGGTCCGAAAAATGGGTCGCCGCACCTAAGTGGTGTTCGGCGAAGTGGGCATCAGGCCCCAGTGTCCCTAACACTAAAACAGAGGCACATGCCAAAATCGGAGAACTCGAGACGGTTGGGCGGTTCCGAGCCGAGGCACTACCGACGGCTCAAAACCGGAACCGGCTCGAAATGGGCAAAATGGCCTCTGACCCACGAAACGTAGCTCACGGCCACGGAGATAGTCTACGGACCCTCCCTTCCTCGAGAGAAAACAGAGAAACTCGCAAACCCAGACAAGGTAGAAGATGGTTGAAGTCCGGGAGGCGGCACGCAGCCGTGACTCGGGACTTCGAACAAGCACAAGATGCAATATCACCGCGCTCAACTGGTGACGTCTGAGTCTTAAGGTCGGTCAAAAATGGGGTGTCTACAAATATCTTCTTCTATTACTTTTGTTTGTTAGTTTTTAGTTTTAATTTGTAATGATCTAAATACTTATAGTGAAACCAGTTTTTTTATGATTGTTTAAATTCTAGAACAGTATGTCATTATTATAGAAAAACATGTTGCTATTATGGAACTAATATAGCGATATATTTATATTTTTATGAAATTAAAGTGTTATATATATATTTTTGTTATTTAATTATGTGAATCCGTGGTCCTAAACCGATCAAATCCATATTTAAATGGATTGGTTCGGATTGGTTCCATGATTTAAACGGATTGGATTGGTTCTAATTTTTCAGGAACCATAGATAACGGATTGGTCCTGATTTTACCCTAATCCGATTCAATCCGAACCATGCTCACCCCTATTTGTGACAGTGGTAGTGTTGGTGTGTGGTGGTGGCAACAGTTACGATAATGGGGTGGTGGTGATTGTGAGGTGGCAGTGGAGGAGGGGGTGTTAAGTTGATTATAAAATGAGAGTACCATTCATAAATTGTATATGCCCAACCCCCCAAAAATGTAAAGAAATTAATAAGAAGAATAATACATATATATATATATATATATATGTACTCATGTAACTTAATTTTTAAAAAGGAAATTTCAATTAGTAAATAATAAAAATGACATTTGAAACATTGGGTTTAATGAATGAATGCAAGGAAAAAAAAATCCAAAATCAAACCTTAAAAAGAAAGGGCAACAAATACAAAAAATGCATTTAGAACAAAATGGTATTCAAAAATTGAAAATCATTAGCCAAGATTTTCTCAAAAAAGGAAACCAGCAGTTATGGAAATCTCATTAAATCAAATTTAAATGTTATAAATGGATAGTAAATAAATAAATGCAATATTGATTAGTAAATAGTGACCACCGTCCGATTAGACAATTGCCACGTGGACGGTTCTAACCTGTCTTTCTTCCCGCGCGGATTGGAAGACTTCCCTCCAAAGAAGTCTCTTTGGTTACAAATTGCAAGCACCCACAACAGAAGAAGAAGAAAAACCCTAGAAAATCTCAGTGTGAGTCCGTACATTTCCGCATCAATTCAGCCTCCAGGTATTGTTCTAATTCTTGTTGCTTATTAATATTGCTGATTTGTTTTACGCTTGTTTGCTGAGAAAATGACAGGGAAATTTAGACCCTAATGACAAAATTTGTTCCGAGATTTCAAGTTTTGTGTGTGTTTGTGTGTGTGTTTTCTCAGCAACCAAACAGAGAACTACGGATCTGTTGTAAATATTTCTTCTTATTATAGTTTTTTACCGGGTCATTCTTGTCAATTTTTTAGGTTATGTTTTATTCCTGTAAATATCAAACGAACTGCTTGAGAAAGGAAACCACTTTTTTCAATTGTTTTGTTTCCTTTTCTCTCGTTTCTCCTGAGAACCAAACAGAGTTTTAAGGCTTTTTTTTTTTAATTATTTATTTATTTTGTTTTGTTTTTCAGAGGCCTTACTGCATTCACATTTTGTGTGTTGTTTGTCTGTCAGACGGAAACGTTTTGTTAGTTATGTCGGGTAATCGTGAAATTGATGATGGTCCTGATACCGAAATGAGTGGCTACTTTTTTGGCGATGAATGCTATGACGGAGAGAGTAATGATGATGATGATGATGATGATGGTGATATGAATGCTGTTGATGAAGAGGAAATTAGCAGAATTCTTGCAAAGTTAGTCTGCACTGAAGATGACTTTACACCTAGGGTTGTAGAAGATCAATCCTTCCTAAACTTTGCACATTCCCTCAATCCCCTGGCCAAATTGGGAAGTGTTGAAACTCTCAAAAGCAATTGTTTGGAGTTCTACGGGGAAGAGAAAGTGAAGATTAAACATATTTTGGAAAAATATGATGGGCAGATTAGCCTTTCGGTTGACATATTAAGGAGTCCGTCCAGGCAAGAATATATGTGTCTAACCACACATTTTATTGATGATAAGTGGAAACTCAAGAAATGGGTTATCATTTGTCGTGTTCTTTTGAAGGATGTGCTTCCAAAAGCCATCCAGAAGTCGCTTACATATTGGAACATAGGAAGCAAGATCTCCACGATCACTTTGAAACATAACAGTTACAACGATGAAACAGTTGAGATGGTGAAAGATCACATTCAGAAATCGAAGACGCTTCAACTTAATGGTCAGCTATTTCATGTCCATTGTTGTGCCGACTTGTTTAATGAAATGGTGCAAGGTGCGTTTGATGAAATATCTAAAATCATTGACAAAGTTCACGAGCTAATTAGTTGGGGGAATTCGTTGCCTTTGTGGTATATCACGACCTCAAGGCTAGAGAGTGCTTTAGAGTTGGAGTCTATGGGAGAATTTTCTTCACAAAAAGTGCGTGATGCTTATGATGTACCATCTGCTGATGAATGGGAGAAAGTTCGACAGATTTGTAAACTCGTGGACAAAATGCACAAGGTAGCAAAAATGTTGTTTGAGACAAAGTATCCAACTGCTAGCATATATCTTGGTAATCTTCAAGAGCTTCGTATGAGTCTGACTCAGGAGGCTTCAAGCTCAGATAGTTTCATTAGTGCTGTTGCTGAGAAAATGCTTAAGCAGTTTGATGAGTATTGGAAGGATATGTATTTGGTGTTGGCAATAGCTACAGTAATGGATCCCCAGTGTAAGATGAAGTACATAGAATACTTATCTATGAAAGATGAGGGTGGTAACGATGTTACCTTGCAAGTTTCAACCATCTTGAAGGCCATTTGCACCCTTTTTGATGATTATTCAACCCATTTTCTTGGAAAAGTAAACTCTGAAAGCGATTCAACTTCTTCAGGCTCTGAAGAGGTGGAATGTCCTGATTCTGACTCTAAAGAGGAGGTTCCTGTGACCAAAAAAAGTAAGATTGAAGAGGTTTCTATACAAGTTGAGGAAGGACCTATCAATCCAAATCGTTCTAGTCATTTGCAAGACTATCAACAGTTTATCCAATCTACTAGTCAGCCTCCCAAGTCAGAACTAGATTGGTATTTGGAGGAACCAGTCTTACCTTGGAGTGACCATTTCAACATATTAAAATGGTGGAGAGCTGCAAGTCCCAAGTATCCTGTCCTCTCCCGGATGGCTCGTGATCTTTTGTCAATTCCATTATCCGTTGTAACTTCATATGATGCCTATTATACCAAGGAAAGAGAAATTGATCGGCGTCTTATTTCTTCAGGGCCAGTTGTAATGAATGCCTTGATGTGTACTCGAAGTTGGCATCGAAAGCACTAAACATCTACCTTCATGGTGCGTAATTCTCAATGTTGACAACAGGTACTCCTTTTGGTTGTTGCTGCTGTTTCAGGACTGCTAATCATTATCATTTGGCCAACATGAGAAATTACTTTGTTTTGTCTGTTTTGTTTGATAGGCTCCAGTCATATATGGATGCTGAATTTTTGCTCATTGGAGCTCTTAACTGATGCTTTAATTTTTGGGATTCTAAACAGTCTATGAATAGCTTATGGTATTCCATATGGTACCCTTTAAATTTTGTTTGCCTAAAGTAAGGTTAATTGAATCTTTCTTAACTTGGATGCTAATTGAATCAGCCTTTTGTTTGATAAACCTTGGTGTTTCTTTTGTTTAATTTTTTATTTTATTTTTATGCAGATGAGTCAAATAAGAAATTCAAAAGTGGCTAGGTTTTCAACTGAATTCTCAACAGTCACATAGGATTTAATAGCCATGCTAGATCTGGACCTTTATCTTACGTTAAACCTCTTTCTAATTTTATGAGATGCAGAACAAGATTTATTATTTCATTTATATGAAAGATAATGTAGCCAAGCACAATCAATTGAGATTACCCCCCTGTATATCTTTGAGTTGGAAAACCAGATAATTATGGGGTTATGGTGAGTGGGACTACACTTGATCTATCATGTGTCATTGTGTTTGTGTGCGAGGAACATATTACTATTTGAGTTCTTTTGTCACCTCCAATTTAAAAAGACGCCTAGTATTGGTTTTACATGAGAATATTATTCAATGTATTTGGTTTTAGTTTTTTAAAAATTGAGTTTTTTTATTTTTCGTGTTTTTTTGTTTTTAGTGAATATTTTTTAAATTTTAAGCAATTTTTTTACTTTTTTAGTTGCACCTTATTTAGATATATCTAAATAGTAAAATAGTTGTGAAAAAATATTTTAAAAAATTAAAAAATACACAAAAATATGAAAAATGCATTGAATTTTCGTATTTTTTAAAAATATTTTTTGATATTTAGTGTATTTTTTGAAGATTTTTTTTCACAAATATTATACTTTTTAAGTGTATTTATATTAGATGTGTCTAAAAAATTTTAAAAAAAAAACTGCTTAAAATATTAAAAAAATTCATTAAAAACATTAAAATACTGAAAATAAAAAAATAGAATTTTTTGAAAAATAGAACCAAAAAAAAAAAAAAAAATTATTCACCCAAAAAATTTGGTTTTTCCTTTTGAGGAAATCTCTAGTTCTTTAATGACCTACTGTTTGTTGGTAAATGTTGTTTCAAAATGCTAATAATCTGAAAGACTGTACAGTACAAGGGTGTTGACCTGTAGGAGAAGTTGCGGAAAGAGCATGAGCCCGCATGCTGTCTACGAACCATATTGTTTTGAAGTTTGTCTGAAGTTGATTTTGTGCTCAGTTTGTTGACATTCTTCAGTCTCTCACGATATGTGCCTTTTTGAGTATCTCTCTGTCACGACCCAAACTCGGCCCTATGAGTTTAGCACCGTAACTGGCCAGTAATCCGAGATTACCAAAGGCCTACTGAACAGTAATACAGTTAAACAGAGTACAGGGCCTGGGGGAAGCCAATACAGTAAATAACTAGTGTTCATTGAGCTGTGAAAATCTGTATGCCAAAAACATTTTTATGCATTCATACGGTTCAACACAGTACAATCTATACAATCATTTACAACATTCGGTACGGGGACCTAATCCCTCGATAACAGTACGGTAAAACAGTAGACAGTCTATACAATAGTACAAAACAGTGAGGAGACAGGTGGGGACAATAAAAACACCCCAAGCCATGGCATGGCAACTCGGAACCTCACAGTGAGGCATATAGGCTGGCTTGACAAAACTGGGGACCAACCCACGCTCCTAGCTCCGGTCTGGCTGCTGAGAACCTACATATATATATAAACAGTGAGTTAAAGCCCAGTGAATAACATGATGCGTAAAGAGGTTATGAATGAATGTCCTTACAGTAATGAAATCAGTTCATTAAACAGTATTTTAGTCTTTCAGTATTTCAGTCAATCAGTCATATGTGGTACACCCATTAGCCTATAACAGTAGGTCCAAAAGGACCGGGTCTTAACAGACCCAACAGTAGTGATGGCCATCAATCAGTAAACAGTATGATTCCACAAGGGAACCGACAGAGCTCTGTAACAGTAAACAGTAAGTGCTAAGGATGCCACAATACAGTTCAGAATACAAGACACACATTCATTCAGTAAACAATATTAGTTCAATAAACAATTCAGTTCAGTATTCAAAAGATAACCATTTTGAACATATCTTTACACAATTGTTACTCACAGAGATTGGGCTAATAGCAGCTAGAGCGCGTCCCCGAGAGCCAACCCTAAACAGTTAACAAATAGAACACACACTAAGTTTCACAATCGGAAGGATGATAATCAAATCCCTAACTTTCCTCAGTGTGGTTCCATGCTTAAATCCTCATTAAGATGCCTTAAACAAGGCCTAAGAATGCCTAGGATGGAATGAGGATGTGAAAATACACTTAGAAAGCAATTCCAGAATTTTCAATGAAACAAGGCCTCCGCTCGAGCGCAGGTTTCCCCGCGCGAGCGGACAAGCAAACAAAGGTCCCCGCTCGAGCATCAACTTCCCCGCTCGAGCGTGACACACAATCCTCCGCTCGAGCGCACATTCCTCCGCTCGAGCAGACTGATGAACAGTGCAAGATGCTGGATGCTCGATTTCTCCGCCGGCGCATCAGAAACAAGTCAAGAAAATCGGGAGCATGATTTCGCCGGCGGCACTTCCCCCGCTCGAGCGAACATCAAAATTCTGGAAAATCCAGGTTTGTGTTCCAAGTTCAAAACTCAAGTTTGATGTTCCCAACTCGATCTTCTTGGGCCCATTTTCTGGAAAAACTCTTTCAAACACGTAGAATAACATGTTTTAAAGCTCAATTTAAGAAATCAAGGCCCAAGGGTGTTTCAATTAAACTCAATTTCAACTAATTTACATGAACAACATTCGAACATGACATGCACGCATTCAAACCAATTTAAACTCCAATGTGATGCTCTAATGAGCTCAATAGTTGGAAAACAAGATGAAAACATGGGCTTTGTTAGAAACATGAGCATGCATGTACAATCTACCATGAATTCAACTTCCAAATGCACCAAAATGACCATGCATGCAACAATGGAGCTCTAATTCAACAATTATGAACAAAATCGAGACTCAAGTTCTCTATAACCATGATACATGCAAGATGGAGCTTAGAGATAACAAGAAGACAATGAATTCACTTACCTAAGTCTCAATTCAAGGTAAGGAAGCTAGATTATGCCAATTATACTTCAATTTCTAAGCAATCCCCGAGCAAGTTCAACAAATGAGCTAAATTCTCTCTTCTCCTTCACTCTCTCTAAGTTTGGTCGGTTGGGCTCTCAATTTGGCTGAGGAAGAGTTTGATCAAGTGTAATTCAAGTCCTCAATTGTGTAAGATAGTGGCCCACTCAATGGCAAAGTCGTAAATAAGCCAAACTATGCAATTTAACTCATTTTAATCTACTTTAATCATTCATAATCAATGTTCAGATAAATATACCATTAAATCATAATTATTCTACTGATTCCAAAACACTAAATGGTTTCTAATTCGGCCGCCGATAAGGCCTTCAATTAGCAGCTTAAACATATAAATTCAAACAGATAATCAATCAATCAAACAGATGCAATATGCAATTCAATAGATAACTTATTCAATTTCGCTTTGCTTTCGCTTCGCTCAAGATTTGCCATTTCGATTATCGATTATCGATTCGGTTTATAAAGAATCCGTATATAATTCAAGAGTTTATCTCAGAATCAAGACGAGGGTTGTTCAGATCTCCTCCTTATAAGGAGTTTAGTCCTCTAAACTCGAAGTTACCTTCACCGAAGAAAACAGATCCAAGAGAAACAAATCAGATATCTTTTAGCCATGTCATCTTCCCTTTCCCAAGTGGCATAGACACCACCATGGTTCTCGCCAATCAACTTTCACTAGCGGATCTCTTTGTTTCGCTTGATCCGCTTTACTAATCAGATAGGCCGTTCCTCGTAAGTGTAGTCATCACTCAACACGATACGGGTAGGCTCAATCACATGAAACGGATCTCGAAGATAGTCTCTCAACATCGAAATGTGGAAGACGTTATGCATATGCTCCATTTCAGGAGGAAGCGCAACTTGATACGCCACCGGATTGATTTTCTCAATAATCTGAAACGGTCCGACATATCTTGGCGCTAACTTGCCCTTGACTCCAAAGCGAGTCTGGCCTTTCATTGGTGTCACTTTCACAAACACGTGATCACCCACTTCATACTCTCTGTCTCGTCTTCTGACATCTGCATAACTTTTCTGTCTACTCTATGCGGTTTTCAGTCTCTGTTGTATCAGTCTTATCTTTTCAGTCGTTTCATATACAATCTCGGGCCCAAGCAAAGGCCCATCTCCAACTTCTGCCCAGCAGATTGGAGATCTACATTTCCTGCCATACAATGCCTCGAAAGGCGCCATTCCAATACTCGAATGGTAGCTGTTGTTGTAGGCGAATTCAGCCAACGGCAGATGACTTTCCCAATTCCCCTGAAAATCAAGGACTCACATTCTCAACAGATCCTCTAGAGTTTGGATGGTCCTTTCTGACTGGCCATCTGTCTGAGGATGATAGGCACTACTCAAATTTCAATTCAAGACTAATGCAGTCAGAGGGCTTTGCCAGAACCTCGATGTAAACTTCGAATCCCTGTCAAAAACAATAGATACAGGCACTCCATGCAATCTCACAATTTCGTCAATATAGATAACAGCCAATTTGTCCGCATTATAAATTGTCTTGACAGGTAGGAAATGTGCAGATTTAGTCAATCTATCAACAATAACCCAAATAGAGTCCATACCTTTCCTGGAGCGAGGTAATCTAACGATAAAATCCATCGTGATATGCTCTCATTTCCATTCTGGTATGGGTAAGGGTTGCAGTAAGCTTGCGGGTCGCTGATGTTCCGCTTTGACTTGTTGGCAATGAAGACACTTAGACACAAAGTCGGCAATTTCCTTCTTCATTCCTGGCCACCAGAAATTCTGTTTCAGATCTTGGTACATTTTCGTATTCCCTAGGTGAATCGAAAACTTCGAACTGTGGCCTTCTTGCAGAACTCTCCTTTTTAATTCAGTGTCATTTGATACACACAGTCTTTCTTGAAATTTCAGTACATTGTTGTCAAATTTGAACCCCGGTCTCGGTTTTGAATCTTTTTCTTCAATAATCTTCTTCAAGAAATCATCCAGTTGTTGCTTCTCCTTAACCTCTTCAATTATTGCTGGTTGGGCAGAAATAGCAGCTAAGGTTCCACCTTGTTCTTTCAACACAATTTCAATTTCAGACTTTTCCAGATCATGAAGCAATTCCTTCTGTCCGGTGAGCAAACAAGCTAAGTTGGCAATCAACTTTCGGCTCAATGCATCGGCAACGGTGTTGGCTTTTCCCGGATGGTACAAAATCTGTAAGTCATAATCTTTGATCAGTTCAAGCCATCTCCGCTGTCTCATATTCAGTTCCTTCTGTGTAAAGAAATATTTCAGGCTCTTGTGGTCAGTATACACTTCACATGTTGCTCCATACAAATAGTGACGCCAAATTTTCAGTGCAAATACTACTGCAGCAAGTTCTAAGTTATGGGTCGGGTAATTCTTTTCACGTGGCCTCAACTGTCGGGAAGCATAAGCAATAAGTCTATCATTCTGCATTAAAACACACCCCAAACCCTTATGAGAAGCATCACTAAATACAGTATAACCATCCGTACCTAAAGGTAGAGTAAAAACCGGTGCAGTCACAAGTCGGGTTTTCAATTCTTGAAACGGATTCCTTTGGTCACCCAACAAACTGTTCCCTTCGAGTCAATCGGGTCATGGTAAGGCAATCTTGGAGAAATCTTTGACAAATCTTCTGTAATATCCAGCCAATCCCAAAAAGCTTCGGATTTCAGTCACATTGGTTGGTCTAGGCCAGTTCACTACGGCTTCAATTTTCTGCGGATCAACAGAAATTCCGTCTTTGCTAATAACATGCCTCAAAAACATCACATGGTCAAGCCAAAACTCACATTTAGACAATTTAGCATACAGTTTCTGTTCTCTTAAGGTTTGCAGGGCTAGTCTCAGATGATGTTCATGTTCTTCAACAGTCTTAGAATAAATCAGTATGTCATCAATAAATACCACAATAAAATCGTCAAGGTATGGTTTAAAAATTCTGTTCATAAGGTCCATAAATGCAGCAAGGGCATTCGTGACTCCGAACGGCATAACTAAAAATTCAAAGTGGCCATACCTCGTTCTGAAAGCAGTTTTATCAACATCTTCTGGTTTAACTTTCAGTTGGTGATACCCTGATCTGAGATCAATCTTGAAAAACACTTGTGCACCTCAGAATCGGTCAAATAAATCAACAATACGCGCTAGTGGATATTTATTCTTTACGGTTACCTTGTTCAATTCCGGATAATCAATACACAGCCTCAGTGAGCCATCCTTCTTCTTCACAAACAAAATAGGTGCGCTCCATGGTGAAGCATCGGGCTCGATAAACTTCTTATCTAATAATTTCGCAATTGTACCTTCAATTCTTTTCGCTTGGGGCCATTCTATAAGGAGCTTTAGATATCGGTAAATTTAACTACGCCAACGGTGAATTCAATCTCTCACAATCAAATCCTCGGTAGATCATCCGAACACATCCGGGAATTCTCTAACTATAGGAATGCAATTCACATCGCTTTTAACATTATCATTAGCGTGCAGTCCAATACGTAACACGATATCCCTTACACCCCTTTCTAATCGGTTTGACGGCTTTTACAGAAGAAATCGATATGGAGGAGGTACTACTCCACCCCATTAAACACAAATTCGGCAAACCCGGTGGACGGAAAACTACTTGTTTTGTTACACAGTCTATAGTGGCATGATATTTTTGTAACCAATCCATCCCCAATATTACATCGAAGTGATCAATATTCAACGGCAGTAAATCAATAAATAGATGCATATCCCCAACAATAATCTCACAAGCAGGATACATATAAGCACATGTCATGGATCCCCCAACAGGTGATGATACGGCTAACAAGTAATTCATGGGTTCTAAGGGTCTATTCAATTTACGCGAAAAAGCATGCGATACATACGAATGTGTAGACCCCGAATCAATCAATACGTATGCATTTTGAGCACAGATAGAGAGGATACCTGACACAACAATCTCAAGAGTTTTTGCACGCCTCCCTAAGATTAGGGCGAACACTGCCCCGCCTCAGGCTCTTTCCAGTAGCTTTGGGGTTCGGTTTTGGTGTTGTGGCACGCTTTACTACCGGATTGCAAGAGGGGACAGCTTTTAATTTCAGGGCCCACCGTGCCACACCTGAAACAAGCTCCAGAAATCTGGTAGCAAACCCCCTTGTGCTTGTTGCCACATACGGAGCGGTGGAGTAAACCCACTCCTTGGCCGGGCTAGTCGTCGACCTCGATTCTCGCTTTCTTGGTTTGGGTTATGCTTGCCTTTCTTAAATTTGAAACCCCGCTTTTACCTTGCCACTCGCTTGTCGGTGTTTCAGATTGTTTCATCATTGTAATATTCGTCTACCATTAATGCCCTACGAGAACACCCACAAAAGTCGGCATTTTCAAAACATTTATTCGGTCCTCAGATAGCAACGCTAAGGCCGCCTTCAAACCTCTCGTTTTCTTATAATTCCAGATCCACCATATGTGGTGCATACCTAGCAAGTTCGTGAATTGCTTTCAAGAAGCAGACGCTTTTTGCCTGTCTCACTGCTCAAACTCACCACTTTTCGTCTCTCGATGCAATGGGAAAATACTTTTCAAAGAAGGACTCCTTGAACTGAGCCCAAGTCATGATAGCATTTGCATCACGGGTTAACATCCATCACCTTCTGGCTTCTTCCTGAAGGGTGAAGGTTGCTAACAGTACTTTATTGGCTTCGGAGCACGGAAAAACCTCAAATAACTTTTCAGTCTCAAGAACCCAAGCTTCAGCCTTTAACGGTTCTAAGCCTCCCTGAAAGGACGGCGGTTTCATTTTGCTGAATTTCTGAGTTAGTGCAATAATGTCTACCTCATTAGCATTCACATTCTCAGACATTCCGTTTTGCACGGAGGAGGAGGAGGTGGGGGCTGTTGGTTCGGTTGTTGATCTAGTCTTTCAATTATCAGTCCCATCATTTGTTCAAGTCTGGCCATTCGGGCCTCAGAGGTTGATGATTCAGGTTCATTTGCATTATCCATTTCACTATAAGCAATTATACCAGTTATCATTATAAGCAGTTGTACAATTAAACAGTTTAACATTTTAACATATAGTCAGTCAGTCATGAGCACACACTTTTCAAGTTCATGAGATGCCCTAATTGCTTTTCTAGGACACCCTATAGCTCATTTGGACACATGTGTGCGGTATAACTCGTGGTAAGTATCGCTTTGATACCACTCTGTCACGACCCAAACCCTACTATGGGTTTAGCGTGAATCGCCAAGAATCGAGATTACCAAAGGCCTCATCAACAAGAATACGCTTAAACAGAATATGTGGCTGGCGGAAGCCAATACAGTAAATAACTAGTGTCCATTGAGCTGTGAAAATCTGTATGCCAAAAACATTTTTATGCATTCATACGGTTCAACACAGTACAATCTATACAATCATTTACAACATTCGCAGACGGACCTAATCCTCGATGACAAGACGCAGAAAACAAAGAAATGCCTATACAATAGTACAAAACAAATGAGGAGATAGGTGGGGACAATAAAACACCCCAAGCCATGGCATGGCAACTCGAACCTCACAAAGGAGGCACATAGGTCGACTTGACAAAACTGGGACCAACCCACGCCTTAGCTCCTGGCCCGTCAGCCGAGAACCTACATATATATATATAAACAGTGAGCTAAAGCCCAAAGGAATAACATGATGCGTAAAGAGGTTATGAATGAATGTCCTTACAAAGAATGAAATCGGTTCATTAAACAAGATTTGCTTTTCAAGATTTCACCAATCACCATATGTGGTACACCCATTAGCCTATAACAGTAGGTCCAAAAGGACCGGGTCTTAACAGACCCAACAGTAGTGATGGCCATCAATCAGTAAACAGTATGATTCCACAAGGGAACCGACAGAGCTCAGAATAAGAAATGAAGTGCTAAGGATGCCACAATACAGTTCAGAATACAAGACACACATTCATTCAGTAAACAATATTAGTTCAATAAACAATTCAGTTCAGTATTCAAAAGATAACCATTTTGAACATATCTTTACACAATTGTTACTCACAGAGATTGGGCTAATAGCAGCTAGAGCTGGCCCCCAGAGCCAACCCTAAACAGCTAACAAATAGAACACACACTAAGTTTCACAATCTAATGATGATAATCAAATCCCTAAATTTCCTCGGTGTGGTTCCATGCCTAAATCCTCATTAAGATGCCTTAAACTAGGCCTAAGAATGCCTAGGATGGAATGAGGATGTGAAAATACACTTAGAAAGCAATTCCAGAATTTTCAATGAAACAAGGCCTCCGCCCGAGTTTCAGCTTTCGCCGAGCGACAAGCAAACAAAGGTCCCCGCTGAAGGCCAACTTCCTCGCCGAAGCGTGACACAATCCTCCGCTGAAGAACATTCTCCGCTGAAGATCGCCGATGCTCGATTCCGCCGAAGACTTTTCTCCGCCGAGCGACAGTAAAAACAAGTCAAGAAAATCTTGGGAGCATGATTTCCGCCGAGCGGCACTTCCTCGCCGGCGGACATCAAAATTCCGAAAATCCGTGTTTGTGTTCCAAGTTCAAAACTCAAGTTTGATGTTCCTAACTCGATCCTCTTGGGCCCATTTTCGAAAACTCTTTCAAACACGAGAATAACACGCTTTTAAAGCTCAATTTAAGAAATCAAGGCCCAAGGGTGTTTCAATTAAACTCAATTTCAACTAATTTACATGAACATGCATGAACAACATTCGAACATGACATGCACGCATTCAAACCAATTTAAACTCCAATGTGATGCTCTAATGAGCTCAATAGTTGGAAAACAAGATGAAAACATGGGCTTTGTTAGAAACATGAGCATGCATGTACAATCTACCATGAATTCAACTTCCAAATGCACCAAAATGACCATGCATGCAACAATGGAGCTCTAATTCAACAATTATGAACAAAATCGAGACTCAAGTTCTCTATAACCATGATACATGCAAGATGGAGCTTAGAGATAACAAGAAGACAATGAATTCACTTACCTAAGTCTCAATTCAAGGTAAGGAAGCTAGATTATGCCAATTATACTTCAATTTCTAAGCAATCCCCGAGCAAGTTCAACAAATGAGCTAAATTCTCTCTTCTCCTTCACTCTCTCTAAGTTTGGTCGGTTGGGCTCTCAATTTGGCTGAGGAAGAGTTTGATCAAGTGTAATTCAAGTCCTCAATTGTGTAAGATAGTGGCCCACTCAATGGCAAAGTCGTAAATAAGCCAAACTATGCAATTTAACTCATTTTAATCTACTTTAATCATTCCTAATCAATGTTCAGATAAATATACCATTAAATCATAATTATTCTACTGATTCCAAAACACTAAACGGTTTCTAATTCGGCCGCCGATAAGGCCTTCAATTAGCAGCTTAAACATATAAATTCAAACAGATAATCAATCAATCAAACAGATGCAATATGCAATTCAATAGATAACTTATTCAATTTCAGTTTCGGTTTCAATCAGTTCGTTCAGTACTTCAGTTACTTCGATTATCAGTCATTATCAGTTCGGTTTAACAGTAATCCGTATATAATTCAGTAGTTTATCTGTAATCAGTACGAGGGTTGTTACACTCTCTATACAAGCTTTTCGGGGGATTTTTCTCAAAATAAGTCAAAATAACTTATATCTAGTTTGGACGGAATTTTTAAATTAGGCTAAAACGTTATTACAAATCATGCTTTCACTATTTCCAGGCCCCTCCTGCAGAAAATTTGTGAAATAGTAAAAGCGTGGTTACAAACCACGCTTTCAATTAAGAAAGCGTGATTACAAATCACGTTTTTAAATAAAATTTATTTTTTTCAAAAAATGTGGTTTCAAATCACGCTTGATCATGTAAAGCGGTATAAACAAATTGTGAAAATGTGACAAACCACGTTTTCAAAACAAACCCAAAGATCTTCTTTCACACACACACACACACTCTCTCTCTCTCTCTTCTATAAAAATTATATAGTTGATTATTATTTGCTATTATAAATTATTATTATATATATTTAATATTAGTCTCAATTTTATAAAATAAAATTTATATATATTAAAAATTATATATGGATATGAGTGTGTGTGTGTGAGTGAGAGAGAGAGAGAGAGAGAGAGTGTGTGTGTGAGTGAGTGTGTGTGAGTAAGAAAGATGCTGGGTTTGTGTTTTGGTTGAAAACGTGGTTTCTAATTACGTTTTCACATTTTGTTTATATCAGTCACGCTTTCTGTGATCAACAGTAAAAGCGTGGTTTGAAATCACGTTTTTTGAAAAAAATAAAATTTATTTAAAAGCGTGGTTTGTAACCATACTTTCTTAATTAAAAGTGTGATTTGTAATCACGCTTTTATTATTTCACAAATTTTTCACGAGAGGGGCCTGGAAACAGTAAAAGCGTGATTTGTAATAGCGCTTTAACCTAGTTTAAGAATTTTATCCAAATTAAACCTAGTTTAAGAAATAACTTGATATTTTGACTTATTTAAGAAAAAGCCCCAGCTTTTCGTGTTGGCTTGATTTTGATTGCATTGGATTCATCTGCTCTGGTCTCATATGACTTGTTGATTTGCTAGAATTGGTCGTGGGTTTGGGTTACACAAACATCTTTTTTTTCCAATTCTTTCAACTATATGATATGGGGGGTGAGTGGACCATTTATATTTGACTATAATGTAACGAACGCAACTAAAGTGGATTTGCTTTTCTAATCCACAAGGTAATAATGGCAAGTTGAATGGCTAGAAGTTTTCTCAACGCTCTGACCTAAAGATTCCTTTCGAGGGTCGATGGTTTGTCTGGCCCATCCAATGTGTGCCATTAAATTAAGATAAAGCAGAAAACATTTTTTTATGGCAAGTCATTAGTCACCGTGTGTGTAGAGATGCCAACAGGAAGGGACGTGAGCGGCTTTGCAGTGTTTTTTGCCCCCCCAAATCATATATCATATCGGGGAGGTGGCGGGACAAAGCGGGGTAGATTAATTTTAGAAATCACAATACTAATAAAAATGAGCATGTATTACGGATAATGATTTAAACATGGTGAGAATGAAAATAATATAAAATGATAAATAAATTAGTGAAAATGAAGGGAAATTCTATAATACACATCTCATTTAGGTGTGTATTATATAATTAGTTATGGCTTCTTATGATTTTTATTTTGATTATGACTGAAGAGATTTTTGATTATGCATCAAGTGATGTTTAGTTATAACCTTTAATTATAACTCATTGTGACGTTGGTTATGACATTAGTATAAACTCAAAACATTCTTTTTAATTAATTAGTTGACATTTATGATCAGTCCAATAGAGGTTTATGTCTACCTTTATAAGCTAGCTTATGCGCTGCACTCAAAATAGTGTTTAGGGTGATCCAATGCACAATACTTCTCACTAGTCTAAGGTTTAGAAAGAAAAAAAAAAATTTGCAGTCTTACCCATGGAGTCATTCTTAGATTTACTTCTTTTATTTTTTTTATTTTGTCTTAATCAAAGAATGGTACAATCATTGTAAATTGTGAATTCAGCTGGCTGCTTTTTGTGTATTCACTTCATAAATTTTCTTGGTGATTTTTTTTTTTTTTTTTTTCCAAATTTTAAATTACGATTCAACAATATTGGCCAATGTAGTGGAGGCATATGCAAACTTTAATGGGAGTATGTGTAAGATTAAAATACAAGCTCTAGTCTAGTGGAGGTTTGTATGTGTAAGATTAAAAAACAATGATTGAAAGCTAAGTTGGGTTAGGAGAATCGATAATTTTTTATGCGTAGATGGGAATGGATAATCTTTGCACTCATAAATTTAATGGTGTCCTTTGTTTTTCCTTAAGAGCTCAGCTTGGTGTTTGGCCAGGTTTAAATTGCTGCATTGTTGCCAAGTACTCACCAAACTTTTCTATCTTTATTATTTGCATCATCATCAACCACTCTAATTATAATAATAATAACAATAGCCTAGTAGATAACTCCCAATGTTGCACTTCAATATGTCGTCACATTTGGTCCTACAATGACATATTATATTCTAGATCTTGTCTTTAGTCTAGAAGGATCTCTTCAACCACCTCCTGATTAATTAAGGTATTAGTGGTATTTGATGCAGTGATCGAGTTGTTTATTAGAATTTATACTTATTTGGTGCAGCTTATAACTCTCTCTCTCTCTCTCTCTCTCTCTCTCTCTCTCATTTTGTCAAAAAAATAGGTACAACTTCTACTTATAGTTTATAAGGTTAAAAAAATTAATCTAAATTGACCATTGACATGTGTACTTACCATAATCTCACTATTTTATACACAATATGTGAGTGTGGGCATCCATGCATTAAAAAATTATGAAAGTCTTTTTACCATAATCTATTCATTTTACCAAATTTCAGTTTGCAAAAGAAATTGCACTAAGTTGGCCATTGTCATGTGTAGTACAATAATCTCGCTATTGTATATACAATATGTGAGTGTGTATTTACGTATTGAAAAAGAATGGATAGTTTTGATGGCTATCTAATTAACTTTTCTATTAAGCTTTTTGTTTTATTATATTTGTGAATGAGTAAGCAAAGAAAGCTTATGAGGTAATTAATTAGGTTTGGCCTTAAACAAATGAATTGGAATTGTGATGAGGTTTTGTACTCAACTTTGTATTTTATTTTAGAGGTTGAAATTTGAGACCCCATCTTAATCTCTGATAGCAACCTCAAGCAATATGAGCACCTAATGGTCCTATGTCAGCAACCATATTGTGATCAAACGTGGCACTTACTTCAATCACAAGAATGTTTAATATAATTTATAAAATATATGGTCCAATTAAAAACCCTAAATTAATCAAATTAGCTGAATTGATCATACTCTTATATACTTCAATCTAAAGACATCAAGAAGTTAATATTTGTCAATAAATTATTTGGAATAATTATTCTTATATTTGCAATTAATCTCTTATAAATTGACAAAATAAAAGTATAAAAATAAAATTAAATAAAAAAAATCCTGAACTCTTTTGGGAAACATATTTGCTTTCATATAACCAACACAACTTATTTATTTAGATTTATTAATTCGTAAGATTGTTCATCTCAATTAAAATTATCACATCAACAAATGAAACTAAACGAGCAAAGGAGTACATTTGCCTTAAAATGGTAAGTAGTTCATTCATAATTGTTTATTCAATTATTTTTCTAAACATTATCCTCTATCTAATTATGATTTTTAATTAGAATATGATATAACAAATGAAGCGGTCATTATTCTTCTAAACATTGTTCTCTATCCAATGATTTTTATTTTTAATTAATACAATAAAACTTAATAAATTATAACTGCGATAAAGAAAAAATTCATCATATCAATAATACAAAAAACTCAAAGTAAGAAAGAAGCTCCAAATAAATGTATGAAAAAAGGAAGATAAGTTATTCAAATAAATGTATTATTATTATTATTATTATTCACTTTTTGTTGGCAAAATAAAATGGAAAAAGGGTTTGTGAAATATACATAAATAGGGGCAAATTAGTAAATTAGCTTTGGAATGGTGGGAAACGAAACGACAAAGCAATTCAACTAAGGACTAACCTGTTCTCACAATTCCCGCACTAAAAGATCTCTCTCTCTCTGTTTCTCTCTCTAGAATCTATATATAACGCTCTACGTTTGTAATTTGGGTCCTCATCCCATCTTTCTTACAACAAACAGCAAACCCTAATTCTCCAAAATCTACCCAACTTTCTCTCTCAATCGATTACCGTAGTCTCAGAAGAATAAGAAGAAGAAAAGAGAATCAATGGTGGCCGGAGCAGAGATATTGTGTCAACAGAGCATATCTGTGCTCGATGTTCAGTACCGTTGCGTCCCCAAACCGATCGAGAACCACTTCTTGGACGTCTCTTCTACTACGCCCCCTCCGATCTTTCGTGAAGTTCGCTCTTCCGATTCGCTCTCCATCTCCAGCTCTGAATCGGTAGGTTTCAATTCTCCCCAATTCACTCTCAATTGGATTCTTGATTTATCACATGGCTGTTTGTTTGTTTGTATAGGATTTTAGATATGAGGGTGCAAGTGGGTTTGTATTTACTTCTTGATTGCAATCAATCAAACCTATTTGGCAAAAATATGGTTATATATATATATATATATAGAAAGAAAGACACAGAGAGCTTGTTTTGTTGGGAAGTTGAATTTTTTTTTTTTGCATTGGCAGATAAGGAAATATGTAAACAAAATTAATAGGTTAGAACTAGTGGATTATTTTCTTGGTGGCTTTTCTTCATAATTAGGCAGATTGTCCCTTTACAATCTTTTAATTATTCTAGAAGGCTTAAGCTCTACAATTAAAACATATTTTTATTATTGTTTAATAAGTAGTTTCATTCTCGGTAATCTTTGATTTGTTTAGTTTCAACCAAGTTATAGTGCTTATTGGGCATGTTTGATTACAAGGATTATAACATAGGATTGGGATTGTTAGTCCATGGACTCTCAATCTCATGTTTGATTTATGGCTGATATTCAATCAGATGAGATTAGCGAATTTTTAATATTGAGAGGGGCTGAGGGTCATATGAAAGAAAAAAGCAAAATGAATACATAATAAATGGTTATCGCACTAATTTAATTGGATAATTAATCCTACACTAATTCATGAAATTATTAATCATTTCACTATTAATCCTGGTAATCAGACAAGGCCATTATGTTTTGAAAGAGTGGATTATGTGTTCCTCTGGGTTGTTGTAACAGTTTTTGTACTGGTTTGTTGTTTACTTGGTCTTGAAATATATTTGGGAATGCCTTAACCGTAATGTCTTCTTCTTTAACAGGTTGTGAGCTGCTTAAGTAGTTTTCAAACTAATGTTATTGAGACTTCCACCACCAAGTTTGCTCCGAGCATTCGTTCAGGTAGCCACACAGACAAAGGATGTCGGAAATCCAATGAAGATGAACACATTTGCGTTGATAATCTATCTGCACACTTGGACTATCTGTTTGGGTACCCTTTGCCCAGTGCTTTTTACGCTGTTTTTGATGGACATGGAGGGTCCAATGCTGCAGCAGCTTATGTTAAGGAGAATGCTATGAAATTATTTTTTGAAGATGCTAACTTGCCGCCAACATCTGATATTGATGATGCTTTCTTGGAAAAGTTGAAGAATTCTCATCACAGAGCATTTCTACTGGCTGACCAAGCATTGGCCAGTGAATGTAGCGTTCCAGATTCTTGTGGAACAACAGCACTGACTGCCCTTGTACTTGGCAGGCATCTAATGGTAGCCAATGCTGGTGATTGTCGTGCAGTTCTCTGCAGGAAAGGAGTAGCAGTGCAAATGTCCCAAGACCATAGGCCTAGTTATTCACCAGAACGCCAGAGAGTAGAGGAGCTAGGTGGCTACTTTGACGATGGGTACCTTAATGGTGATCTCGCAGTCACCCGAGCCCTTGGAGACTGGTACATGAAATTTCCTATTGGGTCTTCATCACCTCTAACTGCCGAGCCAGAAGTTCAACAAATCATGTTAACAGAGGATGATGAATTCTTGATTGTTGCTTGTGATGGGATCTGGGATGTTATGTCAAACGAGGATGCAGTCAGCTTGGTTCGCCGTGCACTAAGACGTCACAACGACCCACAACAGTGTGCCAGAGAACTTGTGAATGAGGCTTTACGATTGAATACAGCTGACAATCTCACTGCGATCATTGTGTGCTTTACTTCTGTTTGTCATGAGTCAACTCCTCAGCAGAGGCGAAGGTTGAGGTGTTGCAGCCTGTCTGAGGAGGCCAGGAATAGGTTGAGGAGCTTGCTAGAAGGCAACTGAATAAAACAAATCAATTCCTAGCACAAAACCTACAGAATGAAAAGTGTAAATGCAGATTTTTTTACTGAGGTTTTCTGTTGCGGAAAAGATTGTCAAATCTGTTTGCGGCTGCTTCAGATGTGTTAGAAAAAGCAGCCAGCAATTTTGTAGGGTGAGCAGGTCGGTGGGTTGGGGTGATTGTGTGGCATATACAGCTTTGGATTATATGTTACTTTGAGTTGTTCAAGTGTTCAAGGTTCACACAGAAATTTGCTTCCTATTCTCATCCCTCATTTCATAATTTATATGCAATCACAGCAATCTTTTTCGATAATTTCCTTGAGTTTATAGATGGTTGAGATTTATTCATTCTAGCTCGGTGTCCATTTATTTGAATCGCAGTTAATGGAGTGAGCTTTTCTATTGTTCCAACTGGTACTAATAAACTGAAATAAGCTCTTGTGATGATTTGGAAAATTCAGCCGTAGTCCCACATATTCAAATTTTATTGCCAAAAAATAAAAAATAAAAAATAAAAAAAAATAAAGGAAGAAGAAGAAAATCAAAGAAAAAGAAGATACCCTTGTAAAATTTTCCTCTTTAAATTTGTCAGTGATGTAAATACTAATTTATATGATCAAACTACCCCCAACACAAACATTCTTGGATTGTTAAGTAGCCTTCCATTTTAGAATTATTTCAAAATTTTAAAATAATTATCACTTTTTATCTATATATTTGTTTGTAATAAAAATCGAAAATTTTCAAATTAGCTCAATGAAATCTATCAAACAATATTTATGTTGAATATGAAATTTGTCATTATCAAATTGGACAATCTGAAATCTGCCTTGACACTTCAGGAATTACATACCTATCTTGCAAACAATGAACAATGCTTCAACGGTGGGTCAAAGTTTACTAGACACAAGCATAAAACCAAACTTTTTGCTGCATTAGCTTTACAAGAAAATGCTAGTGAAACAAGAAACAACTGTGCCTACCAATATATAAGCACACCATTCTTTAATGTGAACATCAATTTATACAAGTTCTCAAGACTAATTCATCATATACCACGAGTAAGAAGATCAACCATTCTACGCGTACTTAAAAACCTATCTTCTAAGTCAATAATTTTTAATTTTGTTTTTGTTAATTCCTAATTATTTATCTGAATTTCGATCCATATCGCAAGATCTTACGACTTCAGTTGAACCAAACGATTTAGATCACATTAGAATCTTAAAATAATTACGATCCAAGTCATAAAATGATATGGAATTACATACAATTCCGATTCTACTACAATCCCGATCCTACCAATTTGTTTTGTTACTATTTATTTCTTTTATATGTGTGTATCTACATAAAAAATTAACATAGAATATACATTATATCAAATTTATCAATTTTCTTTAATCTTTTTAAAATTATGTAACAAAGATTATCATTATCGATAATTTTTTATTTTATTTTACATTAAAATTAAGATCTTATGATTCTCGATCCGATCCACAAGTCTCTACCAACGATCCTACCTGGATCCCAATTTTAACAATTTTGTTACTTATAAAGAAACATGTGGTGCCAATCAATTCCTGCCTGCTTGTAACTTTGAGAATGACGGAAGAGCCTTGAACAAGACAGCGTTCATATGTTCACATGCAGATGGTAATGATATGAAGATTTTGGTATCTCATCAAACATTCCCAATACTTATTCATAGAAAGAACATATCGAAATATTCATGGTACAGACACAAATAAGTTTGCCATTTCAGATTTTGTCGATCCAAATATAGCAACTTTCATTAAGAAACAAAAGCAGAAAGACTCGAATAGAGACCATCACCCTTTTGGTTCACAGCTGGACTGGTTCCGGTTTGTAGTCAACAACAAGTAATTTCTCCAAAACAGGGCGAAGTACATTCGCAAATTCAACATGAGTTGGATGAGAAATGTACTCTGCAATGCCTTCTATGGTCTCAAAGGTTAACTCGAAAACATGAGTGAAACCTTGCTGCAGGTTCTCAATGCTGATGTCCTTTCCCCTGTTAATAGTACAACAAATAAATTAAGGAGAATTGGTAAATGCCATATTTCATGTTTAAATCACCAAAATTTGCTATATTGCTAGTTCACTAGAAATATAGCCAAGTGCATCAATGGTTCAACAATTTGCACTTTCTTCATCATATACACATGCCATGAAGAACATTCTCTATGAGAGAGAGAGAGAGAGTTTTGACTATAGGGCACAAAGACAGACAGTCTAACAGTCATTTTTTAGATATGTTGGTGGTGATATACTAGAACTTCGATTTGCTTCGGAATTTTGGGAAGAAGTTGGGAAACCATTATTTTTTTTTTTCTTCCTTTTTCTTTTAGATACATTTTGAAAAGTTCAATTGATTTCACAGATCTTATTTAAACTCCAAAAGCATTTAGTGCGACATATTGTCCAAATGGTGTGAGTGATCATAATAAACAAGAAAGATTGACATTTATTATAATGGGAAGTCAGGTTGAGCTCTACCAAAAATATGGATGAACAACCCAATAAAACAGTGATTTTTGGCCTATTAACAGGACCACAAAAGCATCTTCTTCTGTTTTTCTTTTTCTTTTTCTTTTTCAAGGTACTTGGGAAAGTCTGACCACAAAAGCATCAAAGGAATAAAATTGGCAACAAAAAGGTTCTGCTACAGATAAATCCAATTCTAAAAAAAAAAAAAAAAAAGAGTTTGGAATTGACAATTTTGCCCCTCAAAACCTCAGATTATACTGTTTTTAACCATAGAAAGATGTAAAAATTTCATAAAGATAGGCATGATATCCGTTCAAATCTACCTACAGCAACAAAATTGAGAGAAACCCATATGTTGTCCACAAAATGTGCAAACCCAGAAAGTAATTGTAGAGAACACAGAACGAACAACAAAATAAGAATACCCGCCCACATTCACACTCACATAATCTATTCAAATCCAGCTACTACAACAAAATTGAGAGATAACCCATATTTGGAGAATTCTATTATACACCATCCATACCATATGCACCCTTTAGTATCTTATGCTATTTTCATTATTTTGAGATATTTAGTTATATTTTTTTGTGTGGTTACGATTTTATTTATTTATTTATTTATTTATTTATTTATTATTATTATTATTATTTTAAGTTATAACTCAAGTTAGGATAAATTATAAACACACCTCCTGAGATTTACTTAAATTATAAATTATTCTGTGATTTTAGAGATTATATATCCCCTAAGGTTTTTAATTTCATAACAAATAGGTCCTTTTATTAATAAATCATTAAGTTAATTAACAGTTTTTAATAATGTTAAAATTTTATTTTAATTAATAATTTAAATAATTTTATTATTGTATAAGTGAACAATTAAAAATTTTACTTTTTTAATTAATTATATTAAATAAAACATTCTGACAATGAGATATTTGTAATTTTTCAAATCACAAAGGCTAATTCGTATTTTAAACAAATCTCAAGATGTATTTGTAATTTATCCCTCAAGTTATGTCATTTTTGGATATAATTAAAAAGTGTATATGATATACAACAACATATATTCCTTCCCCCCGTATTTTTATCTACAAATTTTGCAAACAGTCCCGATTTAGTGCACTAAATTAAAAGCTTTAAAAATCACTAATGAAGTGACAGTGTAAAGAAAAAAAAAAATAAAGGCCAAATTATCGCATCAACAGTGAGGTGCACATGTTGTCAGGTCATTAGGGGTACTAAATGAAGTAGTATAAGATATTTTTCTTTGCAAAACCCAGAAAGTAAAGAACAAACCACAAAATAAGAAAATACACACACACAGATATACATATACATTTATAGAAACATGTAGAGGGTGAGTGGTACCAGTGGAAAGACTTCAAGGGCTCGATGTGATGGACAAGTTTGGCGAAGTCCTTGATGAGTTGATCAATCTGGTCAGGTGGAATGCCATCTTTGAACTTGACTAGCAAGATGTGCTTCACCACTCCCTTGGGCCTGGCCTCTTCCTCCATTTTTCTCTCTTCTTCTTCTCACTCTTTTTTACTTGGCCCTCTTCACCGCTTCTTATATATGCTGAGGCTTTGGATTGTTTGGTAGTGATATCAACACGGACTTGCAGGTGTGACCAGTGAATTTTTAATTTATTTCCATATTAGGGTAAAATTTGTTTAGTAACAAATTTTTTAAAAAGAATATGATTTCCAATACATAGGGTGGATTTTAATTTATTCCCATATTAGGAAAAATTTTGTTTTGTAACAAAACTATTAAAAAGGACATGATTTCTAATAAATAGGGTGAATATTTAATTTATTTCCATATTAGGGTAAAACTTGTTTGGTAACAAATTTTTTTAAATAAACATGATTTTTAGTAAAAATTTTCAACTTTTTTTTTTCTGTATAAGATTATTTTATTATCAGAAAAATTATTTTATTATCAGAAAAACTTTGTTACACATTTTTGATTTAATTACAAATAGCAGTTACAAACAGTGGTCGGTTTCGATTATTCAAATTGTTCATTTGTAAGTCCTCAATGTATATTATTTATAAAAAAATGTTAGATTAATATGATAATAGTAATATTATTATTTTATCGTGTTTATCTCTAAAAATTCACCTAGGGTGATCATGGATCCGTTCAACCTGCTCAACCCGACCAATTCGATCCAAGCTAATTGATTTTGGGTGGATGCATGTCTTTTGACGGACGGATGTAGATGAAATATTTCAAAATCCGCATGACGGATCAACCATCTCGCACCATATGAATCCGATTTGCCTGTAGATGAAGTTCAAAACAAAAATAAAAAAGGAATTGCTAAC
This sequence comes from Camellia lanceoleosa, assembly GCA_025200525.1. NCBI lineage: Eukaryota > Viridiplantae > Streptophyta > Magnoliopsida > Ericales > Theaceae > Camellia > Camellia lanceoleosa. Next base: position 188,272,778 of record CM045762.1, read on the forward strand.
AAGTAATAATATAGGATAGAAATAATAAAATATATATTTTTATGAAAATAGAAAACAATTCTTTAAAAATATGCATGCATGATACCATGGTCTATTATAGACAAATAATATATATGTTTTCAAATTATTGGTTATTGGAGATTGTAAAAGTAATGAATTATATTTTGAAAAAATGTCCAAAATTTGTAAAGTTCAAACCACTAAATCGATTACATTCATCCGTTAATCTGCACAGCCCGTTCAATCCTTATCCACAAAACAGATGGACAGATGCGGATTAATTTTTTTCAATCTGCTTAGTTTTGGACGGATGCGGATGGGATGCCATCCGACTCAACCCGATCCACGATGACCCCTAAATTCACCATATTTAGAAAATTAAATTATTGATTTATCCTATTTAGCAAAATGAGCCCAAGTGAGGGCATCTCCAACGGTGTATTACTTTTTTAACCAAATTTGAGTAAAAACTCTCTTTGATGTCGCCTGTTCCAATGGAGGGATTTGACTTTTCATCAAACCACTGGTTGATCGGGCAGATGACGGAGCGATCGACGGTCGATTAAAAATTTTTACAAAAATTGAGTTTGCATCAGATCACAACAATTTAAGATCCATTTGACCCTAATTTTCAGAAAACCCTAGGCACATATATGTTTACGAGTTCATCAGTTGAGTTTGCGACAAGGAGACACACCAGAAAAAACATCGGAGGTGGCGATGTAACTTGGAAGTCCAAGGCGGCGCTGCAGCTAGATCATTAGCTTCAGCTTCTTCAATGGAAAGACAAAACAACAAGTGGTTGAAGAGAAGAGAGACATGGTTGGTTGTTCCTCCAACCTAATAATACTTTGGTTGTTCCTCTAATTTTTTTTTTTTTTTTTTGGTCTGCTTCACGAATTACAACCTCGCATATATCAACCAAAGCACTTTCATTTCTGCCACTTTTTTCTTTCTTCTAAATACAGTGACTCATTTTTATCCCAAACAACCATATCAAATTTTATTATTTGAAAATGCATAAAATTCACATCTTTATGGATTTTATTTGCATAACGACTTATGAACCTGCCAATGTTATTTGAAACAGGGTGATTCAGCAATCAGGCATCAACACTGGGGCCTGGATAAGAAAGGAAGCACATTTTCCGCTTATCTACGACTAAACCTCCAACTGTGAAATGATATAGGCTTTAATAGTTTGATCCTTTCAACCCAAGAACCTCATGTACTACAAAACAAACAACAACAAAATAAAATTTGATTTGATGACCCAAAAAGAGAGATTGAGTTGAACTAACATTTGGCATATAATGCAAGACACTAATACCATGACGGTTTATTCACATATATTCACAAGGAAGAAAGAAGATGAAGTTTATCAGGACTTATCTGAAAGTTATTCAACTTATGGGAAAATTGCAAATCAACTAAGTGGATGACCTTGTGGATATCCGGCAAAACGTTCGATAAAAACAACGGTTCTGAACAGTGCAATGCTGAAACGTCCCAGATGTTCTCAATTTGGTAAAACATTTTTTATATTCTCGATTTGATACGTATTTGGTGAAACCGTTAGAGCAAGAAAATAACTTATTTTTCATCAAATTTGAATTTGGTGATGGATTTGGTATACGGTTAAAGATGGCCTAAGAAGAGTAGTATCAAACAACTTTTGATTTGAGTTTTATTTTGTCACAAAATATGTAAACCCGCCTTGTTATATAAGACCTTGTGACATTGTTTATCTTATACTTTGAACTAAATATTGATGGGTCTGCCAAAAGCAATCCAAGTCTGGCAAGGCATAGGTGGTATTTTTCGTAATTAATATGGGCACTTTCTTCAAGCTTTTGTCTACCCTACTGGGATTCTAAGTCTGACAAAGCATAGGTGGTATTTCTCATAATTAATATGAGCACTTTCTTCAACCTTTGGCCTCCATTGGGATTACAACCAACAATGTAGTTGAACTCTGGGTCTTAAAAAAGGTTAACAAGTTACTCTTTAAGCTATTTATCTTGATTTGTATTTAGAAGTTACAAACTTTTCGTGATTCTAACATTTGAGGCAATCAACAGCAAAACAAATAAGCATATACATCGTCAACTTCTTCAACACAGCCTAATTTGAGTCCCGTATTGTCATGACCCGAACCCGCCCCTAAAAGTTTGGGTCATAACCGGCCAGTAACCCGTAGATTACTGAAGACCTCAAATGATCATACATAATATTTATGCTAATAGAGCCATAAACAGAAGCGTATAATAAAGAGAAGTCCATTGAGCTGTGCAAATCATAAGCAAAAATTATGAAGATAACCTCATAACACATTAGCACATTTACATGCCCAAGCAAAAATATAAGTGCCACAAGAAATTTACATATATTGTTTACAAACCCAAGACCATAATGGCAAAAACAATATAAAGTCCAGGTATGAAGTGAGTCAAAGACAAAACTCCATCTTCGAGGCATGACTCGATTGGGTTACAAAACAGCTCCTGAAGCTGACTCAAGGGGTGTGTTCCATACTGCTGATCACCTACATATGCATACATAATATTAGGTGAGCGAAGTTCAGTGAGTAATAACACGGTAAAGCAGTGTAAATAGATGATCATAAGATTCTCACAATGTCTATAGTCATATTTTCATATATTCAAAATGGCCTTAGGCCCAATCATATAACAAATAGCCTCAGGCCTAATCGTATATCCAAACGGTCCCAGGTCTAATCATATAACAAGCAGCCTCGGGCCCAATCATATAACAAGCGGCATCGGGTCCAAAAATATAACAAGTGGCCTCAAGGCCAAACATATAACAAGCGGCCTCGGGCCCAATCATATAACAAACGGCCTCAGGCCCATATTGCATATGTCATATAATATTAATGAAGTTCCTTTCAATCAAATGATACATTTTAGTCTGATTCCAAATCACATTAAAGCTTGTTTCAAATCACATAGTATCAAATATTGCTTATCAAACCTTTCATAACTCTAAGTCATAACGGAGTACCCGAATGCCTTAATTAACTTGCCGAATTACCATACAGGACTATCGTCAAAGGTTGACATCATATAGAACGTTTATCGCGAATCATTAGCATATGCAAAACGTCTAAGACAGATCATGGACGAATAACAGTTACTGAGGGTCAAAGTACATTTTCCCAATTTATCATAATCATTACTCAAAAGGAAACTCATTCATTCTTATCAAAATATTCTTTCAGAAACTTGCCATAACATAATTGCTCCGAAGATTTCAAGCATATTTTATCATTTCGAAAACACTCGTCAAGACACATAATTTATACAAAGCATAAATTTTTCAATTCCAAAGTATTTCATATAAAAATACCATTACAAAAAAATTACTCACAGTGCTTGATCAGATAATACTCCTTAACAACTCAGCCTGCACAAACATAACCAAGCATAACATTTCAAAACACATTGCCTTCAATTCACTCAATCGATTTATTCATTACATAGATGTTCAATCATTCCCCATTCTTTAATCTCTCTCAAGTATTTAATGCTAAACTTCTCTATATGTGATTCACGTACAAAGCTTGTGTCAAAGATGTACTTTAAACGGCCTTAAATGTTCATGACTTAAATTAATGTTTCCTACAATAATTTCATATGTTTTTCATTAAAAATATCATATTTACATATTTAAGGTTTAAGGAAATAGCAAGAAGCGAAAGGGAACTGAGTTAGGGTAGGAAATGGCATGAAACGGTTAAAAGAAAATAAATAGCCTTTACTATTTGAGCATATCTATTTGTGTACTTAAAATTTGGATGTGAGACCACTACCATTAGAAATTAGACTTCCAGGGCTTGAATTTAGGCTTAAGAATCACTTAAAACGGAGTCCGGATGAAGGAGATATGCTTTTTTGAAATTACCAGGTATAAGTTGAAATAGGGTTGGCCGTACGTTCGCCCACTTTGACCGCTCGTGTGGTGACTGGGCTGCTCGAGTGGTAAGCAAAATGCAATTCCTTGTTTTTGTTCATGTTCCGCTTGTGCGGAGCCCGTGGCCGCTCCTGCGGTCTGGGCAAAATCAGACAGTCCAAAAATGGTTCAAAAATGCAAACTTTCCAAATCCATTTCCAAGCCTGTCACGACCAAAACCCGCCCCTATGGGTTTAGCATCATAACCGGCCAGTAATCCTTGGATTACCGAAGGCCTCTGAACAGAATAATATATATAACAAGGGATGCGGAAGCAAATATACAAACCTACATAGTCCATAGAGTTGTGCAGACATACATAGGACATAAAATTAAAACTTTTCATATATATATATACATACAGTTGTGGCGTCGAAAATATAGTAACCTTACATCACCCAAGCCACTTACACAAGATTTCAAACGTGCTTATACCAGTCATAAACATTTAGAAAGTATAAAAGTCCCAAGGACACAAAACTTGGGTAGATCTCAAAAGGAAACCTTCATGGGAAGCGTAATGGCTGGCTGACACCAAAACTCACCAGGCAGCATCTCAGGCCTAGTCACGTGCCTACTCACCTACATACATACAAATAATACAGTGAGTTAGAGCCTAGTGAATAATAACTAAGTAAACAGTTTTAATTAATGATGTCCAGCACAGAGTTAGAATTCAGAGTTTATATCAAAAACGTATTCTTATCGGAAATAGAGTCCTAAGCATATTCAGATTGCAAATCAGAATTAGATTCAGATACATGCTCATATTCATATTCAGATTTTGCATAAGATCATGCGTGGTACACCCATTAGCTAACATATCAACTTGGTCCTGAGACCCACATACATAGTCGGTACCAACGACTATAAAGGTCCATATCTTGCGTGCAAGTAGCCATGGTATTGTTACCCCCAAACAAGGGCCACGTGAATATAGGCCTCGGTATTGTTACCCCCGGGCAAGGGCCACGTGAATATAAGCCACAGTATTGTTACCCTTGGGCGAGGGCCACGTGCATATTGGCCATGGTATTGCTACCCTCGGGCGAAGGCCACGTGAACTAAGGGTGCCACAAATACATTTCAAAAAAATGGACATTCATTCATAATTCATGAAATAGCATTTCAAAAAACAGATCGTATCATACCAGTCAGAAAATACTTGAAATTAAACATAACTGTACAGAGTTATTACTCACAATCAACAGATGGCTCCAAGTAAACAAGTAGAGTAGGTAACTCACTTATCCTGAAACACGTGACCTACATAACATGACAGTGACATACATTGAAACACACGCTCGAATTACACATAACATATGTTCTTGTCCTAAGTGTGTTTCTAGCCTTTATCCTCATTATAGTGTCTTAAACATGGTCTAAGAATGCCTAGGATAAAATGAGGATGCAAAAATGTATTTGAAAATATTTTTCAAAACTTGCTGAAAACAGAGTCCACGCTCGAGCGTGTTTTTCCTCACTCAAGCGGGCATACATAAAGTAAGGGTTCGCCCGAGCGTGACTTACCTCACTCGAGCGGACTGTAATTCAAAAAAAAAGTACTAGTTGCTTGCTTTTCATGCTCAACGGACGCTCGATCCACGCTCGAGCGTGAGGCTCAGACCTTCGCTTGAGCGTGACTTTCGTCGCTCGGGCATGCTGCAAAACATATGAACTTCTCGATACATGCATTTCACGCTCAAGTGAGCTTCCAGTCGCTCGAGCTGAAGTGCACACACTCAGAGTTTTCACTCGAGCATGAACTCCTACGCTCGAACGTGGATTCAAATTTTGGAATTTCCAAATTTGATCTCCAAGCTTCAAACTCAAACCAAACACTACAAAACTCAACCTTTTGGGCCAAAATTCTGAAAAACACTTAGAAACTCACAAAACATCATGCTTTGAAGATCATTTCATGAAATCAAGGCCCAAAAGCATGCCAATTGTTCAAAAATTCAACTTAAACTTTATGAATGTTCAAGAACATAACATGCATGAATTCTCTTGTACTCACTCACTTCAAAACATGATCAAATTTGGCAAATTGATAGAAAACATGATGAATTCTCAAAATATAAGTGAGATGAACACATGCATGGAAGAATTCTTTAAAATCATGCTCAATTTAGGAAGAAATGGACATGCATGCATAGTATAGCTCAATCCTCTTCAATTCTACCTCAAATCCTATATGAACTCATTTAATTTGCTTGAAGTCTTGCAAAATCTAGCTCAATTACACAATTGTGAATTTGATTCCTTACCTAGAGAATTGAATTTACAAGAGTTGAAATTGAAACTCTCAAATTTCCTCAAATGGCAACAATTCCTAGCAATCGCTTAGTTGAGCTCCAATTTCTTCTCTCCCTCTCTCTCACGTTTTGTATCCACAAAGAGTAACTTGGGAGTGTATGAGTGCACAAAGAAACCCACTAGTGCCTTAATTAGGCTTGGATAATGGTGTTATTAATTGAGGTTGAAACAAGTGGCATTAATTTAATCTAATTTAATCGTCTCAAATCGAATTTTAATTAAACCTACCATAAAATTCTATAAATTTCAAATAGCACATAAATCAAATCAATTTCAGAGTCAGATGCCGATGAGGCCTTCAATTCACAGAATATAGTGGAAACTCAAATAGATATTCCTACAATAAATAGATAAAAACATAAATAATGCACCATATATGCAATTAATTCAAAATCTGGCCTTAACATCTTATTAGGCACATTAAATCATGGATTAACGTTAATCAGGGATCGGGGTTGTTACAGTCTTCTCCTTTTAAAGAGTTTGGTCCTCCAAACTTGAATTACCTTCATTTTAAAAGAACATTGGGTCCAATGGATACAGGTCTAGATATTTTTTCATCATATCTTCCTCCGTCTCCCAAGTTGCATAAGTTCCTCCTTGATTCTATCAATCAACCTTCACTAATGGAATTTCTTTGTTTCTCAATCTTTTGATTCAGCGGTTCACAATCTAAATAGGTCTTTCTTCATAAGTATAATCATCTTTCAAAAGCACATGTGTTGGTTCAATGACATGGAGTGGATCTCTCAAATATTCTCGAAGCATCGATACATGAAATACATTGTGCATATGCTTCATTACTGGGGGTAAGGCCACTCGATAGGTTACTGAATTAATCTTTTCAAGGATTTCATATGGCCCAACATACCTTGGCGCCAACTTGCCTTTTACACCAAATCGAGTTTGACCCTTCATAGGGGTCACTTTTATGAACACATGGTCCCCAACTTCGTATTCTCTGTCTCTTCTTCGGATATCAGCATAACTTTTTTGTCGGCTCTGTGCAGTTTTCAAACGCTGTTGGATCAGTTTCACTTTCTCTGTTGTTTCCTGCACAAGTTCCGGTCCCAATAAGGGTCTATCACCTACTTCAGCCCAACATATCAGAGATCTGCATTTTCTTCCATACAAAGCTTCGTAAGAAGGCATTCCAATGCTTGAATGGTAGCTGTTGTTGTACACAAATTCAGCCAATGACAAATAGGTCTCCCAATTCCCTTGGAAGTCTAATACACACATTTTGAGCATATTTTCCAAAGTTTGGTTAGTCCGTTCAGTTTGACTATCTGTCTGTAGGTGATAGGCGCTACTCAACCTCATTTCAGTTCCCAAAGCTTGTTGCAAACTCTGTCAAAATCTTAACACAAACTTTGAGTCCCTGTCAGATACAATAGATACTGGTACTCCATGCAACCTCACAATCTCATTCATATAGATATTGGCCAATTTGTCAGCATTGTAAATGGATTTAACAGGTAGAAAATAGGCAGACTTAGTTAAACGATCCACAAGGACCCAAATAGAATCCATACCTCGAGAAGAGCGATGTAACCCCACAATGAAGTCCATGGTAATGTGCTCCCATTTCCATTTCGGTATTGGAAGCGACTGTAACAAACCAGCGAGTCGTTGATGTTCGACTTTAACTTATTGGCAATGTAAACATCTAGTCACAAAATCTGCAATGCACTTTTTCATTCCAGGCCACCAGAAGTTCCGTTTCAAATCATGATACATCTTTGTGTTCCCCGGATGCATGGCAAATTTGGTGCTATGAGCCTCGGACATAACACACTTTCTTAAATCAGAGGAATCTGGTACACAAAGTCTATTCTGAAATTTCAACACATTATTCTCAAACACAAACTCAAATCAAATTCTTCCACAATCTTTTTCAAGTACTCATCTTGAAGTTGTTTCTGTTTGATTTCTTCAACGATTGCAGGTTGGGAGGAAATGGCAGCTAAAATCCCACCTTGCTCTCGCAAAACAATTTCAATCTTATTCTTTTCCAGGTCATTTAGCAATTCTTTTTGACTGGACAGCAAACATGACAAATTCCCAATCGACTTTTGGCTCAAAGCGTTAGCTACAGTATTAGCTTTACCTGGATGATACAGAATTTGTAAATCATAGTCCTTGATCAATTCCAACTATCTCCTTTGTCTCATATTCAGTTCTTTCTGAGTAAAGAAATACTTGAGGCTTTTGTGATCCGTGTACACCTCACAAGTCGCTCCATACAGATAATGTCGCCAAATCTTTAAGGCAAACACTACAGCTGCCAATTCAAGATCATGTGTTTGGTAATTCTTTTTATGTGGACGAAGTTGCCGAGAGGCATAAGCAATTACTTTTCCATTTTGCATTAATACACAGCCCAAACCTTTGTAGGAAGTATCGCTGTAAATTTGAAACCCATCTAAACCATTGGGCAAAGTCAAAATCGGTGCAGTCACTAGTCTGGTTGTCAACTCCTGAAAAGCTGACTTTCTTTGTTCGTTCCAATCGAATGGCACATTTTTCTGAGTTAACTGGGTCAATGGCATGGCAAGTTTTGAAAAGTTTTTCACAAATCTTCTGTAGTAACCTGCAAGTCCTAGAAAACTCCTAACTTCTGTCACATTTGTCGATTTAGGTCAGTCCACAATAGCTTCAATTTTCTGAGAGTCAACAGAAATACCATCCTTGTTGATCACATGCCCAAAAAATGTCACACTGTCAAGCCAAAATTCACATTTGGACAATTTGGCGTATAGTTTCTTTTTTATCAGAATCTGCAAGGTAGTTCTCAAATGATTCTTATGTTCTTTCCTGTCTTTAGAATAAATTAAATTGTCATCAATAAACACAATGATAAATTCATCAAGGTATTGTTTGAAAACTCTGTTCATTAGGTCCATAAAAGCTGCTGGTGCATTTGTTACCCCAAATGGCATGACTAGAAATTCATAGTGTCCGTATCTAGTTCTGAATGCAGTTTTCTCCACATTTTTTGCTTTAACTTTCAACTGGTGATACCTGGATCTAAGGTCAATCTTAGAAAACACTTGGGCTCTCTAAAGTTGATCGAACAAGTCATCTATTCGGGGCAAAGGGTATTTTTTCTTAATAGTTACTTTGTTCAATTCCCGATAGTCTATACATAACCTCAAAGATCTATCTTTCTTTTTGACAAGTAGGACTGGAACACCCCAAGGTGAAGTACTTGGACGGATAAATTTCTTATCTAATAGTTCTTAGAGTTGAGTTTTCAATTGCCTCAGTTTTGAGGTTGACATTCTGTAAGGGGTCTTAAAAATAGGTTGTGTTCCCGAAGTCATTTCAATAGTGAATTCAATTTCTCTATCAACTACTTCAATAGTGAATTCAATTTCTCTATTAACTAAGTCTCCAAGCAAGTCATTCGGAAACACATCGAGAAATTCACAAGCAATAGGAGTAGTTTCCACATTAGTACTATCAGATGATGTAGTCATTATACAACACAAGTAGCCCCTACATCCCTTCCTAAGCAATTTAACAGCTTTCATGGCCGAAACCAAGTATGGCAGAGGTACTATTCCATTCCCAGTAAAACTAAATTTAGGCATACTCGGTGGTTTAAACACAACAGATTTACTTGCACAGTCAATAGTAACACAGTATTTAGTCAACCAATCCATACCCAAGATGCAATCAAAGTGGTCAATACTCAAAGCCAGCAAATCAACGTATAACGTCATTTCACCAATCAAAACATTACATGCCAGATATACATATGCACATATCATAAAACCCGCAAATGGCGTAGATACAGACAATAAATAATTCATGGATTCTAAGGGTCTAGTTAGTTCCCGAGAAAAAGCATGCGATACAAATGAATGTGTCGAGCCAGAATCAATCAGCACATAGGCATTCTAAGCACAGATAGAAATTATACCTAACATCACAGATTCGGTGTTCTACACATCACCAGGCACAAGTGCGAACACTCTCCCTTACCTCAACGTTTCATTGTTAGTGTCACCTCTAGCATTGGTTATTGCATTTGATCTTGCTGCAGAAACAGACCCGGCTGAACTTGCCAAGGGACAGCTAACCTCATTGGATCTCATCAGGAAATCCCTAACCATGTGGCCAGTCTTGCCACATTGAAAACACGCACCTGATGTTCGGTAACAAGCACCTTTGTGCTTCCTTCTGCAGTTGGGGCAGTTTGGAGTATATCTACTACTTTGACTAGAGCTACTGGAAGATCCTGTATTTTGCTTCTTCAAAAATGACCGGCCCTTCTTGAAATTAAACCCGGTCCTCTTTCCTTTCCATTCGGTTATTGGAGTTGTAGTTTGTTTCTTAGCTACTATTATGGCTTCTGCCATCAATGCCCTATCGAGCACCTCTACATAAGTAAGCAATTTCAGGACACCCACTCGATCAAATACTTCCAGGTCCAGTCCTCCCTCAAACTTCTGTGCTTTCTTGTAATCAATGTCTACCATGTGCGGAGCAAAACGAGCTAGTTTAGTAAACTTAGCTTCATATTCAGCCACAGACATCCTGCCTTGTTTGAGTTCTTGGAATTCAGAAACTTTTTGGTCCCTGAAGCATTGGGCAAAGTACTTATTGTAGAATATCTCATTGAATTGTGCCCATGTTATGTCCCCATTGTTATTTTGAACCAACAGCCACCATCTCTAGGCTTCATCCTTTAGGGTGTAAGTAGCCAAAAGGACCTTCTGAGTTGCAGAGCAAGGAAACACTGCAAATAACTTTTCCATTTCCAATAACCAGGTTTCTGCCTTCAATGGTTCAATACCACCCAAAAAAGGTCGGGGGCTTCATTTTCATAAATTTCTAAGTCAAATTGATGATGTCATTATTGTTCGGTTCAGCTAGTACTGGTGGCGGTGGAAGCAGAGGAGGTAAAGGTTGTTGTCCTTGTTGTTGCATCATAGCTTCAGTCAAAGCTGCAAGCATTTGTTCCATTCGGCTCATTCGAGCCTCAGATGATTTAGTCGTTCCATCACTTCTCGCATTGTCCATTTGCTATAGGTAAACAGGACATTATAAACATAGGCAAATAGTCCTTTTTACATTATTCAGATTGTTTGTTCCCATATCACATGATTATAATCGAATTTATGCTTTCACTTTTAAACACACAAACTTATGCATGCAGATAGAATGCCCCTACTTCTTACTCGGACATCCTAAGCTCATATGGACTTGTGTGTGTGGTAGAACACGTGCTCTGATACCACTCTGTCATGACCCAAACCCGCCCCTATGGGTTTAGCATCGTAATCAGCTAGTAATCCTTGGATTACTGAAGGCCTTTGAACAGAATAATATATATATATAACAGGGGCTACAGAAGCAAATATACAAACCTACATAGTCCATAGAGCTGTGCAGACATACATGGGATAGGAAATTAAAACTTTTCATATACATATATACATACATACAGTTGTGGCGTCGAAAATACAATAGCCTTACATCACCTAAGCCACTTACACAAGATTTCAAACGTGTTCAGACCAGTCACAAACATTTAGAAAGTACAAAAGTCCCAAGGACACAAAACTTGGGTAGATCTCAAAAAGAAACTTCCACAAGAGGCGTGATGGCTGGCTGATACCAAAACTCACCAAGCAGCATCTCAAGCCTGGTCACGTGCCTGCTCACCTACGTGCATACCAATAATACAATGAGCTAGAGCCCAGTGAATAATAACTAGGTAAAGAGTTTTAATGAATGATGTCCAACACAGAGTTTATATCAAAAACGTATTCTTATCGGAAACAGAGTCCTAAGCATATTAAGATTGCAAATCAGAATTGGATTCAGATACATGCTCATATTCATATTCAGATTTTGCATAAGATCATACATGGTACACCCATTAGCTAACATATCAACTTGGTCCTGAGACCCACATACATAGTCGGTACTAACGACCATAAAGGTCCATATCTTGCGCGCAAGTAGCCATAGTATTATTACCCCCAAGCAAGGGCCACGTGAATATAGGCCTCGATATTATTACTCCCGGGCAAGGGCCACGTGAATATAAGCCACAGTATTGTTACCCCTGGGTGAGAGCCACGTGCATATTGGCCACAGTATTGTTACCCCCGGGCGAGGGCCACATGAACTAAGGGTGCCACAAATACATTTCAAAAAAATGGACATTCATTCATAATTCATGAAATAGCATTTCAGAAAACAAATCGTATCATACTAGTTAAAAAAAACTTGTAATTAAACATAGCTTTACAGAGTTATTACTCACAGTCAACAGATGGCTCCAAGTAAACAAGTAGAGTAGGTAACTCACTTATCCTGAGGCGCGTGACCTACATAACATGACAGTGACATATATTGAAACACACGCTCGAATTGCACATAACACATGTTCTTGTCCTAAGTGTGTTTCTAGCCTTTATCCTCATTATAGTGTCTTAAACATGGTCTAGGAATGCCTAGGATGGAATGAGGATGCAAAAATATATTTGAAAACATTTTCCAAAACTTGCTGAAAACAAGGTCCACGCTCGAGCGTGTCTTTCCTCGCTCGAGCGGGCATGCATAAAGTAAGGGTTCGCTCGAGTGTGACTTACCTCGCTCGAGCGGACTGTAATAAGGAAAAAGCACTGGTTGCTTGTTTTTCATGCTCGACGAACGCTCGATCCACGCTCGAGCGTGACTTTCGTCACTCGAGCGTACTGCAAAACATATGAACTTCTGGATACATGCATTTCACGCTCGAGTGAGCTTCCAGTCGCTCAAGCAGAAGTGCACGCACTCAGAGTTCTCACTCGAGCGTGAACTCCTATGCTCGAGTGTGGATTCAAATTCTAAAATTTCTAGATTTGATCTTCAAGCTTCAAACTCAAACCAAACACTACAAAACTCAACCTCTTGGGCCAAAATTCAGGAAAACACTTAGAAACTCACAAAACATCATGCTTTGAAGATCATTTCATGAAATCAAGGCCCAAAAGCATACCAATTATTCAAAAATTCAACTTAAACTTTATGAATGTTCAAGAACATAACATGCATGAATTCTCTTGTACTCACTCACTTTAAAACATGATCAAATTTGGCAAATTGATAGAAAACATGATGAATTCTCAAAATATAAGTGAGATAAACACATGTATGAAAGAATTCTTTAAAATCATGCTCAATTTAGGAAGAAATGGACATGCATGCATAGTATAGCTCAATCCTCTTCAATTCTACCTCAAATTCTACATGAACTCATTTAATTTCCTTGAAGTCTTGCAAAATCTAGCTCAATTACACAATTGTGAGTTTGATTCCTTACCTAGAGAATTGAATTTACAAGAGTTGAACTTGAAACTCAAATTTCCCTCAAATGGCAACAATTCCTAGCAATCCCTTGGTTGAGCTCCAATTTCTTCTCTCCTTCCCTCTCTCTCACGTTTTGTATCCACAAAGAGTAACTTGGGAGTGTATGAGGGCACAAAGAAACCTACTAGTGCCTTAATTAGGCTTCGGTAATGGTGTCATTAATTGAGGTTGAAATAAGTGGCATAATTTAATCTAATTTAATCGTCCCAAGTTAAATTTTAATCAAACCTACCATAAAATTCTATAAATTCCAAATAGCACATAAATCAAATCAATTTCAGAGTCAGATGCTGATAAGGCCTTCAATTCACAGAATATAGCAGAAACCCAAACATATATTCCTACAATAAACAGATGGAAACATAAATAATGCACCATATATGCAATTAATTCAAAATATGGCCTTAACATCTTATTAGGCATATTAAATCACGGATTAACGTTAATTAGGAATTGGGGTTGTTGCAAAGCCAAATGCAAAGCAAAACTAGCTCAAAACATAGTGAACTAGCATGATTCATGGGTAATTACATCTCAAACACATCAATCTTGCTTCAATAACAAAATCAAGGTCTTATCTTTTCCATACAATCATGAATGTCATACCCAAGCTCAAAATACATACAAACATGGTGAATCTTCCAACAAATCTTGGTTGTATAAACCATCTAGAGTTTGTTTCATGGATTAATCACAAGAATGAACTCATTTCATGATTTTATTTAAACCGCTACACAACTCAAAACCCTAGCTAAAAACTCCAAATTTCTTCTTGATTCCATGACAAGGATGAGTTAGAGACAGATATTATAAGTAAATTTTCATATCTTAGCTTCAATCTAGGGTTTGCCCTTTGAAACTCTAGCAAAATCCTAACTTCCTCTCTTCATCTCTCTCTAACCCACTCTCTAGCAAGTCCCAACAAGAATGAAGAACACAAGAGAACTAGAGATAAATAGTTTAAGCTAACTAAACATTACGAATTGTAATTTTTCAACATTTCACCATAAGCTCTATAAATCATGCTAATCACAAATATAAAGTCGGTTTTGATTTATTGCACCTTTAAGACTTTCAATTTTCAATTAAAAATTCTAATTGCAACAGATATTATTCCAAATTCACATAATTTATATACTTAAACTTACAAATTCATATCAAATATATAATTACATGCATAATTAAGCATAGTACGGATTAGATTATCACATGTATTCTATAATTTTGTTGTGTCTAGAGAGACAAACAAACGACATATTTTTTAGCCAAGGGGGCAGTTTTCTTTAATTTTGAATGTATCCCTCTCCCACCTCCCCTTCCCCTCCCCCCTCCCCTCCCCTTTTTTTGTGCAATGTTGTAGACTTTGTGTGTTGTAGTCCCCCTCCCCTTTTTTTGTGCAATGTTGTAAACTTTGTGTGTTTCAGTTTTAATTATTAAAGAAAAAGCACGGTTCAAATAAAGAAATAAATAAATGAGCTTATGTTATAATTTTGAGATCTTTGACCATAGTTCCAGGCATCTAAATTTTATTGCCAAAAAAAAAAAAAAAAAAAAAAACCTAATAACTTTTCTCTCTTTAAATATCTCAGTAATATGGAACTAATTTATTCGATCAAACTACCCCTACAACATTCTTAGATTGTTAAGTAGCTTAATTTATAGAAGTTTTCACAACTAAAAAATTCATTGTATGCCATGAGCAAGATGATCAACCATTCAATACCTTCTTAGAACACTATTTATCAATATATATATATATATACCTACCTAGAACACTATCTTCTCAGTCAATACAAAATGATTTTTTTGGCTGTTAATTCCAAATTACTTATAAAGAAGCATGTGGTGCCAATCAATTCCCACCTGCCTCGCAATTTCGAGAATCATAGAAGAGCCTCAAACAACAGTGCATATTTTCATATGCAGATGGTTATGATCTGAAGATTTTGGTAATCATCAAACATTCCCAATACTTCTTATTCATCAGAAACAACATGCCTAAAAACCTCACGGTACATAATAAGTTTGCCATACCATACTCATAAAAACATATTCATATAGACACCATCACCCTCTTGCTTCAGAGCTGGACTGGTTCGGGTTTGTAGTCAACAACAAGGGATTTCTCCAAAACGGGGAGCAATATATTTGCAAATTCAACATGGGCTGGATGAGCAAGGTACTCCGCAATGCCTTCTACGCTCTCAAAAGTTGACTCGAAAACATGAGTGAAACCTTGATGCAGGTTCTCAATGCTGACGTCCTTTCCCCTGTTAAGAGAGTATGACAAAGAAATGAAGGAGAATTGGCAAATGCCCAGAAATAATGCCCAAGAACATCAATTGCTCAATAATTTCTAAAATGCTAGCTTAAATTTGCACTTTCTTCATCATATACACATGGCATGGAGAACTTTCTCTAACCGAAAAATTAAAAAAGAAAAAGAATAGAGTTTCGACTACAGCGCACAAAGACAGATGGCCTAATAGTCATTTTTTGAAGATATGTTGGTGGAGAGATACTAGAATTGTCATTTGCTTCTGAATTTTGGGCAGAAGTTGGGAAAACATCTATTGATTATAAAGATTTTATTTGAACTCAGAAAGCATTTAGTGCAACATCCTCGAGTAAACGGACCAAACTTTTGTGATAGCACTATTTTCAGAAAAGATGTGGCGACTCAATAGAAATTTCGAGTACCTCATGTGAATATCCCCAATTTCAAGTACCTGAATATAGATGGCCAACGCAGCAAAAGAGTGAATTTTGGCTTATCAGTAGAACCAAAATCCAGTTCTTTGGTGCCCATTAGAGAATCATAAAAAGCATCAAAGCAATGAAATCGGCAACAAAAGGTTTCTCATACAGAGAAATCCAATTCTAAAATAAACTAGATAATAAGAACCAAACAATTCTAAGTAGCAAGTCATGAAAATTTTAAAATTATAATACATAAACATTGTTTCAAATGGAAAGACTACGCATCCTCATAATACTCATACAATTGTTCTTGGCTGTCCTCTTCATGTGTAGCAAATCAAAACATCGAACTGATCAAACAATAGAAAGATATAAAACTTCATAAAGATAGGTTATGATTCGAAATTCATTCAAATCTATCTACACCAACAAAATTGAGAGATACCCATATGTTTAGATCCACAAAATGTGCAAAACCCAGAAATTAATTGTAGAGAACACAAAGAACACAGAAAAAAACAAGAGGATACAAACACACATGTAAAGGGTGAGTGGTGTGGTACCAGTGGAAAGACTTCATGGGCTCTATGTGATGGACAAGGTTGGCGTAGCCCTTGATGAGTTGATCAATCTGGTCAGGTGGGATGTCATCTTTGAACTTGGCTAGCAAGATGTGCTTCACCACTCCCTTGGGCTTGGCCGCCTCCATCTCTCTCTCTCTCTCTCTCCCTCCTCAGCTCACCGCTTCTTATCTATAAACGATATGATATGATGATGGTGACTTTGGACTTGCTTAGTTGTTAGGTAGGCTGTTTTCATAAGTAGATATTAATAGTGAGAGAATTAAGTAAAGTTATATTTATTTTTTATAATAGTTATTAATGTAAGAATTGTTAAATTATTTTTATATAAAATAAATATATAAAAATATTAAATATTAATGTTTAAACAAAATGACCCAACATGCAAAAAATTAAGAAAAAATAAAATAAATGAAATAATAATTTTTACTTAATAAAAAATATGAAAAAAAATTAAACATTAATATTAAAAAAAAACCTAACATGTAAAAAATAAAAAATAAAAAAATAAAAAAAATTTATTCCGACAAATTATTTTTTTAATACCACCTCCACTTCTACCTCCTTCATTCTAATTCTCATTCCAAGGTCCAACCTAATCTCCTTCTCCATCTCAATCCCTTCTCCAAATTTATAAACAAACACAACATTAAATAAATAAAAAATACTTGGTGGTCCGAATTTGTGTGATCTGAATAGTTCTAATATGTCAAAACGACGTCGTTTTGCACTCAAAATGACGTTGTTTTGGATGTTTCGAATCATTC
This sequence comes from Camellia lanceoleosa, assembly GCA_025200525.1. Lineage (NCBI taxonomy): Eukaryota > Viridiplantae > Streptophyta > Magnoliopsida > Ericales > Theaceae > Camellia > Camellia lanceoleosa. Next base: position 188,290,488 of record CM045762.1, read on the forward strand.
GAATTATAAATTTTCAGACCACCTACCATTATTATAAATAAATCTCACTTCTATCCTAATCTCATTCCTTCCTCTATACCGAGAACAAAAGGGCCTTATGTAGTGCGTGATGGAGCCGTTGTGATTCACACAGACAAAGTGAGAAGAGTATCAAATAACTTCAAATTTGAGTCTGATTTTGTGAGAAAAAATCTGGACTGGTTAATGCAATCCCCTGCTGTTTCCAGGGTCCGTCCTGAGATTTAGGGGCCTAAAGTGAATTTTTGAAATGGGATTCTTCTTACATTAAAAAAATAAAATTCATGAATAAAACGATAAGTTATAATTTTTTTATTTATTTGTAGCTACAAAAAAAATTACTTGTACATATAATCATTAAAATTATAAACAAAACAATTTAATGAAACAAAATTAGGACAAAAAAATTAAGAAAAAATTATTCAATTAAAGCTGATAAAGACCTAGGTAAAAAAATTTGGGCAAAATTATTTATTTCACAAAAATCTAATAGATAAAGAAGGTAAAAAAAAAAAATAAGGCCCATATATTATATATATTATTTTTCTTGAGCCCAAACACTTTTTTTTTTTTATATATTTTTTTATTTTAATAAATATAGGCCAAACTACACTTATAAATAAATATGGACCAAACTACACTAATAAATAAACATAGACTAAACTATATATGGACCCAATAAAATATTTTGGGACCCTTTAAATTGATCCAAAAACTAAAAAAAAAAAATATTAAATCTATAATATTTTATCATTAAAGACCCTATTTTTAAGTCAAAATTTTGAAACCTAAGGCCCAAGCTCAGTGGCCTTAAGCCAGGGCCGGTCCTGACTGTTTCTACCTAACATCTCACCAAGCAAAATATGGCACGTGTACCAAGGAACCAATAGAGTCAAACACATATTTTAATGGTGGTGAGGAGTGCGATTTTATTAAAAATTAAGAGAGTTTTTTTTGTGAGAGAGGAAGTGGGTTATAATTTGAGAAGTATATTATAATTCACTTTTTAAAATAGAAAGTGAGTTATAATCTAAGTAAATTATAAACACATTATGAAATTTGTATAAATTACGAATTATCTCTTGTAATTTTAAAAAATTATATTTTACCTTTTGAAATTTTTAATTTCATAACGAATAGTCATTTTTATTAATAAATCATCAAGTCAATTAATAAATTTTAATGATATCCGAAATTTATTTCAATTAATAATTCATGTAATTTTATTATTATATACGAGAATAGTTATGAATTTTATATTTTTTTAGTTTATTCTGTTAAATAAAAAATTCTCACATGAGAGTATTTGTAATTTTTTAAATTATAAGGGACAAACTGTATTTTAAGTAAATCTCAGAGATAAAGGTGTAAATTTAGCCTACTTGGGCCAAGCCACATGGAAAAAATCTCGGCTTTAGGCCCAAGCCTACTCAAAATCGTGTTGCAGGCCTAGGCTCGGGCTTGGAGCAAGCCTAGGCCGGGCTTAACTATTTTTTTTTTTAAAAAAAATTCTACCAAAATAGCTTGAAAATAATATTGGATCTCAAACGGGCCTTGGAGTGAATTGGTGGGCCAGGCCAATCGGTAGGGCTAGTCCCAAAAACATGCGGCCCAGGCCTTGACCCATGTTCACGGGTTGGGTTGGGCTCAAACTCGGGCTGCAAACGAGCTTTGGATGGACTGTGGCTCGATGGACCAATTATACTCCTCTACTCAAGGGGTGTATTTGTAATTTGCTTTTAAAAATTTTACTTCACACTCACATATATAGAACCCACATTCATATGAGTGTATTTGGTAAAATTTTTAATCAAATATTTAGGATCTTTAATTTTATTCATCCAAATTCCTATAACACTGTATAATTTTACTTTATACTCTTTATTTTTTACTAGCTAAAATATAAAAAAAGATAATTATTTATTTTACTTAATTTATTTTTTTATTTATGTACTCCAATGCTACTATTTATTTTTCGTATTTGGATTTTGGATGTGGTTGGCCCTTTCCCATTTTGATTTCTATACACTTCTGTAAAATTATTGATTTTTTGTTTTAATTTTATAGGAATTTGATTTTTAAGAAAAATTACAAACAAACAAAAACGAAAACAAAACTATAGGATTTGACTCTACTAACAAATAACACCTTTTTGTGTGTGTGTGTGTGTTTTAAATTTTTTTTAATTTAAGTATTGATAGAATCGCAACTGTCCATCCATCTCTATTTAGAGGCATTACAAAGGATGGTAATTTTGTCAATTTACCAATCCATCTTCCATTTCCTTTTTTTCTCAAACACCACCACATTTCACTACCATAACAACCACCACTATCACCAGCCATAACCATGCTCTACTCCTAGTCCCTTCATCCACCATTGCTACCACCCCAACCCACTTCCTTCACCATTTTCACCATGTCCCACCCCTACATGTTTCCTCCACCATTGTCACAAATCCCCACTCCTTCTCATGCCTTCGTTGTCACCCTGTAAATAATAATTTAAAGTAAAAAAACAAATAAATGATTTCCCCAATCAATAACCTTTTCTGCCCGCATGATCGGCTCATAATAGTTCGAACGCACCTCCATGCAATTTTGCTGATCGCGAAACACTTATTGACAATGTCCTTGTTCTTTATGGGGCATATTGCTAGGAATTGGAACAATTTAGGAGACCAAAAGTATAATTTGACTAACTTACAATAAAAATTTTAAAAATTGTGGAATGGTAGCTTCTTAATATTGTTTTCACACAATTAATTTGTGCTTGATTTCACAAGTACTTCATGATCAATAGCACCAATTAGTTAAATTTCATAGCTTTGTCATATATTAATGAAGTTGATAACTTCAAATCATACAAATTAAGTAGCATACAAAGAGGACTGTATTTCCAATAGCAATCCTATATGTATTAAAAGCTGATACAAAATAACACACTGGCTAGCTAGATACATCATACATATATGTAGTTAGGTACATACATGTAATCTTATTGTAATAGATATTTCAATAATATGTAGTGATGGATTTATTATCAATCTTCCTAAAATTAGGCTGCAGATGGTGCAGAAATGTAGTCATGAGCAACACCAGCATCTTCCAGCAACTGCAGAATTAAAAGTGGCTCTTCAGATCCATCCTCTGAGCTGTTCTTGTAATCCAACAACTCATCTGTGTATATCTCCCACCATTTCTCTACAAGCTTTTTTATGTCATCTCTCTGCATGTTCTCTTCCTGTCCAGTGTACCTCCATGGCTTTGATCCCTGTAATTATATATATAGTACAATATTTCAACAAAAAACAAACAGACATGTATTAACAGTGAGTAAGTTACACTCTAATTAGGAGCTAGCTCGAATAGTAAGTCGCCAGATAAACAACCAAGAGGCCTTAGCTTCCAATCCCTACGTCACCCAATATGTGAGACTAACGGGATAGATATCCGTAATTCTATCATTGTCTCACCAAAAATGGGTTCAAAAGGTTCCTCGTTATCAAAAAAATAGTGAGCAAGTTACATATTAGAATGGTACTGTTACAATACACATCTTTCTTTTGAGAGCATATCATGTATACCTACTATTTTGGATAAAACTAACAATAGCTTAAGACATAATTTAAGATCCTTCGGGGCAAAATCAAAACTACCAATTTAGGGTATAATTTACATCACTTTAGAATATGATCAAAGAATGCTTTAAATCATAATTAAAGTTTATCCACTTTGATTTGACATTAGTGGACCCTCAAGTTATAAGTTACGCCACGTGGCATGTATTGTACCAAAACACTCGGCCATGTATCACATTCAAACTTAAAATTTGTCGAAAGCAAAGATTGTAACCCGTGCAGATAATTCAATAGTAATAGAGTTTGTCTTCAAATGAACTATAAATTCAAAAGTCCTAAATTTGACTCTTCTTGGTATTGCATCCACCTAAAAAATGTGGTTTGCAAGAAAGTGATAGTATCCAAAATTTACCTTGCAGTGATGGTCCAACATGGTCCTACCTAGGATCTTCATTATCCAAAATAAAAAATAAAAAGTAAAGATTGTATCAAACAATTTTGTTACTAGCCAAGATATTCTTTCGTGTCTTGGATCGTCTGTCTTCATTTTTTGTTGCAGCTCTATGTTCCAAACATCATATGTTCAGATAATGAGAAAAGATGATCTCAATCTCATTAATATGACATAAATTTTGGTGTTGTACTCACCGCAGCACAATAGTGAACAACCTTCACTTTGTCAAGGTCTATATTCTCAGAGTGTCGCCACAACAATGCCAAAACAAGGTTGTAAGTTGGAGGGATAGGGCGGTAAGTATCCCTAAAGTACATGTTCAAGAAGTCCTGCCAAAAAAAAAAAAAAATTTGTGTAATATGTCACCAACTCAATATTAGGTTTTAAAAATACATAATGTTTTCTCTATATCAGTCGATATATGACTGTATTACTAGTATGTATCCTGATACCATTATTTAAACAGTGCTCAAGACTTGAGGATGCTATGAAGTTTTAGCTATTACCTGTTCTGCAAATGAAGTAGGAAGCGCGACCTTGAGGGTCTCCAAGAGGTCATTGCAAGTTGAGAGTTTAGGCTCGAAGATGAACATGCCGGCATTGAAGTACAATGGCGGTGGTGCACCCATCTCCGCTGGCCACTGCACCTTTTCTGGGCATTGTTGACAGTAACCTATCTTGAATTGAGGTGTATCACTCCAAGTTTTTTCGCAGAAACAGTCCATAACAGCATAGAAGTACCCATCAGGATAGTCAAAGAGGTGATCAATGTTGCCAAATACTTGTATATCTCCATCTAAATATATCATCTTGCTATACTCCACAAACTACAATAACAATTAATCAATACACATAAGACTCATTCTTTTGTGTCTAATAATAAGAAAGTTTAATAAAAAAAATTCATTTATGTGTAATGTTGTAATTCAACTCAATCGCGTCCAACTACTTGGAATCAGCCATATGTATTATGTCCTGTCATTCTGCTTGATCAAGAACCATACTTAAAAATTATTAGACATTCATAATTTTGTAAATTATAACCAAATTAAAGAAGGAAAAAAAAAAAAAACTAGAGAGGATTAAAACCAAAAAAAGAAAAGAAAATGAGAAACATGTAATAAAAAAAAACATGTATGCATGGACAATATATGTAAATTTAATGTTAGCAAACATGAAGCAAATTAACATGATGTGCAAGAATGGATATTGATTGGTACCTCCCAAATACGAAGTTTAGAATAGTTAATGACATAATATGCCATTGCAAATTGAGTTTGATTCTCCGGTGGATACACTGGCTCAATCTCCCGAATGATACATCCCTGGGATCGAAGGATCTCTCGATGCTCATCCGGGACATCAGGCAAAATTGCCACCACAAGTGGGTATGGAGTCTTTGTCTTCCTTAAACCCTTGGCCAAACCCACAACTCCTTTCACATAGTCTCCATTGCCGGCCAAGAAGGTGACATAAGCCCTCTTTGGCAAGTTCTTGATTTCTTGATCCAATGTTTCCTTCATAGGCATCTTGAAACAGATGGAAGATGAAGAGATTTAGCTATATAGAACAATTAATGAACACAAAGAAACTAAGGCCTTGAAGAAGATGAATGGTGCATGGACCCTTTATATAGCCCATTACTTGGGGGGAATAATCTACAAATATATATAAATCAATTACAAAATCGAATATAGATTAAAGACAAGATTTTTTAGAAGTAGAATCTTATATATTTATGTGTATTTTATACACAAAATGCATTTTGTATATATATTATTTTCATATCTGTAAATTTTTTTAAAAGTTTTTGAATGCTTTGACACGTGGCTTCTTTCGGCAACACCTTTGTTTTTATATATTCAATCATTGCATAGCTAAAGTTTTGGACACGTATTTGACTCCTTGGAATGTTGTGAATTATTTGTGTATACAATGAGTACACATATGTAAGAAAGTTACAACTGTGATTTTTTTGTGTGTGTGTTTTTGTGTTTTTTTCATCAGATAGATACCATTGTGATTGATGATTACCTTTGAAGTTTTGTTGTTTTCCTCTGCAAGGCCACTTGTATGGATTGCAATTCTTACTCTATTTACTATTTAGACCCATTATATTATGTGTGTATAATAAAATTTACTATAAAGAAGAGTTATTATTTGGTTGTGTTAGATTTAATAGTTATATCGATGCGAATAATCAGGTTTATCATTCATTTCATACAATGAATTATTATTGAATAGTGATATCAATATGGATGATAATACAGTGTCACTTATTAAATTAAATTTTTACTTGATAACTAGATAAAGCCATATGTATATATATATATATATATATTAAAAATAAAATAAAAAAGGAGAATAGAAAAACATGCGGGGTTACTCTTTTTTAGGAATTTCGTATTGAAAATTCTAAAGCTACATGAAAAGGGGATTTATTTTTGTGGCTTTGAGAAGACAATGTTCCATACGATTTCAACACTGTAGCGTAGGCTAAGCTACTATGAAGAGATACATGTCGTTTACTACAGCTCATACCAAAAAATAAAAATAAAAAATAAAAGTACAATCGTAGAGACAAAAATGAAAGTATACATGCAATATTGATTTGAGTAAGCATTTAAATTGCTTCTAAGATATTATCAAAATTAGAAATGTAATATGTCTGTCTTATAATCTTATCAAACAAAATCTTGAGTCTAATAAATGTTAGAGGCACCGTCCAATCATGATATGAAAATGTTGCTTGCTATAACTTAACTGAACAATTAGCTTCACAAGTTTATCTATATGAAAGTATTGTTCGCTATAACTTAACTGAACAACTAACTTTACAAGTTTATCTATTTAGAGTCTAATCTTAAATTTAAAAGTATTGTACCCAATCTTATAAATTCATTTTAAATGGTGGAATTTTTTATTGTTTCATTTTCTTGAGATGCAAATCTTTTTTAGTGTTTGATACAAATTTTTTCTTGTGTGTCCGACTTGTACTAAAAAAGAGTCGATTAGAAATGTAATTATTTCAAATCTATCCAACTAAAATAATATTCGTTTTAAAAATTGTTTGCAACGGATATGAGATGCCAACACATATAATAATAACAATGATGGTGGTGGTGGTGATCATGCGAAAGGAAAGCGTGTCATTTTCATATTTTTATCCTTTATTCCTTGATTCCAATGAATTGTTTTAAAGAAGGGGATATCCATTGAATTTGTGAGACAGGTGTACATAATGGTCCAAGCATGCATACATACTTGGAATGTGATAAATTATCCTTTTGAATAGGTGGAAGTTGTATAATGGAAGAAGAGGATTACTATTGAATAGGACTGTTATAACTTATAGGGAAAATGAACAAGAAATTGACACTCATATGATATCCCCAAAAGATAAGAGTTTTCAAACAACAGGAACTTCATAAGCTTGAGGAAAAAGATATGCACAGAAATTATCATTAGTGTTTGGCTCATTACAGCTTGTTTGAGATCGATTTGTTATGTAAATAAGTGAAATTTAGACACATTTCAAAATGAGTCAAATTTCAAGTTTAACTTGAACAACCTACTATTTAACTTGATAAATTTATGTATTTGAAAAACATAAACGACTTAAGTTTAACTTAATTAAAGCTCGTTTGTGATCGGTTCAAAATGTAAACAAATCAAATTTAAATATATTTTAAAACTCGTTAAATTATTTCAAGATTGAATAATCTATTACTTAACTCGATTCAACTCATTTTAGATGTCATTCAAAGGAATATCACTTTGCTCATAGATTGCAAACCAAGAGGGATGCAAATCCCTTCCACCCCCTTCGGTTTGTTTGGGCCAAGTTCAACCCATCTCGTGGGCTGAAAACTTTCCAGCCCATAATACAAGAAAAAAATTTGCTAAAGGTTTGACAGGCCAACCCAATGCGTAGACACCTGTCATTTTGAAATGGGCATTCCTAGATAGAACTGGATTGGCATCTGGATTGAGCCCATACATCTTATCAATATTGGGCTTACTAGGCCTGGCCCACAAATACTTGGAGCAAGTGGGCCCATCTCTCTCTCTTTCTCTCTTCAATCCATTCCATCCACCTTATCTAACCAATCAATGGACTCTCTGGGTGGGGTGGGGTGTGGTGTGGTGTGGCGTGGCGTTGAGTTGAGAGAAGAAGAAAGAAGAATGGCGTCTCTGGCACAGCAAATTGGTGGACTGAGATGCCCACCACTTTCCACAAGTCGAGTGAGCAACAACTCGACGAGACAAAACCAGAAGAAACCCAATTCGTTGAGAGTGGTATCGGCAGTGACCATATCGAATGCACAGACCAAAGAGAGAGAGAAGCTCAAGGACATGTTCGAGGAAGCCTACGAGAGGTGCCGTACGACTCCAATGTCCGGCGTCCCCTTCACCATCGAAGACTTCCACTCTGCCCTCGACAAATACGACTTCAATTCCGAAATTGGCACCAAGGTTTTCTATCTTTCTGTCTATCTGTCTATATATTTATATATGTATATGTATATGTATGTATTCCTATGTTTTTGCAATTATTTGTGTGAAATTTGCATATATTAGTTGATGGGTTTGAGCTTAAATCCTTGGAATTACGTGGAAATGGTGTGAATTGGCATTAGTTATTATGAGTTTCAATCAGGGTTTGTTTGTGAATTATGTGAAATTTGCAACTGTGTATGTGCTATTCAGTTGGCAAGTCTTTACTTTTCTTGTCTGTGGGTTTATTTGATGCCTTTATTAACTTCCATTTTTGTTGAATTCTGGAGTTTTTTTTTTTTTTTTATAAATTTTTATTTATGCTTAGCATCAAATTTCATTTGAAAATTTAATGAACTTTGTTTGGTAAACTATTTTCAGAATTTTTTTTTTTTTTGACAAAAATTTATGAAAAAATCCACTTTTTAGGAAACATCAGAAGATTATTTTTGAATTTTTGACACAACAAAATGACAATAATATGACAAGAATGAGCATTTTTGGATTTTTCATTGCTTTTGTTTCTGAAAACACAAAAAACTAAAATAAAACACTGCCAAACTAGTTAAATGGTTTTACAAGTACAAATGAATGCATTGTGTAAGTTAACCTTTTGCAGTTGGGTGCTTCAGTTCCTGGAAGGTTAGCTAAAATGCTTAGGAATTTAAATGTATGTGCAAGACATATTAGCTGAGAGCATGGTCCAATTTGTTTGTTCCTTTTTCCATCGGATACAAATTTTTTCATGTTTAGTTTTTCTTTTTCTTTTTTTCTTTTTTTTTTTTGGGGGGGGGATAAATATTCGTGTTTAGTTTTTCTTGAGTAAGAGTAGTTTAATCACTGATGTACTTTCTTTTTAGGTAAAAGGAATGGTATTCAAAACAGATGCTTACGGAGCACTAGTTGACATGACTGCAAAATCTTCAGCATTCTTACCTGTCAGAGAGGCATCCATTCACAATATAAAGCATGTGGAAGAGGCAGGGATAGTTCCTGGTTTGCAAGAGGAGTTTGTAATCATAGGTGAAAATGAAGCTGATGATAGCTTGATATTGAGCTTACGGTCAATCCAGTATGACCTTGCTTGGGAACGATGTAGACAGCTTCAAGCTGAAGATGTTGTTGTCAAGGGTAAGGTGAGTATTTGCAATCCACAATTTTGTGTATATTGTCGTTTCTTTTCTGTTTCTACATAATATATACATCTATTAAGAATGCGCCATCAGTTAAGTTGTGCAAGGTACGATACATACTGTAATGAGTCTCATCTTGATGGTCCTATAGTCCTATAAAGTCAAATCAATTGTTTTTGGTTTTGTCTTCGAGTGAAACTATCTGCTTCTAGGAATCTTTTGTTGTGATAATCCACCTGGTGCCAGATTCTGATTGTCTGTCTTGTGACTTCTAATATTCGTAGTTTGAAAAGTTTGCTGTCTGAATAACTGAACATGCATGCAGATTGTTGGTGCAAATAAAGGTGGAATTGTGGCAATAGTGGAGGGCCTTCGTGGGTTCGTTCCCTTCTCACAGATATCAACAGTTAGTTCTTCAACCTAGCTTCCACAATTCCAATCATAATTGTTTTTTATTTGAAAATTTGAAATCAATTCCCATGTAGTTTTTCTGCCACTGGAAGTGATAACCCTTTTGATATTTCCATTTCCTGGATATCATATGAAGCAATACAGAAATCATGAATTATGTCATCATCTGTTGACAAACGCAGTTGTCATGCTCTGCCATAATGTGTGGCATGACTGCAGGAGATTTGGAAACCCAGAATCTATAGAGCCAATTTTATGCTTACATAGGTGTTTGTTTGTGAAGACAATAAATTTCTTTTGTTCAATTAAGAATGTGGTTTCAGCCTGTAATAATTTTTGCAGTTTCCCCCATTACTCCCCCATCCCATATTATTTTGTTCACCATGGAAAATCTAGCTTTTTAAGGAAGCAAGTATTTATTTTGTTCAGAAACCCAACTAATGGTATAAAGTTCAAAAACCATCCCTTTATTCCACACTATTAAATGCATTTACACTCATTTCAAAAGAATAATATTGTAAAGCCTTATATTTGAGTGTTTTGACTTTTTAAAATAGACAACCATTTTGGGACATCTCAAACTGGAATCGTGGGCAAAAAAATTTGGGCTGGACTAAATATAATTTATACACCATTCAATCAAGGAAAGGCAGTGTTTACAGGACCATATGAACCTAAAATTTAATGTACAATAAATGATCATCAGTGTTGTTATTGCAGTCATGAATTAGACAGACACCAGCGAGCTGCATTCCTCTTCTCCCTCTCCGATAGTACAAGATGAAACATTCATATATACACATATAGATATGTTTCAGTGATTAAGTTTGTGTTTCTATCCTACTACACACGCGCTCACACACACACATTTAAAGAGAAAAAAAACTAAACAAAATGAGAGAAAGTTTGTGCAGTTGTAGCTTGATGGAGAAGCATGGAGTTTGTCTTTTTATGGTCAAGGCTATTGGGAAATTTTAATCAAATGATAAACATTCGTGCTCTCAAGCAATTCATTGGTGAATAGAGTACCAATAGTGCAATAGATAGATATCATAAACATAATGCATAATGCACAAATTAAATTGCTCTTCTTTCTTTTTTGAAAATTTTCTGATGTCAAGTATGTAAAGGTGTACTAATTTGTAATTGTCCGCACAAATTTGAAAATGAAACGTGTTGCTTTGACAAGTGTCCAACACAATGGAGGTTGTTAGTGTGAATGACCATGTTGAAATTTGATTTTTGTGTGTGTGTGTGTTGACAAATCTAAGTAGGTGACTGAATCACACAAATAATGTGACTGGGTTATTCAATTTTGTGATTATTCTAAAACACTTAGTATCATTTGTAATGCTTCTTTTCTTCTCCCCAGATAGTTTGGATAAGATTTTATTGAGTTGAGTTCTTCTCTTATTCTAACATGATTGCTTTTTCCCATTCAATTTCATTATCAATTAGTTATGCTCTTCTGAATATATCTTGAGTTCCCTAGTCATTACTATGCTCTTCTGTTGAAATTAGAAATCAACTGCGGAAGACCTTCTTGATAAGGATCTTCCACTTAAGTTTGTGGAGGTGGATGAGGAACAGACTAGACTTGTCCTCAGCAACCGCAAAGCCATGGCTGACAGCCAGGCACAGCTAGGAATTGGTTCTGTTGTTGTTGGAACCGTTCAGAGCCTGAAACCATATGGCGCCTTCATTGACATCGGTGGAATCAATGGCCTTCTCCACGTTAGTCAGATCAGTCATGACCGTGTCTCTGATATCGCAACGGTACTTCAACCTGGTGACACTCTCAAGGTATGGATATACATTTCTTTAGTTCTTGGCTGAAAATATTTGGTGCTCTCCTAGAAGTTAATTTTTTTAGTACAAATTCTTGTGGCATAGGTCATGATACTGAGCCATGACCGGGAGAGAGGCCGGGTGAGTCTTTCTACTAAGAAGTTAGAGCCTACTCCAGGGGATATGATTCGCAACCCAAAGCTTGTTTTTGAGAAGGTAATTTCTCCAGAAAACCTCATTATAGTTTTGTTTATCTTGCCACTTTGTTGTAACTTATGCTTTCTATGCTTTCAAGAGAGGTTATTTTGTTGATTTTAATTTTTTTTCCAAGAAAAAAATAATTAAAAAAAAAAAAGAGGAAAGAGAAAGGAGAAAAGAAAAAAGAAAAAAGAAAAGAGAGAACTCGTTACATTTGTTTATTGTTAATGGGGATTTTAATTTTCCAATGTATGGCACTTGCTCCTCACCTTTTTGAATAGAAAGAGATTACTATATATGTGTTTGATCCTGTTCTGACAGGCGGAGGAGATGGCTCAGACATTCAGGCAAAGAATAGCTCAAGCAGAAGCTATGGCTCGTGCTGACATGCTGAGATTCCAGCCTGAGGTATCCATTCAATTATTCAGGTTTTTTTTTTTTTTTTTTTTTTTTTCCACTAATATTTCACTTGGACCCAAATAAAACAAATTGAGTAAAAAAGGGTAGATTGACTGCAATATTATGAAAGATAAATTAAGGGTTATGCTCTTCATGCTACTGAGCTGCACAATAACTTTCAAATTTCAATTAAAGAATATTAACCTTGTATTGGAGAGAATGATTTCCACCCCCTACCCTTCCTACCTAAACACCTCAAAATTAATCTGATTTGTATCAGTGGTGAATTTTCAATAGCCATATTGGGTATGAGAAGATTATTGATTGTAGAGGTTGCGTTTTCTTGGGACTGCCCTGCAGAAATGATGGTATAGATAATGTTGATTTAAGCAGGTCAACTTATTGCAAGGGCATTGATTACATCTGTTCCAAAGCATTGTTTACTCGATGTTCTTGGTGGATTGTGTACATTTGTTTTTGTGATGTTGTGTTACCTTTTATATTGGTATGGTATCTAAGAATGTTACATTGATCATAACTAGGTTTGAGCATCTTGTTCACATTTGTTTTTTTGCAGAGTGGATTGACCCTGAACGCTGACGGGATTTTAGGTCCACTTACTACAGACTTGCCTGCTGAAGGCCTAGACTTGAGCGATATTCCTCCAGCTGAAGATTCTTGATCAGAAGAAGTTACATAAATCCTCTTGCTTTCTCCTTCTTGTACACGTAAGTTACTTTGTTTTTTTCCTTTCAAGGGTTGTTGAAAAAGGTTTTTACTTCAGCCTCTCAGCTAAATAGATTGCATTTTTCATTCTCACTAGATCAATGTTCCTTCTAATCCTTGATCTATATTTGCTTTATAGCAAGACCTCTCTCTAATGGTATGAAGTGTTCCCAACTGCAAAGCAGAGGCTGCTCATGGATGATGCCTTTACCAGAGCACTTGTGAGCTGTTCTGAATGGATTTGTCTAGTTGCTTGATTTGCAGATCAAGTGGCATTATGTTATTTATGTAGAAAGTGCATTCATAATGATCACTGATGACATTTTTTTTTGAAATTAGTCATTTTGATGGGTATTTTGTTTTGAAATGAACAACCAATGGGCTTTTTTTCATCGTGCAATAACAGTGGGACTTGAATATAAACTTTCCTAAGGTTGTGTTCGGTTAGAGGATTTGATGAGGAAAATTAAGAGAGAGAGAGAGAGAGAGAGAGAATTGATAGGATTCGAATTTCAGGTTATGTTTGGTTGAGTTGAGAATTGGATAAAGAAAAAAACCAAAGTGAACTCAAAAGACAAAAAGTAGAATTATATTTTTCTCACTTTATTTTTTCCTATGTTTTTTATTATAAGCAAACAAAAAGTGAAATTATATATTTTTTTCCTTTCCATTTCTTTCATCAAATTGTTTCAACCAAATATTACCTAAACGAGTATCTTATCCACTAAGTCAATTTTTTGGTTGTAACATAAAGTTGGAGCCTGTAACTGCCGCACAAGAATTGCATCAAGAATAATTCAATAATTATAGACATTGCTGAGTCAAGGCTCTCATATGGATAATTAGGAAGGTGTATAGGGTATAGGTATAACTTTTAAGTTGGGTTGTGTTTGGATTCTGAATTTAAGTAAAAATTTAAAAGAGAAAGGAAAAATGAAGGAATAAGTGATAACAAAATTAAGTAAAGTGACACTTGTTCCTTCTCTTCTTATTTCTCTGCAAATCCCTACTCAAACGTTAGATTCAAACACAGGCCAAGCTATACCACAATCATGAAATTATTTGTTACAAATATCTCTTCAATAACATGACAAACCACCAACCATGCAGAAAGGAGGAAAAAATAACCTGGGAAAAAAAATTCAATCATCTTTCTACACCATTGAAGGACAAGTCATACAGTTACTTCACAATAGCCCTAAAAGTGATGTGATTTCAAAAGAAAAGTTTCCTGTCACAATTTTTCTTACAGCATATATATTGACAAAACTTTTACCTATCAACACATTCCTTCCATGGAAGGCATGATTACAAGTAAAGACCGCCACTCAGAGAAACCAAATATCACTCTCTCACAATTGTCATATGGATGCAGCCTAGTCAGTGAAAAACTTTGCTTTGAATCCTGAATGAGATAAACCTAACTTCCTTCTTTGTTGGTCTTCTTGCCTTTCTTTTGCTTTTGCTTCAACTGAGTAAGTCCTGCTGCTGTGATTTTCACATTTCCAACTATCGCAGCGACAAGCTCTGGATCTGTACATGCCTTCATCAATTCCTTCTCTCTATTTGTCACTTCTGGAATGTGACTGAACAAGTTCATAGCCATTTTTGCAGCTGCATTAAAAATATGAAGAGAAAAAGTTTACACTACCAAATTTTGTCACCAATGGCTGATATATTTTAGAGTGCTGCTATTTGTCCCCTACCAAAGTACTTTGAATTTTTATTATTTTCTTTGAGTACCCACCTTAAACTCAAATTTACCCTCATCTCTAACATTTGAACCCAAACCCTAACCCTAGCTCCCACCACCACCCCCGGAAGCTCATCCCCCACCCACCGCCGCCCCTCCTCCTCCCCTGACAACCCCAGCTTCTCCTCCTCCCTCCCGGACACCGTCCATCTCCTCCTTACTTCCTCTCCTCCCGTCGTGCCCCCACCTGCAATTCAGTTCCATCCAAGCCCGGTTTTATCTGAGTCTTTGTGGAAGAAGCAGTTCAAGCCACTACATCTGTGGATCCCAACAAATCATTAAACCTGGCGGCTGCTCACTCTTTGATCAGTGATTCACCAGCCACTACATCTAGGGATCCCACCTTATTCACGGGCCACTAGAACAATAAAAAGTCTCTCCTCTAGCATGATCTCTCTGTGTTGTGTGCACAATTTCTCTCCGTGAAGGGGCTGCAGGGGGAGTGAGAGGAGGGGGGCTGGAGGCAATCAGGGGAGGAGGGGTTGGGGGGTGGCGGAGGGGCTGGGGGTGGCAGGGTGGTGTGGGAATGGAGCTGGGGTGGGCAATGGGCTGGTGAAGGGGAGGAGGAGCAGATGAGGTTGGCCGGAGCTGGTGGGGGGTGGTGGTTGGTGGGTTTGGGAGATTAGAGATGGGGACAAAATTGGAATTTTATGATGGGGTAAAACTAGAATACGAAAAAATATGAAGGGTGCTATAGGAGCACTCATATTTTATAGGCTTAAAATAAAACTCAAAAGTGAAATTTTATAGGAGGGGAAAAAAATATTATGTACAGAAAAAAGAAAGAAAAGGAGAAAGATAAAAGGAATGTCCTGAAAGATACCATGAAACACAAAAAAAGGATAAATATTGAAAAGGTTATACTTTATATACCTTTTCCTTTCTTTGCAGTTCCAGGAACAATCTTCACACGATATTTATATGATTGTAGGGCACTATAAGGACCACAGACAGGCACGGCATATAAGAGGATATCATTAGGCAGTGGATTCCCAGTCAAGTAATCCACATCATTTAATTTTTCTCTCTCATCTTCACCTATCTCATGGATATCATCTTCCTCCATGGCTATCTTGTCCATCTCATTAGCAGTATTACTCAAACCAGCATGGGGATTATCCTCGAGTCCACCATTTGAATGACCATGCACTGCTTCATCAGGACGTTCTTGACAATCCCGAGACAGATGACCTGGCTTTTTACATTTATAACATATTTTTTGAGCATCTTCTGCGCCTACCATTGAACAAAAGAACAAAGAACAAATCAAATTAACTTCAATAAGATAATTTCATAAACAGAATTTTAGACTCGACCTCATCCAGATAACCAAGGAAAATATGGATAAGTAAATATTATAAAACATCGATAAAACCGTATAGTTAGTGCAGATGCAATTTTACTACCATAACACACCAATATGTGCTAGTATGTGTGTGGACTTCATCCAAATTAATGGCCTGTAAGGACACATGCTATAAAGTAGCTCAAAGAAGGGAACATCATAAGCAACTACAAAAGAAAATTTTAATGTGCAAGAATCTGATAGGAGGGTAGTACGCGGAGAGGATGCTGTACAGAAACAACTATAAAAAATTTTAAAAAAAAAAAAATTGTGTATAAGAATATAATAGGAAAGTACACAAAGGATGAATAATAGGAATCTAAAGTAAAAGTCCTCCTTAGCCGCTAACTCACCAATTACCAAATGATGGCAATGTAGAGTTGAAACATCAACTGTTCTAGTTTTGGCACAGAAATTCCAATTGTTGTAACATAAAACGTACGTACCCACAGCAGGTGTATTGGCTTTTCCTGTGGTGGCTTTTTCATCCTGCAAGTCCTTATCATTCTTTTCCACTTTTCCAGCAGACTGTAAATTCATAATAAGGTCGGTAATGCAGTCATTAACGGGTCACAAAAAATGGAAAATAAGGAATAAACTCTCTGAACAATAATATAGTATAGAAGTATTTCTCTTTAAGATATAATAGACTGGGAAATTTTTTAATTTAAAAATAAACAATAAGGTGTGTCCTTATAAAGCATGAGCATTCACAAGTTTAAGATATCAGAGAAATAAAAATAAAAGAATAAATATGAATTAAGATTCCAATATATGTAACCGAAAGAATGCTAGACAGTGAAACTTCTTTATTGGTTTATATAATCAAGTACAGTGAACAAGCCGGAAACCAAGAGCAACTGCCAGTAATGGGTGTATATTATATTTTCTCCTTAGGTGCAGGGTACATGACAGCCAAGCAACAAGCTACAAAAAGTTGTTCAGAAATAAGGTTGAACATTGATAAAAATCTGTTAATCCAATAAATTCATGAATGTCACATGACACCTCCACACAAAAAAAACTAATACAAATACTAGTACATCTCTTTGTTTTTTTTGATAAGCAACAAAAAGATAACAACATCTCTTTCATATGCTGCTATCGCAATCTTAGATTTATTCAACCATCAATTATAAATATCATGCAATTGATTGCTGCACTCCAGTACAAACACATAATTCAACCCAAATAAACTGTTACTTGAATTTATGATTTATGTCAAAATTATATCCAATATAATGCTCATGAGTTATCCTAATTGTACTTCATTCTTGTTTCAAAAAATTTCACTCAATAATTTTAATTGAAGTCAGTGGTAGTTGTAAACAAAATCATAATTATATGAAGGTCGCAATGATTGACTACTTGAATTAGAGAAGTGATTTAGGCAATGTCATCACAAGAGGAGATTTGTGGAAAACAACTTCAACGGAAGGCTCTGAATCATTGTAACTAGAATAGGAAGCATAAATGGAAAACAGTAGGGGAAATGGAAGTGGGGAAACTCAGCCAAAACATGTATGCAAAAGGAGGCTGAAAAACAATTAATAATAAAAGGAAAAGTCTAGAGACCCACCTTTATCCACCCAGAAAATTTTAGGTGGGTGATTGTGTGGTGGAAATTAATCTGTGTAGTGTGGGGTCCATGTGAGGTGTGGTGGAGATTAATTTCTAGGTAATTTCTAGGTTGATAAGGGTGGGTTTGTAGTATAACTCATAATAAAATGGAAAACCTAACAGGAATCCTAGAAAGAAACTTTTACAAAAAGGAAAGGAAACATACAAAAAACATACAAGACACTTGTATGAACACTTAATGGATACTTTAATAAAAAAATATCGGATGATTAATTGAAACTTACAGAAAAATAATTAAAAAAAACTAACGATAATCACTTGTGGATGATAGGGAAGCACATAGGAAATGAATAAGGAACATGTTATATATTTAAGTTTCATTGGAGTAGTTTTCCAGTAATTTCCGGTGTTTCCAAGTAGTTTCTATAGAGTTTCTCTTTAACTTCTTTGGAGTTTCCCTTCAATTTCTAGCTTCGATTCAATATCTTAAAAGTATCCCAAACATTTCCCCTAATTTTCAAAATTGTATCAAACCTGTGAAAGCATGTTTCCCCTCTCAAAAAGGAACATATTATATATTTAAGTTTCATTGGAGTAGTTTTCAAGTAATTTCCAGTGTTTACAAGTAGTTTCTGTAGAGTTTCTCTTTAAATTCTATGGAGTTTCCCTTCAATTTCTAGCTTCGATTCAATATCTTAAAAGTATCCCAAACATTTCCCCTAATTTTCAAAATTGTATCAAACCTGTGAAAGCCCCTCTCAAAAAGAGCTCCCTATTAACTGTGCTCTAAATATTGGGAAATAAACAACTGAAAAGTATCTAGTTTATGGCACCAAAGCTGTTGGCTAAATAAATTTTGCTATTCATGTTCAGGGTTTAGGCCGTTCATTACAAAATGTTCCATTGGAGGCTCTTTTACTGACCAAGTATCAGGCTTGTGCCATCCCATTGTTCCACGAAACTTCATATTACCCTAATTAACTCCCTCCAAGAGAAGCAATCAGGTATTAACAGTAATTCAAATATTCTGCACGTACTTGAAATCATAAACTGACATAATTAACATGCAAAGTGAGCCCATGGATTTATATTGTAAAAAAGATTAGAGAGAGACAAAGGTAGGAGCAAATATTTGCATTGGTCAGTAACCAATTAAGGTGTAATACTGCAATTTATGGTACTCACAGCCAGTAAAGCCATACGAATTTTCCTTTCTTCTTCATCTTGATCCGCATACTTCTCCTTCATCTTCTTGAGTTTGCTCCTCTGCCCACGACTGACTTTTCCACCACCACCTGGCTTCAAATTTTGAACATTTTTATCAGGCTGACTTGCCGTACTACTGTTATCTTCTACCTCTTCTTTTTCATGCTCAACATTTGCTCCCGTGGTACTATTCTTCTGACCTTTCTTGAGCTTTCTTCTTTCAGCTTTTGAGACATACGGTTTCTCTCTTACAGGTGGCCTTTTTTCTTCATTATTATGTTCCTCTGCTGAACGTACTTGAGGAGCATGGAGCCCATAATCTTTACCAGATGCAGTAGCAGCTCCAATCTCAAGAGCTCTATCAATGAGATCCTCAAGTTGTGGGGAGACAGAAGCAACACTTTCTCCAACAATTTCAGTTACGTTCTTTTTGTCAAAACCATTAAAAGTAGACATATCTTCAACAAGAACTTCATCTGAATTGATAGCTTTAATGTCAGAGGAACTCAAGGCATTACCAGAGCTAACCTCAGAAGACAAACCTCCAGAAACAGGTTTGCTATGATCAGTTAATGAATCTGTGATGCTTTCTGACTCTAACGTATGTTTTTCATCCGCGACTTCCTTCTCTGAGTCAGAATCAGATATTTCTTTAAAAGGCCCAGTTTCTTCTACATCATTTATCCCTTCCTCCTCACCTCTTACCCTCCTTTCATTCAAATGAGATCCCAAGGAACTGTCATCCAAGCGAAACAATATCCCAAAGCCCATTATAAGAGGCTGTGGAGGAAGAAAGTTCTTCTTCCCACGGATCATGAAACTTCCTACTGTAAGATATTCCCCAGTAGGAGCAGTTTTGCTGACCTGGTGAGGATATACCCACCAGGCACTAGTGACAATCTTTGAATCCCATGCCTGGCTGTGGCAAACCTACAACCCAATATATAATATCAAGTTGATTTATCCCCACCTTACAGATGCAAATTTGAAAAGAAAAAAATATGGTATATGAAGATAAGCTACTTACAGTAAAACATCCTGTTTGGTTCAAAGTGAGAGGGGGTACAGGGTGTTCAGGCTTGTGATTCTTGATCACAGTGCTAGAAGCTCCATGGAGCTCGGCATGGACATACCTGTTTTGTCAACAACACCCACCCACCCAAAAATGAGCAACATCATCATAATGCATAATAATAGAAAAAACATACTGCCTAAAAAACTATTAGCTGATGAATGCCTTATTAACTTACAGATCTCCTTTTGACATATAACGCTTTACTATCATCTCATTTTGTTGAGCATCTCGTCCACTGATAACCAAATAATTCTCACTGCTGATGAACCAATTAAATTTCTCAAACCAGTGAACCTTGCGCATATGTGAAATTGCAGCAACAGTTTTCTCCTGTAAATTATAGATGAAAAGAACTTAGGCACTTAACCATAACAACTCTTTGTTTTTTTACCAAAATAATAGTTAAAACACAATAAAATGTGAAAAGTAGTCATTTCTTTGGTTCTGTATAATTGTTTAATTTTTTTACTGAAGAAGCCAGTCTGTCATTAAGATGATGTAAATCAAAATCTATGCAAAAGCATTCCAAGATGAGATCTCCAGAAGCTGGTGCAAAGCCAATCAAATAACACCATTTGTTCAAATTCAAATGACACCCATCCTTGACATATCAACTTCGAGTCATAAAATGGGGATATATGAAGTTGGATTGCCATAATATTAAATAATGTGATGTAAACTATCTTTTTCCGTCCCTCAGTATGAGTTGTTCTATTCTCCATGTGACTCCCATATTAATATAAGTAAACTGAACATCTGGTTAATGTTTTATTGCAATATATTGGTCTGGTTTCATATTTATGTAACTGATACAGATACTAGTATCAGTACACATTCAGTCAGAGAAAAATATCAGTAAAATGTGCAGGCTGCAGTTACCTGTGAAAGCTGGAGCCGGGTCTTTCTCTCGGCAGCTTTGAAGGCTTTGTCATGAGCAGTAATAGTCTTTTCCTGTTTGCTCTCCTGCTTTTTCTTCTGTTCATACCACCTTCGAGCATTGGCATGGGCTGAGAGTGCCAGATCAACTTCTACCTAGGAAGTGGAAAATTATAGCAAAGGCAAATAAATATGTATAATAAGATTTATGGTTCAGATGTTTGATGAATTACGTGACTAGAATAAGTGGATGTCAAAAATTGAGTACAAAAACAAAAGCCATAAAAATAGAAGGCTATACATTGGATTGTTTGAAAGAATATTGACAATATTTTCATCACCAAGCAAATTAATTAATGATATGATTAACAGCCCAATCATCAACAATTTACCCAAAGTGATCTTCTGGTTGTTTGACATCTTTAAGAAAGCCAATTGGCAATCTTAGAAGTAGAAAATGCAAGCATACACTTGGCATATTGTACGTGAACATATATACTTCTTAGAACAAGAGTGAGAATAGGCATAGACATACACGGTTAAAGGTTCATTAATTTAACTAGAGATTGACGTTAAAAAATCAAAATCCAAAAATTACTACTTAAAACAACACCTTTTCTACAGGTTGTGTCTTTTCATCATCATCCATTTCATCAAGATTGTTGCTCAAAAGCAGTGTCATGCAATTTCTTTCAAGATAAAGTTTGTCGATGAGGCTGGCCACAGGATTTCCAGATTTCCTCTCCTCTTTCACCATACGAGCTAGATCTTCCCAGTTCATACCATTTGCAAGAGCTACACGAACAGCCAAGATGGCAGCATCAACATCGTCTAAGTTATATTCTATCAGTTCCGCCATTGTAACACAACGATCAACTTCTTTCTTCAGTGTATGCACACGATTTTCCTACAGAAGAATACAGAAAGATTCCAACGTTGACAACAGCACCCAATACTAGAATATTTCAGCAGAAAACTGATATCAACTCCAAGAAATGAATAGGGATGCCAGAAAACACTAAAACCAAGAAGAAACATTAATGAGAATTCCAAAGCTTAATATAAATGAGTTGTGCATTATAGTTTGAAACACAAGACAACTAACAATTCATAAACTTCTAGGAAGTATACCGTGCCTCCATTTGGCACTTCTTGAAATGTTATCAAAACCTACACAACTGTTGTTGCATCTAACATGACCAATAAAAATAGTGGCCCAAGAAACCCTTACTGGAACTCTTATTGCTTGGGGGGAGAAAGAGAACGAAAAGTCCATATTGAGTTTGGCTGATCCCAGGGATCCCCGCCTAACGCAGGCCACAGTTAAATCCACTTTCACCATCCAAAATATCATATTAACCAATCAAAAGTGCAATAACTAACCAAGAGCATACCTTGTCAATTTCAGAAAGGATTTATTTATTTATAAATCAACCATGTTAAAAACGAAAACAGAAAGTGTTGGGGCCTACAATCTGATAATATCAAATGTATGATTATTTTGAGTCCTGATACTTATATTTACTTAGCCTCCCACAACTTTTATTTTTTGTTCCTTCTAGTCCTCCATGTGGCCAATTTTTGTGCACAAGAAACATCTAGGCTGTGTGTGGAAAGGTGTTCCAAACACATTTCCACCCACTAATTTGAGTGTGGTGTTTGTTTTGAGTTTTCAAATTATAATTTCACACTCACTTTCGAAAACTCCTTTTCAAACGGAAAAATTTGGCTAACTCAATCGTCCTCCCGGACATCTGACCAGTTAACCGGAACAATGTTCGTTTTTTTTTTTTTTTTATATTGTAAATGAAAAATATTTTTGGACTTTTTTTAATTTTTATATGAGCTTTGAATAAAATTTTGGATTGTGTGTTTGGTTATGAGTTGTAAGTTTTTTAATCAAATAACTTTTCTAATTTCAAAACCTCAAAACTCTCTCCAAAACTCAATTCAAAACTCTTTTCAAAACTTATAACCAAACAAATTTTCCACAGTAAAATATTAATTCCAAAATTCACAAACTCAAAATACAACTCTATTCTCAAATCATATTTAGAAAACTCTACCAAACGCTACTCTAGTTTTTTTTCGGGCACTCCATGAATGAATGTCAACCCAGGGCATACTAAACCCACACCAAGCAATAAAATACGGGCTATTGCTTTCGGCTCCACTACAATAAATTGATGCTAACGTGCTCTCATCAGCTAATTGAGATACAAACAGAAATAAAATCAAAGAACTTAAGACAAATGGCAATGAGTCTTAAGTCATGGCAATCTACTATAATTGATTTTAACTTTGTGCAGTATACATTTTAAAACAATGATGTAAAAGCAAACAACTTAAAGAAGGGACAGAAAGAAAAAAGAAAATCCCTTAGAAATTAAACAATGGACCAGAAACGGTATAAGAGTCTGTCTAGAAGAAAATACTATAAATAGAACATAAACCTGATCCATTCGAATTTTGCTAAGTTTCTGCATTGCAGAGCCCTCTTTAGTTTTCTGCTGTTGTTCAACCCTTTGACTCTCAATTTTACTGTAGAACTCATCCAAAGATGCATCAAATGTCTCAAACTTAACAGAATCCCTTGACTTGAACTGGTTCAGTAATAGGGGGCAAAATTCATCATAAATCTGCAATAGAAGTTAGAACACTCAAACATTACAGCCATACAATATAAATTTACAATGAACAAAATTGAATGCAGAAAATAATAGAAGTAACCTGATCAGAATTCTTTTGAAGCATCAAGATGTAGCCTTCTGGAATTCTATCACCGGATATAATGTCCTCTAACCAGTCCTCAAACTTAGCAACAGCTTGGGCCAGAACTTGACATGTAGCTTCATCTAATTTGAAATCCTTGCCAATTTTTGTATTTGGAACCAGACCAGCATCTAGAATAATATGTTCAGACAGTTGAGGCCCATAACCTAATGCTTCCCCAAGAAAAGACTTCAACATGGCTTGCTTGGCACGGGCACCATCATTTGGAGTTTTATTAGACTCTGATAACTTCCCATTTTTGCGATTCCCTTGCTTTCCTTTGGGTACATCAGTATCATTAGTTCCACCTTCATCACTCCTAGCATTGTCATTGCTATCAACTTCTTTCAAAGATGCAAGGGCTTCCTGCAACTTTGCAATGGTAGTCCGCTCAAAAACTCGACAAATTTCAATTGGATAACGATGACGCGACATGATTGCAAACCCCTTATCATCATCCCTGCCAATAGTAAATTGTTGTTACATAACTAAAATTTGAATTTTGTAGACATAAACCCATAAAATAATAAGGTAGTGCAGCAACATATATTGAATCTCAACAGTCAAATGCATGACCTTGCACTCCATCCCGGAGATATAAGAATCTGGTTTTACATTCATAAATGCTTTAAACACTCAAAATATAGTCTAAACACTTCTTTTTTCATGCTTGTACTGAACCTCCTGTAATTTTTAACCCTGCCTTAGTCATGTTATTATCTTTATGCAATTTGTTATTTTTCACACAACCAACATAATATGCCAAGTTCATTACACTTATTTCATATTCTTATTGAGCCCAGCGAATGAGAGCAGCTATTCGCTACATTAAATTTGTGGCATTGCCACACACCATAGGGAATAATTTTTCCCAACGAACATATAAAAACAATGATAATTTTTTTGTTTCACTACGCATATCTATACAATTATAAGATGAATACAGAAATTACATATACAGGCCACAAATGAACACATGCAGAAATGGACGCAAGCCACCATGCACAGATACACAAACACACACACACATATATATACTGCTGCACAGCCGAATAAAAACTGATCATGAACACCAACCTGTGCGACCGAAGAAGAGTCAAGACCATGAACTCAGAGTCTGTGAGGAGAATATTTCCTTGGGCATACAACTCCAATATAACATAATGTGCATTAGCACCCAGTCCAAATTGGAAGAGTATTATCTGAATATGACATAAAATAGATACAATGATAACCATACAGTAAACTGACAATCAAAGCACAGGAGAGAATCAAACTAACTTGTATACTCAGAAAACAAAATCCCTCAAGGCCATACCCTATCATATCCAAGCTGCCGCACATCCTCAAGCCTCCTCGTCCGTATGTGCTTCCTCAATTTGAGAGTAAACCCAGAAGGAGTATTGCTTTTATCCCTATAAAACAGCAATAAATTAAATACACACTACTAAAATAAAATGCATTTCTACACTCAAATCTTCTTCTGCTATCTTATTATCAGTGAAAAACTCAACCCAGCACAACCAAGCCATCTAATTTAACTGGGCCGAGTGAGTGGAAGTTTTAAATTTCTTAGCATTCAATATTGAAATTCCGTTTTCTTTTTTACTTTCTCAGAAACCAAACAGGGTCTGCGAAGCTAAGCAAAGAGAGTCTCACCGAACATAAGCAGTTGTATGCAATCTCACACCACTTTCCATCAACAACAAGACCTTCTCGCTCTCCCCAGATTCAGTAACTCCACTACTATTCATAAGCTTGAATACATAAGTCTGCAACCAAGCGTAATCATCAAAACAATCCAATTAAAATCCCTTTTAAAATCATTCGATCATTCAGCTAAACAATTTAACGAACAGGTGGTGTCAATGATCCAATTCACATACATATACATATACACATACACAAAACATGTATTTGATTGTTACCTTGGGAGAGAGATCATAGACGTTGGAACAACGCATTCCGATTAAACGACGCAAGCACTTGACCTCGGCGGCCACATCTGCCGTGTTCATACGAACCTTCACCATCTTTCTGTGAGTGTTGCTCTGTTGGGGATTTTTTGATTTGGTTCTTGAATTTCTTGAAAGAAGAATTTAGTGAGAGAAAAGGAAACGAACTGGGATTGGAAATAATATGATTTGGTTTGGTTTGGTTTGGTTTGGAGTATATAAAATTAAATTAAAGGCTGTTTGGCAACGAATGAAAAATTGTAAAACTTGGAAATGTAAATTACATTCACACCCCCTGGATACTTTTGAAATTATACTGTCACCACTTTTATTTTGCAATACTACCAACTTCTCCTATTTTAGAGATTTGTGTTGGTACATCTCCCAACAGAATAGGCATCACTATCTTAAACCACCGCCATCTCATATGAACCTCATCAGTCACAACTAATGAAACACACATCTATCATCACCACTCAAATTCTATATAATATATATACATATTGCTAACAAACCAATAACTTATTGGAATAATTTTCTATATAAATAAAATAAATTGAAACTAATTCAGACAAAATAAAATAAAACTTACAGAATTTATTTTGTCAAACCAAAAAAAAATAAAAGACCAAGTCGAATGTGTGACACTCTATCCTTAAAATAGATTCGCCCCACTACGGTGCTTACGGTGATGTGGCATCTATCTCCCAAGATACAATGATCTTCACAAATTTGTAGTAGCACTTCAAACAAATTTGTCCGACGAACTAGAACCTTGTGTTCTATACTCTCTGAATTTTAATTCTAAAAACTAATGTGAAGAATAATACAAAATCAATAAAATCTGGACAGCAAAAGAGACAATTTCATATTGATTTTGGATCCCCCAAAACTGCTGGAACATGGTTGTATTTATAGGCAAAAATAACAGTCCTGAACAGGTGCAAAACTGTATCAACAGACACTGTTTTGAAATTCAAACAGATCTGGACAAATATACTAAGCTGTGAGTTATATAATCATTCTTTGAACCGCTGGGCTTTTGAATTTAAATCTGTCGATTATGAGATAGGACCTATTTGGACTATATTAATCTGTCTGAAATTCAATCTGTCCAAGTGCAACAGATTAAGACTTGTTTGGACTGTATAACAAATCTGAAACTGATTAAATCAGTTCAGCAGATACTTTAGGAAATTCAGACAGAATGAGGCACAACTTATGGACATGAATTTGAATTTGAATTCGAATTCAAATTCAAATTCAAATTCGAATTCGAATTCGAATTGCAAAATTTAAATTAATTTTTCCCGCAAGAAATTTTGGAAAAGATTCAAATAAATTTTGTCTAAAAAATTAATATTAGAACCGACCCGACTCACACCCACGTTCGGTACGGCACGGCTCGGCCGAACGGCGGCGCACGCGTGTGGTGGTTTGGGCTAAGATTCATTTTGTCCATAACTTTTCCCTTCTACAAATTTGGGGTTCCCCTTGGGGCCCAACCCAAGTGTTGTAGTCTAGAGCTTATATAAACAAAAAAGCTCTTTTAAAGTTTCAATGTGGGACAACCCATTAAAAGGAAACTCACATTTAAATCTTTAAATGTCCATTCCACGAACCCGAAAACGACGTCATCTTCCCATTCACTCATAAATGGTTTTGACGAGCCGTCTTCACCGTGTGACTTGTCACGCAGCAAGGAACTCATCACCTCTTCGGACCCGCCTCAAAAGACGTTTGGTGCCCACTCCATTTTGGGTTCAAAGTTGGCCCGAAATAAGCCTTATAAACCAAATTTTCCAACAATTCCCCGCATGAATGGAATTTGACGGAGAGAAAATGCAACAACATGATCTAAATACAGAGAGTACAGAAATTAAAAATATTCTGCAAATGATAGGTAACTTTTGGCTTTGAACCTTTCCTTGTGAGACACTATCGAATTTACTAACTAACAAGTGAACATGATGTCTTGAACTGTTCAGCCGTTTGTGTAAACCAAAACAATAGAACTCACAGAGTATATCCCCAGACACAGTTTAGTTCTCACTATTATTTTCATTTTGGCCCTGAATAACCTGGTCTTCCATGAGTGCTCTACAGAATTGTAGCCCTTCACAAATCTCATAGAACCGGCTCAATTCACACTCATATAGGTGATTCTTATGAAAAGTATCCTACTATACTCCACTAGGTCTACCTAAATATAATAATCATTAAAAGTATTATTTAACCTAAACCGTTGCAGACATCACTATTTCATCATAGAAATTGGTAGGATTTTGACTCCCCAGTGATTCTTCTGAGTCATACACAACTCGGTTGTCCCTTTAAACCTAGATCTTGGGATCTCCAGTCAACTAGGTTGGGTTGCCGTTATGGTAACTCTTATTTAATAGGCTTAAGTCCCATTTCCCTCGATGAATTCTCAACTAACTCTCTTACTAACCCTTTGGTTAGTGGATCTGCTATGTTGTCTTTAGATTTCACATATTCAATAGAAATAATTCTATCAGAGAATAGTTGTCTCACGGTGTTATGTTGACGACAAATGTATCGTGACTTACCATTATATATATGACTCTGTGTTCTACCTATTCCTGATTGACTATCACAATGTATGCATATAGCAAGTACCAGTTTTTGCCGCATTGGAATATCTTCAAAGAAGTGGCGAAGCCATTCTGCTTCTTTCCCAGCTTTGTCTAAAACTATGAATTCTGATTCCATAGTAAACCTAGCAATACAAGTCTGTTTGGAAGATTTTCAAGATACAGCCGCCCCACCAAGAGTAAAGACATACCCACTAATGGACTTTGCGTCTCTAGTATCCGATATCCAATTTGCATCACAATATCCTTCAAGTACTGCTGGATATCTAGTATAATTTAGCCCAATGTTACGAGTAAATCGGAGATATCTTAGAACCCTTATAATTGTTTTCCAGTATTCTACTCTGAGATTACTCATATATCTACTTAATTTACTTACTGCATAAGCTATATCTGGGCGAGTGCAGTTCATCAAGTACATTAAGCTTCCAATAATTTGGACATACTCTAATTGAGAAATACTTTCCTGTACATTCTTAGAAATAAACAAATTAACATCTACAGGTGTTCTAGCAAGATGATCATCATCTTTGCAGAATTTGTCAAATATTTTCTCAATGTAATGAGATTGTGACAAAGTATATCCTTCTGATGTTTTGGTAATTTTCATACCAAGAATTACATCAGCAATGCCCATGTCCTTCATGTCAAAATGTTTATTCAACATTTTCTTAGTAGTTTTAATCATGTCATTATTACTACCTATGATGAGCATATCATCCACATAAAGACATACTATGACATAACATTTGTCTATGTTTTTAATATAAACACATTTGTCACACTCATTAATTTTAAATCTATTTGACATCATTGCCTTGTCAAATTTCTCATGCCATTGGTTTGGCGCTTGTTTTAAACCATATAATGATTTAACCAATTTACACATTTTCTTTTCTTTTCCTGAAACAGAAAAACCTTCTGGTTATTCTATGTAAATTTCTTCATTTAACTCACCATTTAAGAAAGTATTTTTTACATCCATTTGATGAATTTTTAGATTGTATAAAAATGCAATAGCAATTAGCATTCTAATAGATGTTATTCTTGTAACCGGTAAGTATGTGTCAAAATAATCAAGACCTTCTTTTTGTCTAAACCTTTGACCACAAATCTTGTCTTGTATTTGTCAATTGATCCATCCGCTTTTATTTTTCTTTTGAAAATCCACTTGTACCTAAGAGGTTTACAACCTGGTGGCAAATCCACCAATTCTCAAGTGTGATTTTGCAAGATGGATTCAATTTCACTATTAACAGCTTCTTTCCATAAAGGAGCTTCAGGACTGGACATAGCATCTTTAAAAGTTAAAGACTCATTTTCTAATAAAAATGTTAGGAAATTTGGACCAAAAGATTTTGAGATTCTAGTACGTTTACTGCGCCTAGGTTCCTCTTCCTTATTTTGATCTAACTCTTACCCTTGTTCTTAATCATGTTCTTGATCCTGACTAGTAATAGCATCATGAGATCTTTTATTGTTACTAGTCTCTTGTCCAGTCTTGTTTGGAAATACATGTTCAAAGAAAGATACATTTCGAGATTCAATAATAGTATTTACATGCATTTCGGAATGTTCTGATCTATGAATCAAAAACCGATATGCACTACTATTCTTGGCATAACCAATGAAAATGCAATAAATGGTTTTAGGACCTATCTTAGTCTTTTTAAGACTAGGAATAGCCACTTTAGCCAAACACCCCCACACTTTTAAGTATTTGTCGGATGGTACTCTTTCATACCACAATTCATAAGGTGTTTGATCCACTTTCTTTCAGGGTACTTTATTAAGTATATAATTAGCAGAAAGTATTGCTTCCCCCCACAAGTTCTGATGTAATCCAGAACTTATT
This sequence comes from Camellia lanceoleosa, assembly GCA_025200525.1. Lineage (NCBI taxonomy): Eukaryota > Viridiplantae > Streptophyta > Magnoliopsida > Ericales > Theaceae > Camellia > Camellia lanceoleosa. Next base: position 188,320,725 of record CM045762.1, read on the forward strand.
TACATGGCATTCATCATTTCTTTTAAAGTCCTATTTTTCCTTTCAGCAATTCCATTTTACTGAGGTGAGTAAAGAGCGGTGGTTTGATGAACTATTCTATGTTCTTTACAAAACTCACCAAAAGGTGATTCATAATTTTCAACTTAATTCTTATATTGAATGAAAGTTTCCAAAGCTTCATCCTTGGTTCGAATTAAATAAACATAACTATATCTAGTATAGTCATCTATAAAAGTGATAAAATATTTTTTTCCCACCTCTGGTTTGAATTTATTTAAAATCACAAATGTCACTATGAATTAATTCAAGTGGTTCCGTACTTCTTTCAATTGAATGAAAATGAGTTTTAGATAATTTTGCCTCAACACAAATTTCACATTTATGATTTGAATCAATGTCAAATTTAGGTAAACATTTCATATTAATTAATCTACATAAAGATCCATAATTAACATGTCCTAGTCTACCATGCCATAAATTTGAAGACTCAAGCAAGTAAGAAGAAGATGTATTTTTATTGATAACTGAGGGTACAACGGTCATTACATTCATCTTGAAAAGGTCATCAGACATGTAACATTTTCCTATATATATCTCATTCTTAGTAAATACAAATTTATCACTCTCAAACACTAGCCTAAACTCATTCTTACTCAACAAAGATCCAGAAACAAGATTCTTGTGAATGTCCAGTACATGTAGTACATTGTTGAGAGTGAGTTCATTTCCAGATGTCATCTTCAGAACAATCTTCCCTTGTCCTTCAACTTTGGAAGTTGAGGAGTTGCCCATAAAAAGTTGTTCACCATTGTCCACTGTAGAATAAGATGTGAACATCTTTTTGTCGGCACAAATATGGCGAGTAGCACCAGTGTCCATCCATCATTCTTTAGGATTTCCGACAAGATTTTCCTCGGAAACAACTGCAGAAAGTTTGATGTCATCTACACCATTGGAAATATTGTCCACTTCGGTCATATGGGCTTGAGCAGGCTTCTTACTTGTTCTTCTTTTGTTTTTCCCTTTGCTACGGCAATCTTTGGCCCGATGTCCCTCTTTGTCATAGATGTAACATTTGCCATTAAACTTGTACTTTTTATTTTCCCCCTCTTTAGAGCTTTGTGATGAACTTTCTCCAGAAGACTTTCATTTCTTGGTTTTTTAAGCACGTTTCACCATATTTGCCTTAGACTCCATAGGATGTTTACCAGCCCGCTTTTCAGAATTGCGGTTGTCCTCCTCAATCCTCAAACGCACTATTAATTCTTTCAAAGACATTTCTTTGTGCTTGTGTTTAAGGTAGTTCTTGAATTCCTTTCAGCCTTGTGGTAATTTCTCAATTAAGGCTGCAACTTGGAAGGATTCACCGAGAGAGATGCCTTCTACGTGAATATCATGCAGAATGAGTTGGAGATCTTGAACTTGGCTGATCACAGTCTTAGAATCAACCATCACAAAGTCTAGGAATTTGCTAACCACAAATTTCTTTGAGTTAGCATCTTTTGTTTTGTATTTTTTCTCCAAAGACTCTCAAAGTTTCTTTGCTGTCTTAATAGGACTGTAGACATTGTATAGTGTGTTGTCAAGTCCGTTCAAGATGTAGTTTCAGTAAAGGAAATCAGCATATTTCCAGGCATCAACCGCAGCAACCACTTGCCGGTCGGTTTCATCCTCTTTCAAAACAGGAGCATCCTCACGGGGGAAACAAGCCAGGTTCAGAGTTGTAAAATAGAACAATATTTTCTGTTGCCATCTTTTAAAATCAATTCCTGAAAACTTCTCTGGCTTTTCACCATGATTTTCCGGTACTGTCACCACAGGAGAGGGGGTTGGTGCAATTGTAGTCACCACAGTAGTACTTGTTTGAGCATTTGTTTCAGTGGCCATTAATTCTAAATTATAAAATAAAATTATAATTAGAATTTATACTATACAAAAAATTAATCCAAATTCACGGAATTAAATTTTGTAAAAATAAAAGAAAATTTTATTTAACCAAATTAATTCCACACAGAAAATTAAATTTCTGTAACACTTCAATAATTAAAAAAAAGAAAAGAAACTAAAACAGAATTTTTTAATTAATGAATACTCATAAATAAATTAAGAAAACCAAAATTAATTTCTGACAAAATTCCACAAATAAATATTCCGAATTGTTAATGACACCAGTATATTACTACTAGTTGTTAAAGAAAATAGGCAGTATATTACTACTATCAATCAAATAGCATATAATCACTATTTGTTTTTCCAACCAGAATATTATTTTTGAAAAATCATAGAAAATAATATTTGTAAGAACAAGAAAGAGAAAGGAAAACAAATGAAAAATTCTGTAAACAGAATAATTCGAATCTGTCTTAAGATTGTTGGAACAATCTTCTGTGTAAATAAAATAAATTGAAACTAATTCAGACAAAATAAAATAAAACTTACAGAATTTATTTTGTCAAACCAAAAAAAAAAAAAAGACCAAGTCGAGTGTGTGATACTCTATCCTTAAAACAGATTCGCCCCACTACGGTGGTTGCGGTGATGTGGCATCTATCTCCCAAGATACAATGGTCTTCACAAATTTGTAGTAGCACTTCAAACAAATTTGTCCGACGAACTAGAACCTTGTGTTCTATACTCTCTGAATTTTAATTCTAAAAACTAATATGAAGAATAATACAAAACCAATAAAATTTGGACAACAAAAGAGACAATTTCATATTGATTTTGGATCCCCAAAACTGCTGGAACATGGCTGTATTTATAGGTAAAAATAACAGTCCCGAACAGGTGCAATTTAGCACATGAACAGGTGCAAAACTGTATCAACAGACACTGTTTTGAAATTCAAACAGATCTGGACAGATATACCAAGCTATAGCGATTATATAAGCTATTCTTTGAAGCTGCTGGCGATTTTGAATTTAAATATGTCCCGGTGCAACAGATAGGACCTGTTTGGATTGCATTAATCTGTCCGAAATTCAATCTGTCCAAGTGCAACAGATTAAGACTTGTTTGGACTGTATAACAAATCTGAAACTGATTAAATCAGTTCAGCAGATACTTTAGGAAATTCGGACAGAAGGAGGCATAACTTATGGACAAGAATTTGAATTTGAATTCAAATTCAAATTCGAATTACAAAATTTAAATTAATTTTTCCTGTAGGAAATTTTGGAAAAGATTCAAATACAGTTTGTCTAAAAAATTAATATTAGAACCGACCTGGCGGGGCACGGCTTGGCTTGATAACGGCGCGCGTGTGGTGGTTTGGACTAAGATTCATTTTATCCATAACTCCTCCCTTCTACAAACTTAGGGTACCCCTTAGGGGCCAACCCAAGTGTTATAGTCTAGAGCTTATATACACAAAAAAGCTCTTTTAAAGTTTCAATGTGGGACAACCCATTAAAAGGAAACTCACATTTAAAGCCAAGTTTGACATCTCCTCAAAAAATCAAAAAGTCAAAAAGTTACTCAAAAAGTTAAAAAGTTATCACTATTCACAAAAAAAAAAAAATTAAAAAATTAATTTTTCACACATCAATTCACACAGCCGTACAACTCATTAATTGACCCGTGAAGCTCTTTTCTGCGTTTGAAAGGAAAAATTGCATAGTTTGGTGCAATTTTCACACACTGCTGTTCGGCCCAGGGGGCCCATCACGAGTCCCGTTTTGATAATCAGAACTGTTCAATGTGTAGAACTCGTTGAGTCCTATATGTCTATAAAAAATCACATTGATTGGATATCGATAACTATATGATTAAATCAGTTTTGTATAAAAAATGGATGGTGTTATAATTAACGATTGAAAAAAAACACATCTGATCAGATAGCTATCGATATCCGATCAATGTGATTTTTTATAGGCATATAGTACTCGACGAGACGGTTCAGATTATCAAAATGGGACCCGTGATGGCCCTCACGAGCCAAACAAAATCGTTTAGTGCAATGCCCGAAAATTAGCCAATAATTTCTTACCATCAACTCAACCCTCAGATTGTACGGCTGTTGACTTTTCATTTTTAATCTTCTCCTACACACTTCTTTATACAATTTTTTAATACACATTTTTTTTTATAAAAAGTCAAAAAATTAACCTAAACATCTATATTTTTTTCCTCAACTTTTTAGTCTAAAAAGACAAAAATGACACTTATTTAGGACACCCCAAACAACCCCTAAAAATCTTTAAATGTCTATTCTACGAACCCGAAAACGACGTCATCTTCCCATTCACTCATAAATGGTTTTGATGAGCCGTTTTTACCGTGTGACTTGCCACGCAGTAAGGAATACGTCACCTCTTCAGACCCGTTCCAAAAGACGTTTGGGACCCACTTTATTTTGGGCTCAAAATTGACCCGAAATAAGTCTTATAAACTAAATTTTCCAACACAACTTCCATACAAACTCCCAACAAATGGTAAAGAGAGAGATGGATGTTTTTTTACTTTTAAAGTTGGTTGTGTAAGGATTGATGTAGGGAAAGAGGCTGATAAATTGATGATTTTCCTCGACTCGTAGATGATTTTTTCAGCGAACTTGTTATTTTTTGTTGTTGATGTTTTTTTATTTATTTTATTTTATTTTATTTTTTTATCCCTTTTGCTCTATGATTTGTGTGACCCTTTGAGTCTTGTTCAGTATGTTATTGTTTTTAATATAAATGTTTCTACGCTCTCAAAAATTAAAAAACATTCAGAATTCTTTTATCAAGAAATTTAGAGTTTAAAATTAATTTTTTTAGATTTATTCCTCATCCAACAATTTCCAATTTCCAATTTCCATAAACATTTACAATTTTTACATCTAAGGAGTTTCTGAGTTTTTGTTCTAGTCCCCCTTTTCAAGCCAGATTCCAAAAAGTTCATAACTTAATTCACTTCAATCCAAATTAGATTTACTTAAAATTCAGAAAGCTTTATACCACAATTAAAACCATGCCACTCTTCTCTGAGGTAATATTCACATTTGTGCATGTCTATATTTAAGTCAAGACCTCAAGTATAGGACAAATGTTGAAAATAAGGTAACTGAACCAAGCAGCCTCATTACAATTTTCCATTCATTTTATTTTTTAAAAAAAATAACATGCATCTAAATTCTTAAAAAAAGGAGCATATAACATTGGTCTAAATTCTGGAACAAACACAATTTGTAAAGCATAATGGCCATTTACAGGTAACAGATTGATGTTCCTGCCATGCCTCGGTACAAGAGGCCATTCTCCCTCGTATGCATTTTGTCAAGTAACTAATAACAATACAGACGTGAACTCAATTACAGCATACCAATGATACCCCTAAATTGGTCCTGCATGTAAGTAATGACTTTCTGAAAAGATGCTATACATTGCAGATGAACCCACTATGTACACTTACACCAGTGGCTCGGTTTGGTTGTGCACTATATCTACATGATTTTCTTGTGTACCCCTTCACTCCTGTGATGTCTTGACAATTTTGCAGTTGTCCGACATCTCTAATGATGCTCAACAATTCTGAACAGACCGGACCAGACCATCCCATGGGGTATTTTCTTTGTCAAGACGGTGATTCTCTCCGAATGAAACTGGAGCATTACATGTATGGCTGGAAAGGACAAGCACGGTCAACTCAAATCAAAACCAGCATCGGCATTTATAGCATACACCAATTTCTGCTCCAGTTGCTCTTTACTGTCTCACAGACAAGTTTGATGAAAGTCAATAATGATAGAAAGGATGAAAAAGCTCACATAAAGAATAAGGACTTGAAGCACGGAAATTAAAGAATAAGATAGACTATTAACATGTGAAGACCAAGAAAAAGGAGAGTAAACTAGTTTCAGATGCTATTCTTTTTCTTATTTGACAAGTAACCGAGACAAGTGGGCACTCCAAACTACATAACCAAAGACAATGTCACTAGTGGCATTACATGTGCTCTAAAAAGATAATGTAGATTTGGAGTGCCTACTTGTCTCGGTTTGTGAGAATGTGTTGCCCAGCCTCTCAGGCTTGTGAGTGGCAGTAAACTGTAGGCTAGGTCAGTTTTGAGATGCTTCGTTTGTGAGGTAATGGGATTTTTGGCTGTGTCTTCGTGTCTTTGGACATGTGACTTGAGCTAGACATAATCAAAGAGTTGATACTCTTGATCAAAGGTTAACAATTTTCATCTTTCGTTCTTGTACACAATCAAAGAGTTAGTGATATTTTCTTTGATATAACATTTCATGCTTATTTGAGTATTAGCAATGATCTTGGAGATTGTGTAGTGCTTACCCTCGAACTTCTTTGTTTACACAATACTGATATTCTTTGTTTCTCTCTTCATCTTCACATTCCTATCTAATAATCTCTTAGGGCCTATTTTAACAAATGAGTTAATTAAGTCCAATATTTTCAAAGATGAGTATGATGATGATGATGATGAAGATTCAGAGCCCGGTAGAATGCTACTACGGTAATTCGATGCACTGGTCACAAATATGAATCCCTGAAGTGGTGCACTACCAGGTGAATGTAAACCACAGTTGGAGCAAAGAGAAAATTCTTTATACAAAAAGATAACAGAACTGGGACAAACCTTCTGTATGGAGGAAGCTTTAGAAGATTCATACAAGTAGCTGATGTTGGTAATCGATCAAGAGTTTCTTCAGAAGCATCACCACCAGTCCTAAGAGAATACTCAAAAATAAATTCTCAGCAACTGAAGGAGTGCTAAGAAAGAAAATAGTACATATGAAACTCATACAGAACACAACAGCGAGGGCTATCACCTTTGTATGCAGAATAAAGGTTCCAGGTATTTAAATCCAAGCAAAGGTCCTCGAGAGCACCCAGTTACAAACCTGAAAGAGAAAACGCATACGAATAAAGACAAGGAAAACAAAACAAAACATTTGGTTATTGTCCTTTTTAAAAGATCTTTTTATTCCTTGAGTATCCTTTTCAAAAGATTTCAAAGCCCTAACAACTACCTACATAGCTACAGCCATGCACGGAGTGCCATTTATGTTGGTAAAATATTTTAAAGCAATTAACATTTATTTGAGTAAATTCATGCACTAGTTCATCTTAGATTGACTGGTAAAGAATTCAAATGAAACAATGTTATACGACACTAGAAAAAAAAAAAAATGGTTTACTTCAAAATTGGCCTGGAAATAAACATATATGATTGAACACAACAGGGCAGCATGTCAGAAAAGTTCTCAAAGCCTTTTATTTAATTTAAGAGGAGAGTGCCAAGGCAACCATAGGGGAGAGAGAGGGGGTGGTAGGGGAGAGCCCTGTATGCCAGATTAGAAGATATGGATGATGATTGTTGCATGCATGAAGCCTCCTTATATAGAGTGGTGAGCCATGTGGGGCAACTTAGTTAGAGATAGGTGGATCAACCCCTTGGCTAGACAAAATGGAGGGAACTTTGGTCAACTCTGCAACCTTAGCATTAGCCTCAGGAGATGTATCATGTATAGACAATGGGTAGTTATGAAACGTTCATTTTTGGAGTGTCATGATAGCTCAGAGTACTGTCATTTTTACCAACTTAGCAATGCTTTTTTCCAAGAAAGAGGAACAAATATTCAATATACTAACTCAGAAAGGTTTTTTCCCAGTTATTCCTTTTTTCTTTTTCCCTTCCCCCAAATTGAATCATTCACAAAGAGAAACAAAGAAAGAAAGATAATAAAATCCAAATCCAAATCCAAAACTCCATCCATCAACCCAAAAGAGGGGAAAATGACATCATTTTGTAAAAGAAGAACAAAAAGAAGATACCAAGCCAAAAAAACAATGGTATAAACAAAGTAAAACTTGGATTTAGTTCTAAGGAAATTACACTAAGAACATACATGAATAAATTCAACTGCCATATGAACAACTGCAGCATGTGTACCATTATGTAACCCACACATCAGAGAATTTAAGAAGTTAATGATAAATGAAGAACTCACTTCAAAAATTTCATCTGATTTTCCCTGGAAAAATTCCTAAGAACTTCCCAGAACATATCAATGACATAATGATCCTGTCAAAAAATATACATATGTAGCTATCATTAACTGCAAAAATACCAAAGATTTAGCGATACTAAAGGCTTGATAATGAAAACAGGTATTAAAAATCTAATGCATTTCATACTTCACATTCCTTCTATTTAATAGATTTGTACACCATACTTTTGCTAGAAAGGAGTTTATTGTGGTAGCAAAATTTTAAGGTCTTAATCCAGACCTTGAACTGCAAACTACATTCTATTCAATTGGAAATTTACTCACAGAACCAGCAGTGTAGAAGACAGTTTTCTTACCAATCAACAAAAGAACATAAAAAAGCTCATCAAGATAGCAAACATTGAAAGTATTTAAATAACAGCACATGTAAAGTACCACCTGGCCCCCTGGCCCAAGAATGCAAGGAGTTTTTGGGCACAACTGGCACTGCCAGGTAATTTTTATTCTTTTTAATGACAAGGAACCTCCCGAAGGCAGGGGGCCCTTAGGACCCACCCCTGCAGAGTAAATTGATACTGCCAAGTGATTCTATTGTAAACAAAACCCTAAATTGAATCTTAAAGAAACCAAGACGATAACTGTTGATGAATAATTACTGAAAATTTCTGAAGCAATCTCCACGTACAAGCACTGCACTAACTTGTAAAAGTAAAAGAACTTACACTATAATAACCACCCGCATAATTAGTATGGGCTCGAAGATCCTCAACATCAAAGCCATCAACCGATCCAGATATCAGAAGCTGGAAAAAAATAAAATAAAACAATAATAATAATTTAGAAAAATGCTAAAGATGTTGGAAACTGAGACCCCAGGGAACGAAATTGAAGTTCTCATCACAAAAAATTAGAGCAATTATTGATCAATAAAAAAGGAGACTAATTGAACATATGCAGTCATGTACCTAAGAGGACAAAGAAAAACAAACAAAGATGAGAATTGGAATGCATAACAAATACCTTGACATGCTATAAAATCAATAGTAAGAGTGCCATACAAACTCTACCAACTTGCAAGGATGACTAAATGTATTATTAAATTAAAAGTCACACTCAAGGAACTTGATTTTGTGTTCTAGTGCACCAAACCAATTCTGCATATGAAATATATATGATTATAACAACTACATTAACACACAGAAGGTGATTGGTAATAATATATAATTGTGGCTGGATGCAATTTTAAATGAATAAATATTAATTTATGTGCAAGCTCATGTTTCTTATGTTTCAATTTCTTTCTTAATGATGATAACATATAACGGCAAACAATTGTTCTTTATGTATGTTCTTATGAATCTCATAGCTCCTCCAAGCAAATGCTGAGTGAAAAACAATTATGCTAATGCATACTGTAATTCTAAATTTCTTCCAATAACAGGTAACAATACCTGAAGTTCATGTTCATTAAACATGTCTATCCAATCTTTCTGTATAAGCTGCTGAAATCCCCTCAAGAAATGGGAACTTTGTTGGCGTATCTGAGAGTCATATTACGACATCATAATTATAAAAGAAAATGAAGTTTGAGAAGGAACTTGACAAATTAAAGAGGAAAACGCTTGCTACCTGAAAATTCAATCGACGATTGGCTATAAGATGAATAAATTTAATGACATTCTCATTAGTAACACGTATGTTTTTCCCTCCTGGAAGCAACTCTTCTACATTTTGCTCCCCATATTCATTGTTCACAATAACAAAGTACAATTCCAACTCTGAAATATCATCTTCATAATGCTGTACATCAAACAAAAGATAAATTAATAAATAAATAGCACAAAATTACACATAACCACAAATATGGGTATGAAATTGAGCCACAAAACAACAAAAGGAGATGGGTAGACCAACAAGAAATTACTTGCAAATCATTCTAAACCGGTCTAGGTTAATTTTTGTTAGCAATTAAATTGATTGTATGTACAGATTTATCATATTAGACCTCAAAAAATGACATCATACAAATTTTGTAAATTTGTGCAAGTAGCTAGCTCCCTTTTCTTTGGTGATTATTCAACAGGAGGGTTTCCTGCCTTTAAATGCAATGGAAAAAAACAAAATGGAACTTTTCCATTTTCATGGAAATTCAAAGATGTCCTAAAACTGGTTTGGTTGACAAGAAGATAACATATGCATGTATATTCAAATTCCATAACTTCTGGTCAAAATAGCAGTAACAATTAATTTTTTGGCTTCATCAATTTTGTGAACCTGTTGAAGCATAAGGATTCACTATGACCTATTGCACAAAAGGCCAACAAGGAAGAGCGAGAAATATCACCTTTAAGAAAATAAGGTGGCGATATAACTCTGGATCCAAGGAAGGTAAGTCATTCAAATAGTTGTACCTGCTCAAAGAATTATGGATGCATCAAAATAAGATAGACTAGAGAATGCATATTACTCTGATACAAATAAACTAAGCAAAGAAATGCCATATTTAGTAAGAAATTAAATCAAAATGGAACTATCACCAATCCAAATGCCCACAATACAAATCATACTAAGAACCAATTGGCTTCAGAACTAAGACTCAAATTAGGCAATACGACAGCTACTACGAGCCAATTTGGCACCCCAAAGATTCATCAAACACATCTGGAGATGGTCTCGAAATTCAAAATCTACTTACATAATGCATATAGATATATACACAAAACAAATATGTGGATTTTTACCACATTTTGAGGAGGGGAAAGGGAGTGAGCAGAGAAAGAGAGAGAGAAAAAGAGAAGTGATACAAAGTTGATCTTCAATCAAGCAGTCTAGACCATGAAGAAAATCATTTGACAATGTAGAAGACCTAAAATACTAATGAAGGATTTGATAATCTTTGAGGCCAATGAACTATCATAGTAATGCAATAAGGACTAAGCAGTTCAAGCCCCATAAGTAAAAGTAGAAATCAGGAGTAAATTTAAAAAGAAAAAAAATAAGACTGATGAGGGAAGCAGAGATTAGGAGCCGACTGCAACTTTAAATTCTGATTTTGTATTCTCATATCCAAATAATATAATCATTAATCACTTAGTTCAAACTTTCCATAATTTCACTTACAAGTATCTGAACTTCAAATAATGACCAATATAGATAATATGCAAATGTGACACACATAGATGAAACAAAATACCCTCAAATAGGAACATAGAAATTTTTTATGGGATCAATGACTAATAAAGAAGGAAAAAATAAAAAAAAATGTGAGCCCGAGAAGCTATCTGAAACCTTACTTTTGCTTTAATTTGCTCAAGAAGAATGTCGCAAATGGTATATCAACAAGAATCCCTTCAAACATCGCCTGCAGTATTTTGAAAGAGAGGTAATGTCCCACTATAAAGCATCATGAGAGGCAAAAAAATAGATAGCACAGAAAACAATTCAACTATCATTTTAACAATAGAATTGCTAAGTAAACTAATTGAACAAAAATTCCAAGGGGAAAAAAAAAAAAAAAAAAACAAAACAAAACAAAAAAGAAGAAGAAACATGAGGAACAAAGCTAGTAAGGAAATAGTAAAATAGGGGAAAAAGGACAACTAAATCTGTAAAGTGATCAGTAGGAAAACATAAAATAATATGATGAGTAAACAATATACTAAAAAATGGTTGAATCAGAATGTATTGATAATTGCTGGGAGAAAATTTTGTGCTGATCCATGGAAGATCTTTGCATGTAATGACGGTTGGAGTACTAAATAAGAACTAGTACAGAAAGGACAAAATTTATCCATGGCTAAATTAAAAGCTGCATCTGGAGCAGTAAATCATTGAAGCCGATATTAATAAAAGAAAATTGATAATTGAGTGGATGCAGATATATACACCACATTTAAACTGGGGGTGGGAATTGATTTTTGCAATCCATTCCAAGTAGATCACTTATTGAGAACTACACAATGGTACTAAACATGAGTACCCTAGAACTCAACTCAGCTCCTCATAACATTAACCCAACCATTTGGTGCTTGGTCAAAAAATTCTGCGGTGTCGTTCTGCCTACATAGGGTCAAAAACAAGATTTTTTTTAATAATGACTTTTCATTTATTTATCCTTCAACATCATACTTTTTTGGGCAAAATACAAGCTAGAAGCTATAAAGGCATGTTCATGTAGTATGCTATAAGAATTATGACTTGCCCAAAGGAACGCGATATCCTGTAAAAACTTTTTTCCAAAATTTCATAATGATGGCAAGGACATGGTCACCTTCAGCTGCCACCAATTATTGTCAATCATGTTATCTGCTTGCTTCATGCATAATGCAGCGAATGTGTGTGCAGTTCGTCAATTTTTATGAAATTACACGCTGAGTACATGACAGATAGAAGGCACAAAACTCCACCTTCGCGAGAACAGTTCCAAGAAAATGAAAAAACTGGAGATGGTCTTCATGTATCATTCCTGATCCAGGATTGGGGTAGAGTAGATGATCCGCCGTTTCCTGGATTATCAGGCGAAGACTATTAAATAAAATACAAGACAACAAAATAATACAGCAAGGAAAGCTGGTAGACATATAATCGAAGTACATGGTCATGATATCTTCACATAGGCATCACAAGTTTTAGAACTATTCAGATATGCATAATTCTCAGTAACAACTATACAAATTACAACCTTAAATAACCCATACTGCACGTCAAAAGCTGCCCGAGTAATGTTCTCCATGAAATCTTTGAAAATTCCCCCACCATCAATACCAGCCTCCTCAACTCCAAATTCATTCACAAAGGTGACACGAATCTGGATGCATAGATCAGAAAATCACTAGATGTTGATAAAGAAAACAAAAATCTAGGTTGCGTTTGGTAGAGTTTTGTAAATATGATTTGAAAGTATAAGTTGTATTTTGAGTTTGTGAGTTGTGGAATTATGATTTGAGTGTAGAAAATTTGTTTGGTTATGATCTTTGAAGAGAGTGTTGAATAGAGTGTGGAATTGAGTTTTAAAAGTTTGATTTGACATGTAAAATAAGAAAATTTGTTTGGTTATGAGTTTTGAAAAGAGTTCTCAAAGCTTAATTCAAATTGTTATAACTCATAACAAAAACACTACTTTCACACTATTGAAAATTCTGGTCAACACTCGTAACCAACTATTTTTAAAATTCAATTAAAAAAATTTATTATTAATAGAAAATAACATTAATCAATTTTTTTTAATTGAATTTTAGAAAGTTTGATTTGACATGTAAAGTAATAAATTTTTTATTAACAGAAAATAACATTAAAAAAAATTAGAAAATAACATTATTAACAGAAAATAACATTAAAAAAAATTCATAATAAACAGAAAATAACATTAGGAAAATAACATTATTAACAAAAAATTTAAATCATAAATATTTAAATAATTTAAATAATCTAAAAAATTTAATAAGTAAAAAATTTAAATAAATATTCAAAAAATTTAAATAATTTAAAATGTTAATATTTTAAATTTAAAAACAACTCTACACTCAAATCATAACCAAACACATAAAACAAAACTCAATTAAGAAATTATTTTAAAACTCATAACCAAACATATAACTCGAAACTCCATACTACTTTCACAATTCTACACTCAAATCGTAACCAAATACATAACAAAAAAATTAAAATATTTAAAAATATTTTTATAAAACAGAATTTGAATTTATTTCTATAAAATATTTTAAAATTTAAAAAATTAAAATCGTAATATTTTGAAATTAAAATATTTAAAAATATTCAAAAAATTAAAAAAATGTAACATAGTTAAATATTAAAATATTTAAAATCTTAACAAAATTAAAATATTTTTAAAATATTTAAAATATTTAAAAAATTAAAATATTGATTTGAATTGAGTTTTGAAAAGAGTTTTGAATTATGTGTTTGATTATGAGTTTTGAAAAATAATGATTATGTTTTGAATTGAGTTTTGAGAAATGGGTATAGAATTATGATTTGAAAACTCAAAACAAACAATACACTCAAATCAATGGGTGGAACTATAATTTGAAACCCTAACCAAATGGAGCTCTAATCTTTCTCTACGAAATTGATGCATGTGTCTGTTTTATCTGAGGACAGGGCAGATCTTTCACAGTTGCAAATAAGAAATCTCAATACAAACAAACAAGTTGAGACACTACCGGTCCTCGAAGATCTTCTTCAGATAATGCACTCAACTGGGTAAAAGCATCTTCCATAATATGATCCCGTCGTATTCTGAATAGGTTTCTCGTAAAAACAGCATGAGACCCATGTCTTTGCCTTGCTTCTGCCAACTGCGACTGGTAGATGATTTTCAAAATAATAGAGAACAAAATAAATAAATGAGTCAAAAAGAAATCGAATGGTAACTTTGAAAGGCCTTCCATAAACAAAAGTGAATAGAACAAATATTTGAACATCATTATTAATGACAACAACCACCTATCTTATCTATTTAATTATATGAACACCCCCTCAACTATGACCCATTTTTAACTCGACCAAAAACTATTTTATCCAGCGATACCCCCAAAAGTATGCCGCAAGTAAAATTAACTAAAAAAATAGTCACATGACCATCACATGCAGTTATATAAGTTAGATAATGACAATTATGCACCCATTCAAAAGTCTTGGACCAATATTTCTTCTATCATTTTTTTCTAGGAACAGTATATCCTTTCTCTCCCTACAATCTTTCTTTAGTTCATAACAATGTATCCTTACTGTATTAAATTTCAACTTTCATCCACTTAAGCACACCTCCTTCCCTGTTTGTCACTACCAGTGCCACCACTCCTTGCATCTCTCTCTCTCTCTCTCTCTCTCTATATATATATATACATAGGTGTATCTCAGTATACATATATACACCCATATGTGATCTACACACATGTAATTATGCCAAATTGACCATATCACAAAGCAAGGTATCATGAGAACAAGGTGCAATGGACTGATGGAGGTGATATGGTGGTGCCATCGTCCTCCAGTAGGAGGAGAGAACAAGAGACAGAGAATGAAGGAAAGAAGAAATGAAACACAATGCTTATATATTTTGATTCAAGTGAGGATAAAATTGTAATTTTGTATTTTCTGTTAACAGTGGTAAACTGAATTAACTTGAAGGGGAGACCATTTGTGTATACTGCGTTTAGAGGTGTTACGTGATTTCCATACTAAGTTGAGGGGGTGTCCATGTAATTATCCCTATTTAAAAATATTTAAGACAAGCAGGAATTGATATTAAAAACAAGCTTGAAACGACTTAGCAACTCACAGTAAATATTTTAACTCTGCTTGTAGATGGCACCAAGAATGGAGCATGTTTCAGTATTTCACAAGCTCTAGTATTTTCTATCATAGCCTGCAGAAAGTCAATATGATATAGGAACAGCCAGTGCTAAAGCACTTCAGTTCAAAAGATCTGAAGACACTATTGATGAACTATTTACCTGAGAAATAAAGTGCTCATTGACACCATCAGCGTGGAAATCACTAGGAGTTGTAAACTGCCGTCTGTTATTCCAATCTTGCAACTGCAAAAATAGTTTTACACAACAAATTAGGAGAACAACAATTACATTCATTACCTCCCAAGTGCTTGAATAAAGCCAATTGCGTCCAAAAGATTTCAATTTTGTTAACTAATCAATGCTGACTGTCTCTGAAAAGAAAACCGACAATTAACAAGATGAGATCATATATACCTGTGACAGGAGCTCAGAAGCTACAATGCTAACCCTATGCTGAACAAATTCTAAAGGGTGCCTCTTAAGAGTAAAGACCTCAGCAGATGAATGAACTAAGTTAGATGGAGCAACAGGATTCACCCATAGGAGTTGCCATAAAGCCTACAGAAATGACCAATTACAAATATTAAAAATTATGCCAATTGCAATTCCATCTTACACAGTTAAAAGTACAAACAGTCTACAATTTGCCTACAGGATATCCATATTACTTCTCCACCTTGGCATGATATACACTCATGTGAAAACTTCTATTGCAGGAACAAGAAATACCGCCAAAGTGTAATTTTTCTGCGTAAGCTGATTTGAAGATTCTACAACCACATAAAATTACCTGTCTTAAGATAACAATCAAGCATTTGATATCTTTTAATGACAATGGCTTCTCCTGCTCATAGAACTCCTCATTATCAACCATCATAAGCATGTGCCTGATCCATCAAATTAGGGGGGCACATTAGTCCCCTCAACTTTATCATAGGTTCAATACCTCAGACAACCACATATCCATCTAATTAATTCAGACAACTTTAGAAAATTACAAACAAAACTGAACATAGAACAAGTAGCATTCTTACTTATACACAGGGCAGAAAACTGACAAAGGTAATAGCCAGCCAGGTGCATCTCCCGGCAGGTATGCTAGTTGTCCAGACAAGGATGACCATTTCTGATTGTCATGGCATCGCTTCATGAAGTTCCATAGTACAGGAACAAGCGCTGTTCTATATGCTAGTACAGTCATAACACGCTCAAGGGGTAAAATGTTGAAAGTCACGTGCAAGAAAGCACAAGCAGCACCAACAGCTAATACCTCTTTGCTGTGAGGCCCTTCTTTATATGAACCATTGACAAGTGAAATCTCTCCGAACAGAACATTTGTCTACTCAAGAGGCATAAAATACATACATGTCACTCCATGGTTAAGAGGCATGAAATACGTTGACAATATAAAAAATAGTCACTTCAGCAACTACTAAGTGTGATATGTCAGGATTACGCACCAACTGTAGAAGAAACCGTGGATCTATTGCATTGGAAATCTGTTTTGCCAAATCCCTGTTCAGACCCCTTTCCATTACTTCATATCCAACAATCATTTCATCCTCGTCCACTTTGGAATTTAGTCACATAAATATACAATTCAATGAACAAATAGGAAAAACTGCATAGTTTAGTAAGTTTCTATAATGCACACAAAAAAATTCCCTAAAAAATGCACCAAACCGGGAGAAAAAGGGAAAAACTCGAGTATATTCTGTCCAAGACATACTTTCTTTACTTTCTTTCTTTGATGATTGCATCGGAGGAAGCGCCTCCAACAAAAATGTTGCAACAGCTGCAAAGTCTATAGCCTGCTCAATAAAAGAGAAAGGGGAAGAATAAAACTTTATTAGATTTTAGCATCTAAAAACCAAAGCACTGCAGGGTAAGCTACTTTAAGTAGATTATACATGAGGAGATTATTACATTCATGACAAGAGAATCTATCAACAATGATCTGAAACAAGACTTCGGTAGCAACCTGGGACACATTAGGGAACTTCTCTTCCCAGTCAAAAGATATCAACGCTGTTGTTACACCACACATACCTCAATCCAATTAAAGGTAGCCAATCAACTCATTAGCTTCTATAAAACCCGAAAAATTCCCTCATGGAAGATGATATATGATTACAATCATGCCTATCAACTAGAATTGGAATAACATTAAAATCCCCTCTAACACACCCGGCATAGTCCATCTCCTCTGAGCTATCAACAATTCCCCCCCACAACCACTTCCTATGGTACAGCCCTGTCAAAATTCAAGAAAAACTATCATCCACAAACAAAAAGGCAAGACTCAAAAAAATTCCCATAAAATACATCTCTCCTATTCCTCTAGCTGCCACATCCTCCCAACTAACAAAAAGGAAGCTCCACAAGCTTCTAACAATATCACTATTATTTATACTATTAATTTTGGTTTCTTGCAAACACACCACGTCCCCCTCAAAGGTTACATCATTGACTCTACGACTTCCTCAATTTCATAATGATTTTAGCAATGACACCGTCCCCCCTCGTTATTGATTGTTTCGCCTTGCCTTGCCTTTGGCCCTCATAAGCGAGGGAGAACAACACTTTTTAATCTCCGTCTCCCTTTTTGACAAAAAAGAATCACCTCTTCCCCTCCCTTACCTACAACCTCGCAATAGCCATATTCTGTCAGTAACCTTCAGCCTAAAAGGCACTAACACTTCTAAAAAGGTGGAGTGTCCGTGTCGTATTAGTGTCAGGCACCAAAACTCATAAGACACTTCTCAACATATGTTAGACAATCAATCCAAAGGTGTCCTATTATTTTTTAAAACTTTTTACAATTTGAAACTCTTCGAACACTTAGGGGACACACGTGTCCATGCTTGGAGACATGAAACTAATTATAAATTTGAACACAACAACTTAGGATACAGTTAGTGTTATGTTGCATTTTTTTAATTATCTTTGAATGATACATTCATGTCTATAACATATAATAAATATAAAACTACATATTTTGTGTGTATCCCCCATGTGTTATGTTGTGTCTTGTCTTGCATTTCTTGAAATTTGTTGTGTCAGCGTGTTTGTTTTGTGTTTGTGTCCATGTTTCTTAGCCTGCATTAAATAAAGGATTTCTGCTTCAAATCCCTTACATGACATCCCCAAAAAAGAGTTGAAATTTCTCAATTTTTTTCTTACCCAATCAGAATATTCCATATTGTCCCTGTGGTGGCTATGGCATTATGAGATGGATTGTTTCAACTGGCAGAAATTGAATCAGTAATTCCAGTTTCATGTGTTCAGTTGCTCATCATTGATTATTGAAGTTTCAACTCTAATAAGAAAAACCAGTTCGTTTGTGCAGTGCTTTGGGTTATTTGGCTAGAAAAAAGTTGAATTATTTAAGAAAAGTTTGAAGATGAAAGAGGATTATGGGATAAGATTTATTATTTGTCCTTCTTTTGGTTTCAATGACATCCCACTTTAAGAGAATTCCTCTCTTTTTTATTTCAAGAGATTGGAGAGCTATATGTGATTTGTAATTTTGTTTTCATTTATTTTCCTTTGTGGGACCTCTTGTCCAGGTCTTGCAAGGGCCAATTGAATCCCACCATCAAGATAGATCACTGCAATTGAGGGCATGACTCTGACCACCTCCATCTCCGCCACCTATACAGGCTTAAAACTGCCCCATGTTCTCCAAATGCATCCCAACTTCACCCTACATAACCATTCAAGATAATAGAGCCACTAATATCCTCAACCCTAAAACCATCACCATCATGATAAGCAAAAGCTGACCACCTATTCTTCACTCATAGCAATAATATATTTTGGTTCAGGCATTCCCTTAGCCTCCCCCAAATCATGACTTGTTACCAGAGCCATCGACTCACCCAAACATAGATATTTTATAAGTCTACTTAATCAAATCCAAGAATGAGATGGAAAAAGAAAAGATAAGAAAAGATGGAAAAAGAAAAGATAAGATAAGAATGAGATATTCTTCAAAAATTATAGATCTCAAATCCACTCTCTTTAATAGGGAAAAGATGGAAGTGATGTAACCCGTGCTAGGATTCCTAAAGTCAATAAAAAGAAAAGATAAGAAAAATAAAGAATGGACAGAGAGTTCAAGAAAGGCAGACAAGAAACACCGTATTAAAAAGCTCTTTAACATTACTAAACTAAAGTTTGTTTATCTCCTCTAAATCTAGTATGAGCCTTCATATAAGCTCTAATTCCAACCTAAACAAACCAATCAACTCTAATACCTATATAAGGCAGAACACAAAATAGATTATAAACTTGCACCTAAAATAACTTCCGAAACAAGAATCTTGCTCTACCACGAAGACAACAAAATAAAAATTCAACCAAAGTATATTTTTTAATAATATGAAATTCCCACCAAATTACACTTATATAAAAATTAAAATACTACCCTAAAAATTTAATTATAAACCTAAAAGACTCAAAAGTATAATTTGGCTATATGTAGCATGAACGTATGTTAACAAACAACTGTTGCCTTAGAAAATCAGGAAAAAAACATAAACTTCTTCACCACACAAACTTTTTCATCTTACTCATTATTAATACATACCCAAAGAGTGCACGTAAGGAGCAAGCAAATAAATAGCATTTCATTAAAAATAACATGGCTTCCTTACCATATCAAATGAGCAATCAGATTGAGAAAAAGCGAGCCCAGCTGTTTCAAGCAAATTTCCAAGAAGGCAAGCATAACCAGGGAATTCGGTTGATATATCATTAGGTAGAACATTAGCATGATTTTGCACACACAGTGCCATCTGATGAATATAATGATCACTCAGCTCCCGCTTTGCAAAAACCTAGATAAATAGATGAAAGAACATTTAAAGTTTCTACAATAAGGCACATTTTGAGAAAGAAAGGGGAAAAAAAATGTTGGCAACAAAATCAAGAGGCAAAGGTGATCATATTTAAAGTTTCTACTCGGCTTTGGCAAAGATTCTGCCCCTTTATCAAGTATACTTTAAATGCTGACGAAATCTAAAATCTAAAAGCATAATGTTGTAATCGTGGGCATTGTAAACCAAAGTACCTCTTTTAGGTATGGAAAAAGCTTCCACAAGGAAGGAATTGTAAGAATTTGAGACGAGAAACTCCATCGTGGGTCAATATCAAGACAAGCACATGACTTTTGACCAACATGAGACATAATAAGGGCAAGGACACTCTCCAGAGAAGATACTTTTACAACAAAATCTCGTAAATTTATGCCATCCTGCAAAATTGAAAAACACCAACAAAGCAGTCCATCATATGCATATCACTAGGCGTTATAAGAACATATTAGTAAATGATTGACATATATAATATCTAGAACTGAAACGTAATGCTATGCTAATTCAAGAATATTACTTCAAAAAAGTGGCCTAATCAACCAATGCATTCTGCCGTACCATTTCTGACTTATCGCAATTAAGATATAATCTGGCATTACTAGTAACAAGAATTATTCAAACCTCTGCATTATTAAAAAAATAGTAATACAACAAAAAGATAATACAACTAGATTTGATGTTGAAAACACAAAAAGATTTGAAGTTGATAACACAACTCCATTGTCTAAATACATACTTATTATAAAAAAGGGTGAAGTATATTAATGGTCCCTATAGTTTAGGACTCGTGTTATTTTGGTCTTTAACTTTTCAATTGTGACACATTTGACCTTGAATTTTAAATCTTGTTTCAAATAAGGACAATTGAAAATACCATTGCTCAATTTCAAGGGAAAAGTCGTCAATTTGATAAAATATAAACTAATTTGACAAAAATAAATGTCAAAAAAATATATTTGAATTTTTAAAAATAATTTCTACCCACCAAAGATAAAGTTATGTAAAATTGATAAATCTTTTAGACATTTATGTATTTATTTTTTATCAAATTAATTTTTATTATGTGCTTGGATGATGATCATGTAATGGGTGATTGCTAGGTTTTTAATGTATAATCGATATATTTAATAAATGAAATGTTTTTAGTTTTGAATTTTTTGATTTAATGGATTGATTTAATAATGATATCAAAGTTGTTGCCATATTTGAATTTTGAAAAAATAGAAACTAATTTAATGAAAATAAAAATAACCACCCATTAGATGATTATCATCCAAACACATAATAAAATTTAATTTGATAAAAAATAAAAATAAATGTCTAAAAGATTTATCAATTTTATATAATTTTATCTTTAGTGGGTAGAAATTATTTTTAAAAATTCAAATATATTTTTTTGATATTTATTTTTATCAAATTAGTTTATATTTTATCAGATTGACGACTTTGCCCGTGAAATTGAGCAATGATATCTTCAATTGTCCTTATTTGGAGTAAGATTCAAAATTCAAGGTCAAATGTGTCACAATTAAAAAGTCAAGGACCAAAGTGACACAAGACCCAAACTATAGGAATTGTTAGTGTAATTCACCCTATAAAAAATAAAAGAAATAAGCAATTAACTATAATGTTATGTTAGATTAAAGTGGTAAATTTGCACTTTGAACCTATTTAATATAAAAACAAGGGGATGAGGGACAAAACCTTAATTTCACTCTCTCTGTCTCTTCCCATTGTCACATTTAGTTTCTCTCTTTTTCTTCTCTCTTCTTCTCCTCCTTTCTATTAAATCTAATTTGGTATGAAAGCATTGATTCATCGCCGACATTCTTCTTGAAGGCTTTGAGCATAAATTTTCCAAAAAAGGAAAAGGAAAAGGAAAAGAAAAAGAGTGATCAAATGTGAGTGCTGATCCCAGAAATATTTTTTTCCCAATTCATCTAAGTTAATTTTCTATGATAGTGGCTGGAGTAGCACTGAGTTTTCCCATTCTCAAATGCCTAAGAATAAAGACTGCTGTAGGCACATTTGATGATGTTGGTACTGTTTCTCAGAATGAGATGCAAACTCTCGTACATCTAATGGCCTGGCCTAATACATCATCTATCACAGCTTCTACACATACTTCCTCTTTCAACTTTGCTCACACAGGTATTTTTGTGAGAATACTTGGTTCCTCTTCTTCTAGTCCTTGGATAGACAACACACACACATCTCTCTCTCTCTCTCTCTCTCTCTCTCTCTCTCTCTGTGGATGGAGGTTGCAGTGCTCTCAACCGCCCTCTCTCTCACATTTCTCTCTTAGAAACTCCATCAGACGACATTGTCTCTTTGAAACTTCATCTCCTCTTCCTTAAAGTACGAGCCCAGACTTTATTCAAGAACTCTTTCCTTTTTTTATAAAGGTAGGAACTTCTTGTTGGAGAAAGGCTTTCTGGGATTTGAGCTTTACCCCATTTAGGGATGGCTCATATGTCCTAATAACACAAAACTCCATACTACATGCCACCATCTTAATATCACACAAAATATCATCCTATTCACAACTGGTATATTCACAAGACCAGATAGGAGCTGAAGAGAGTTTACCAAATAATCCTTCTGATTTGTTGACTAGC
This sequence comes from Camellia lanceoleosa, assembly GCA_025200525.1. Classification (NCBI taxonomy): domain Eukaryota; kingdom Viridiplantae; phylum Streptophyta; class Magnoliopsida; order Ericales; family Theaceae; genus Camellia; species Camellia lanceoleosa. The sequence continues at coordinate 188,343,490 of CM045762.1, forward strand.
AGCCAAATTTCACTAGAGAACTTAAGGATAAGTAAACAAAATCAAACTTTTAGGATTTCACAATAAAGTATTACTATTTTGCTTATTCTCCTTCTTTTTCCTTCTAAAGTATGAACAATAATTTAATCAACAAGATAGATTGCTCCATTGTGACCTTAGTGTCATGGGTTCGAAACATGGAAACAATTTTTCCGTGTGGGTGTAAGACTATGTATACCTGACCTTTCCCAGACTCGACAATGGCAGGAGCCTCATGCACTGGAAAATTTCCTTCTTTTTTATGACAACTCACTAGTAGTTAAAGGAGGAGGACATCAAACAATCTCCTCGGAAAATTTGAACTTGGATCTGGGATATGACCTCCAGCAAATGCGACCAGCAAACCAGCTGGCGTATTCAATGGACCATATCTTCAGACTCCAAATTCCAGGGTACAAACTTGCTGGAAAGAACAGAGGATCCAAACTAAGAGTTCCATTCCAAGTGAGTAGCACAATTGTGTCATCAAGACAATAGCAATATTACATATGATATATATACAACAGAACCTCCTGACAGTGCAAAGGAATACAACTTAATGAAGCCATGCCCCAATTACTTTTCAGCAGAAATCCTACACCTAAGAGTAAGATTTATTGCAAAGAATGCATACTCAAGAAGAAACAGAAGAGGGCCATATAGGCTTAAAATGTACCTTCCCGGTGAGTACAATCTCTCTCAACAGGGTATACATATTTCTTTGAAAGAGATAGCCGGCTATCTTACAAGACCAGGGAAGTTTGGGATCAATCAACATAGCTACTGCCTCCAACAAGAGGATTGTTGATGTACTGGATTCATCAGATGTCATAAACAGTTGATCCTTCAACTGATTTCTGCCAAAAGGAACACCAGACAAGATTCAACAGGCTGATTATTAGATAAAAAGTATAATCATACTTCTACAATCGATATAAAAGTGGTGACTGAAATGTATAAAAGCAAAAAACCATACAATGAAATATGCTTACAAGTTTTATGGGGAAAAGCTTCAGTAAACAACAGAATCCAAGAACTAGACCGAGCTATACCTAAGTCCACAGGAAGTAGAGTCAGCTTATCCACAACTTAAATTGAACCACACAACTGCCCAAATTTATGACTGCCATCATCCATAATGAGAAATTAGAAGCCATAGTCCCATGGCTATCAACTCGCTAAACATGAAAATTTTCTTTTCTATTTTCTTTAGATAACTTAAGAAAATGACAAAAATTGGAAGCTACAACCAAAGCTCAGCACCAAATGCCAATCCAGAAACCATTAGATTGAGAAAAAAAGAGCTAATGTGAAGCGCAGGGCCTCATTAGTGAGACATTACTCGTAAATTACAATACCTAGACAAGGGAAAGTTCAAGTTACAAAGGATCACTCTAGCAAATTGTTGGAGAACTGAGTCACTCCCACTCAACAACAGCATAACCCTGCCCTTGGCTCACTTTGTCTCTCCTATGCACTCACTCCCTTAGTTAGGATCACTTACTACTTATTGCCATGATAGCCATCACTTGACAGCCTAGGTTGGGAGCGAGGCCTAGGCATCCACTACTCAGAATCATCGAAGTATTATATTATGGAATGGCTAAGATCACGGATTCGTCAAGGTTACTTGGTTGTCTCCCAAGGGAGATGACGACTCCTTGACCAGTCAGAGAGAGAGAGAGAGAGAGAGAGAGAACATTGACCTAACACTCACACCTGCGTCATACAATGATACACCCTTCAAGGGATCATACCTACCACTGCAGTTTCGACGACACAACATTGCCAAGGTCCAAATCATGAGATGTAGCGATAGACCTAATACCTTCGCTCTGTTGAGTCAAGGACTAGCCACCTTTTCATAAATGACTTGGGCTCCAATACTCTTGGCCTATAAGAGGGGTACCCATGCACCCAGTCAATAAGAAGAACATACCAAGAAGATAACACACAGAAATTACACAGCTTCCATAGCTCAGGTATCTAAGGCCTCTCACTGCTACCCTCTCTCTATCTCTAAGGTTGCCTTGGTCTTCTCCTCCACCACCTCTGGCGATCCATAGCCATTGAAGTGTTTGCTATCTTCCTAGAGGTCCACAACCGACCACCACATATACCTAATACCTACACTAATGTATTAAGCAAAATATATATAGTTAATAGTCAACTCATTACATAACTATTCAACAGAGAAATAGATGCATAATTAAACAAAAGTTCAAAACCAAACTTATATAAGCTTACAAAGTGTCAAATTTTAATTAGCAATTACCAAACATGTCCCTTTGGAAAAATCCAAATTAGGGTTCAAGTTCTTTTTTGTCCTAGCCATTTAAAGCTTTTTTCTAGTCAGGTATATATTTAGAAGATATCTGTCATTGTTGGATGCAAATCTTCTCCCTAAGCATAGACGACTCAAACATTACATATGATCAAGTGCATCAAAAAGTTGAAAGATTTCTCAATAAAAATAAGCATAACTAGCTTACAAAACAAATGATTTATGAATCAGTAAACGTCTGCCAAATTCAAGGCAACCTAACATTCAACAGAAGATGCACAGTAACGGACCTATTTTTATAAACAGCCTGAATGCAAGCATATGCAAGTTGCTTCACCCTGTAGTTAACCACAGCTTGCGTAGAGAAATAGTCAATGCCTGCAAAGAGGCTCACAATATCCCCTGCTGCATGATTAAATGGTCAATACTAGCAAAATGAAAAATGCATAACCACTTGATAAAGTAGACAAACAGAATAATGAATGAAGAGAATGTGAATACAGATGCACTTGTGTTTTATGCAACAGATGGAATTTTGAAGGAGATATGTCTGTATTACAATTTAATAGAAAAACAATAGGTTCAGCTCATACTTTGTCCTTAAACAAATTTCAATGATTGTGAGACTAGCCAAATGGACGCTACAAACAATTTGACACCAGAATAGTGCGTATAAATATCATAAAGCCCCTAGAAAAAGAGGGTGTGTATATTGTGAGGAGGTAGGGGAGAAGAAGAAAGCACACACAGCTACTATAGATAACCAGAGCCTGGAATAATTAGACCAACTGAGCCTAGAATGATCACTAAGCAAAGAAGAATTTTCTATATATCAAAATATACTGAGGGAGAAGGCAGAGGAATACACTTTCTCATCTCCTTTATTTTTTTTTTTTTTTGATAAATAATCAGATTTATTAGAAAGCATCAAGACGATGCAAAGAATACAAAGATGCGGTCCAAAAAGGGACTGAAACGAAACAAACTAATCAAATCCTCCACAAAATCTACAAAGACCAAAACATTGGGATCAACTGTACCCGTAACCCAACTATGCAACACTCTCAACAACCTACGCTCTAACCAAGAGACAGAATGACATGCATCCTGAAACACTCGCCTATTACGTTCTAACCAGACCAACCAAAGCAAACAATGAGAAGCAAGCACCCAAGCCTTCTGGCGCCTCTTCCCCACTCTAGCCCCACCCCAACTCTAACACCCCCAAAAGAGACCCTGGTTGCACCCACACTAAGCAAAACAGAGCAACATTATAATTCCACAATCTAGACACAACCCGACAATGAACAAGCAAATGATCAACTGATTCCGCGTTCCTGCAACACATACAACACCAATTTACTAACACATGTCGACGCCGAATCAAATTATCAATAGTAAAGATACGACCCAAAGTAGCTGTCTAAATAAAGAACGCAACCTTGGAAGGAGAACCCGTTGCCCAAATAAATTTCGAAGGAAACACACCACCAACACCCCCTACAAGCACCCCATAAAATGAGGACACAGAGAAAACACCTTTGGACCTACGAACATCACAAACCAAAGAATCCCTCCCTTCCCCCCCAATCTGCAAACCATACAAGAAACCTGGAAAATCCACCAAGTAGTCGAGCTCCCAATCCTGAACATGACGTCGTAAACGAACATTCCAAACAACTGAACCCCCTTGCTTCACCCTGACCGAAGCAACTAAATCCTCCGCATCAGCAGCAATAGCAAAAATGAGCGGGAACCTGACTGCCAAAGACAAATCATCACACCACCGATCTTGCCAAAAGCGAACTCGATCACCAACCCCCACTTGGAACCGAACCCTCTTCCCAAACACCTCCCTCCCTAACCAAATTCCACAACCCACGACCATAAGATTGAATCACCCTCTTCGAGCACCAACCCCCTTGGGCCTCCCCATACTTAGCCACCCCCACCCTCCTCCATAACCTCTCCCGTTCCCCCACAAAGCGCCACAACCACTTGCCCAATAAAGCCCGATTAAAAGCCACCAATTTCCGCACGCCCAAACCCCCCTCTCTTTCAAATTACACACCCTCTCCCAAGCCACCAAATGATAATGAAAACCCTCCCCAACCCCACTCTACAAAAAATCCCGTTGCAACCCCTCTAACCTCTTAGCCACCCCCACAGAGATCACATGCACAGACATAAAGTACGTCGGAATACTGGAGAGAACGCTCTTACTCAAAGTAATCCGCCCTCCTTTTGACAAATATTGGCGTTTCCACCCTGCCAGCCATCGTTGAACTCTATCCACCACCCCATTCCACACTTTAGACTCCTTAAAAATCTCTTATCTCCTTTATTATACAAACAAGTAATAGGAGATCGCTTTCTCTCAATTTCTTTTCTTTTCCCACCAAATCCCTCAGCCATAAATAAGCATACAAAATACATTTTGAATACATTTAAAGAGGGAAAAAAAATGGTGACTCCGATTAACATTCATTGACGTCATTGATTCGCAATAGATTATGCGTGTCTATGGTACAAACATTTGAATTCATTCAATTAATATGACATGAGTACTTCTAACGGTTTCTATTAAACTTCAGGCAGTACAAGTGTTTATAGATAAAAGAAGCATGGAGTTCAGAACTTTTTGATCCAGCAATTGCCTGTAAAATTCAGACTTTAATCCAACTGAAAAAGAAAAGAAGATCCAATAAAATATATAACTCATATTGTTAAGGCAAATTCAGTATATGATGGAGAAAAAAGAGGGGGAGGCATGTGTGTGTGTATTTGGGGGTTTTTGGTTTGGGGGTATTTGTAGGGGAGAGCAGGGGGTCCCTCCCTATACTAAGAAAAATGACGACTTAGGCCTCATTAAGCATGTTGAGGAGGGCCATTATGAAAGTTACATGCATTTACTAACATCAAATAACATTAATAAGTGGTTTCATTAAGAAGGAAGACTGATTAGACGCACCACTTTCTTGAACAAACTGTTGAAGTAATCGGCATGTCTCCACAAGGGCAGAGAAATCAGCAACATTTTGTGGATTAAAGAAGAAAAGCAACTGGCGGAGAAAAACCGAATCAGGCCCAAAGCAGTGCCTGGATGTACAAAGACATTGAACAAAATTATAAGGTCAAATTGAATGCAAAACAATAATGAATATCCTATTTGGAACAGGCACATTACCAAATCAAGTTACCATAGGGAGATCATAGAAACCACAATTACAATGAGAACAGAAATATAGAAAAATACCAAAAGTGCATTAACTTGAGAATGAAGATCCAAGGGTGCTACCTGTCCACATTTTGGCAGCGCTTCCCATAAGTCATAAAGAACTGCTCTCTCACCTTCAAATGTTCAGCTTCTACCACCTTTCTTCCTCTGAAGCATTTCTGTAACTAGTAATTAGTCAAGTGCCAAACTTCACGAGGAACAAAAAAAAAACAGTTTCTAGAATACTTCTCTAAAGAACAACAAATGTAAAAGCTCATATTTTAAGTCAAAATAAAAGAACTAAACGGATTACTTCATAGCAATTGAGCAAATACCTATTCTTGACACCACAACAAAAACAATTTCAAAATAGATAAATAAATAATACTTTGGCCTTAGAGCGCAATGGATGAATTTTGCTAATCAAATATAAGAGAAAGATGTACCCCAATTGATTGAGCACAAGGCTTGGTTTGATTTTGATTTTGAAATACAAGAGAAAGATGTACTGTATACAAACACATAATCCAACTAGCATGTCATAATGGTCGCCATTCATCCCAACAAAAATCTAAAAATAAATAAAAAAAAGAAAAAGGTGGTGGTTAAGAAAAATAGTAATTCCCAAAACCACAGAATGCACCACAACACGGCTAGGCAGAACTTGAAGCTGCAGCAATGCAGTGATTTCAACCAACACACAAAATCATAGAGTCTGAGTCTATCTGCTACATGAATTCTCTCAAGCAAATACTTATTTTTCTTTTGCCTAGTATGAATTAAATTGAAAATATTTAAATTTGAAATCTAGCCATGTCTTCATGTTGTTGACATGATAATTTATTGAATGATGAATTTGACACTGACAGATACCTGAAACCCTAAACCCATACTCAAATTCATGTAACATAGATGGTAATTAAACTTCACACGCTAGTATTATACATGTGCGCTGCCATTAGTCAGTTAGGGCATGCAGCTAGCAATCATATTGTGGCTATATAGAATTGGATCTCCTACATGACATCACCACATCATCATCTCCCATGGGTCTGGCACCATGTGTTAGCTTCATAATTTTACATGTGGGCTAACCATGCAACTTTTGTGCCCCTCTCCTGGATCGAGCTATGCCAACCAAGAATAGCGCACACAGTGCTTTTACCTTGAGCCTAGGAATTTAGGGATGAGGCATTGAAACAAAGACTTGTTGAGTTGAGTTAAGTTGTATATTGGATACTCCTCATCACTAACAGATTTTTGGCATTTCACAACATCCCATACCAAATAAGGGTGGTAAGTTGATCACTGCAATGTGTCCTGAGGACCTAGATTTGTAGCTTTAAGTATAATTTATATCATACACAGAAGTGTTTACAAATTATAGTGTAGAGATATGGTCAAAAAAAAGCCATCTTTAATATAAGCACTAGTTCTCAAATACTTTTTACTTTAACAAATCCATTGTACCAACAGAACATTAATTCAAATGAAATATAAACGTCGTGGACAGGAAACAAACAGCTATTCATGCCATTCATCCAATTGCATCTCCAACAATTAAATCCATGCAATAATCCACTTAACATTTCCTTCCTCTAGAACACAAGGTAAGATATATCACATTCCCAACATAATTAAAAATTTCAAACCCATGATACTACATTCCACTTAAACACCAATAACACCATTCGCCCCAAATTAGACCAATTTCAATTACATCTAATCAATGTGAGTGACTATAGATGTATAATTCATGAATTTTGGTTAGAACAAAAGGAAAACTCCCTATTTCATCGCAAATTAAGCATTAAAATATATATATATATATATATGTATTGCACCGATTTCAATTACATAAACATCAAGCAATTTCAATCCAATCAATGTGAGCGAGTTCAATTGTATATAATTCACCAAAACAGATGTATACGAACCTGGATTTTGATTGCGGCGGAGTTTTGCTGGCGCAACCACAGCCGGCGGTTCCGCTCCAACCTGGTCTGCTCCAGAAGCTTCTGGCGGTCTCTTTCCTTGGAACTTCGGCCTCCCAAATCGACTCGCTTCCGAGTCGACGAATCGCCGCTGAAGAACATCACTGTGTTATACGATTAGGCCCTAAAATTCGAATTTGTGAGACTCGTGAGCTCTGAGAATCTAGTTTCGATGGTGAATTAAAGGAAGGTGAGACTTGGAGAGAGGTTTTGATCAAAGAGTATTTGCCCTAGAATCGAAAAGGATGAGTTGGATTGGAGTGGGATTAGTGTTTTGATTGATGCATGAAAAAGCAGAGTCTCTTGTTCATCTTCAAATTTGATACTCCTCCTACTGATTTTCGTCAACCTGAAAAAGCAGAGTCTTCAATTAATAATAATAATAATAATAATCAACCACTTAGGGATGGTTTAGGAATTAATTATTTTAATTATTTATTTTTTATAAAAAAAAATAATTTATTTATATTTTTTATTTTTAAATTAAAATAACATATTCCCAACAATGAAGCATGATTGCCTTAAAATATAACCTTTATTATACTCTGCTTTCGTTTTAGACAACTAAAAAAATACCAAAAAATAAGATGATGATAATAATTATAATAATAATAAAAGAAAAATATTAATAATAAAAGAAAATTATTAACAACTGTCGTTCTTAAAAAGTGACTTTTATAAAAATATGATTTTTTTTTTTTTTTTTTTTTTTTTGAAATGTGTAATACTTACGTTGTAAGTTTATTTATTTTTAACTGTTTGTTAAATGGACTATCTTTAAGGTGACTCATAATAAAATATATTACTTATGAAAAATATGATTGAATTTGAGCACCTAATGTACTTTTATCTGAACTTTTAATAAGGCTTGTGGTAAAGATTTCTATTGTTGTTTAAGAGGTTGGTAGGAGTTGTCCTCATTATTATTATTATTATTATTATTATTATTATTATTTGGAGAGTTATAAATAAGTGTATTTTTTAACTTTTCTTATATTATATGTGTAGAAAAAGTAGAGAGGAAATGTTGATTGATGTAACCCAAAAAAGATAAAAAGATGAAATAAGTGCACTTTTTTAGTTTAGCTAAACTTGGCCTAAGAGTATCTTTATCATTTTGTCTAAATTTTATTTTAAAATATTATTAAAAAATTTATTATCTATTTTAGGAATCACTTTTTCATTTACTTTTCTTAACAAACTTCCTATTCTTTTTCTATTCTATTAAAATAATTTTTTTAATTATTTTTAAATTTAAATATTTTTTTAATAATAAAATAATTATTATGCTTAAAGCTAAAGTTGAGTATATGTTTCCTGAAAGAGAATACTGTTGGACGAGAGGCAACCCAGTGGAAGAGAGAGAGAGAGAGAGATGGCGATGATGGGATCACACCAGATTTTCGAGTAAGAGAGACCCCATTCATACCAATTCTTACAACAAATCTGTCTCAAATACATATACATATCCATTTTTTCTCCAAATGTTCTTTAGATTTGGACTTCGATATCATCTTCCTTAGGTAAAATAAACAACCTAGAAAGTTGCCAAATCATCGCCAACGGTCATCCTTTAGGACGTCTAGTAGGTAGTCCGCCCGGACGTTCTGCCCCCTGTTGTTCTGCTGCTTCTGTGTTTCCCTTTCGCTCCTTTAGCAAAATAAAATAAGAATTTATCAAATATGAGGAAGTTACAATAACTCCCTACAAATAAAGAATCACTATAGCAACACTTATATTTAAGGGGTTGGACAAGGGATCTGCTTGGGAAGGATTTCTGAAGAATTAACCCCTTGTTATTATAAAGGAGCTACTACGGATGCTCGTAAGAGTTATAATAATGGAGATGAAAAATAGGGAAAAAAAATTGAGAGATAGTATAATAATGTGGTTGTTATGCTAGAATAAATTTGAAGAACTATCATATCGTTAAAGAATAAAAACAAAAGACTATATTAAGAGATGTTTTTGAAAAATGGTTAAAAGTTTATTTTTTAACTTTTTTGGAAAAAGTGTGTAAAAAATATGAGAGATAATATGACCAAAAATGAATTAAAAGTTAAAAAGCAACTTTTAACTCACTTATCAAAAGAGGCCTAGTACACGTTTGACCCATTAAACATATGATATACAAGAACAAAATAAAGTGATATTAATAAGAAAGAGAATTAAAAATACATGTATATGATCAAATGGAATGAAACCCACATTCACATTTTATTGATGATTCCTAAATGAGAGGGAGCTTTTAAGTGCATTAGGGCCGAGCTAGGCCCAGGCGTAGTGATGGGCCGTTTTGTGGGCCAAGGTAAAAAGGGCCTAGTGAAGTAGACCATTGCGTTAGAGGGGTTAGCTCGGTTGTGGTTAGCCCGGTCCAGGTGATTGCAGTCACTGCGGTCGGAATGGTGATTATTAGCTCGGTCATAGTATTTGGAGCTGAGATTTGGGTTTCTGGTGGTAGAGTTTGTCCTTGTTAGCTCGGTTAAGACTTGCTGTTGTTGGCACGATCTCAACAGACAAAACCGAAGTACAAAGCTATATGTTACAGTGAAGGCGCTGGATTAAGTATGACAAAGGTTAGTTCGGTCATACTGTCATTTAACCGAAGTAAAATCATCTCACTTGGTTTAAGCAGTGAGGGGGGTGTTGAAGGATAAGCATTATCTTTCAGGAGTGTGATTCCTAAGAGGACTCTACATGGACGAATAAGAGTCCTACTAGGATTGTGCCACACGGAACCTATAAAAGCTCATAACAGAACCTATAGAAGAGGTAACATAACTTTGATTCCTGAATACACAGAGCTTTTGTCTATTTGTCTATTTTGCTGACTTAGGCATCGGAGAGGTATCCGGCACACATCCGCCGGCTAGCTCACGTTTGTGTTTTCAAGGAATAAAGCGACGACGTTTGGAGGAGCGTTGTAATATCCATGTTCCGTAATATGTTAATTGGTCCTTAATATGAGTATGATTATGTGTTTGATATGATTTTGTGTGCCATTATGTGAAAATATGTGGTTTTGAATTTCTATCTGTTCACCGTAGGAATATCTGTTTGGTTATCTACTTTGGAAATTAAATTGAAGGCCTTATCGGGCATAAAACCTAAAATTGATTGCGCCATTGTGATTAGCGTAATTTTTAGAGCCTACGGTAAAATTTGATTGAAAATTGATTCGGATCAGATTAAATTGATTAAATTGATGAATTAGTGCTCAATTAATTTATTATTATTATATTGGAATTAGTGGAATTGGTTGTAATAGAGTACTACACCCTCAATTCTCTCTTTAGCTTCATTTGGCTGATTTTGAACTCAAAGAAGAGAGAGGGCCGGCTATAGAGAGAGAGAGAGGGAGAGAATTGTGTAATCTTGGCTCAAGGTTTGGGGAATTTGAAGATTAAACTCAAGAATTTACTATAGTTTGGAAGATTGAGCTCCTAGGTAAAGGAATTCATGAGTTTAATGTTGTAATTTGTGAATTCAAGTTCGATTAATGGTCAAGAACATGAGTTAGATTGATTATGATGAAATTGAGTTAGTTTTGTTGAATTTGAAGTCTTAGAACACATGCATGTAAGAAATTGCCATAAATTTCCATATTTGAGCATAAAGTATGTAATCCATGTTGAGTTTTGATTAATGACCATGTATTTGATCATCTCTTCACCAATTAAGTTGAGGATATTATGTATATTTCACATGCAAGTGCAAATCATGGGAGTTTGAGTCTTGCATGTTTGAATCTAGTGTGTTGATGATGAGTTTGAGTTAATTTGAGACATGTATGTGATTAAATTGTGAAATTGAGCTTCATTGTGTTGTAATTTGGTGTTTATATCATGTTAGAATATGTATATGTGAAGTTTGAGCCAAAATCATGCATTTGGAACCTTTGAACATCAAATTGAAGCTCAAAAACATGTTCTGAATTTTCTAGAATTTTGATGTCCGCTCGAGCGGGGAAACCGCCGCTCAAGCGTGAAATTCGTGCTCCCAGTATTTTTGCAGACTTGGATGTCCACTCGAGCGGGAAAGTTCACGCTCGAACGGGGAGCTATGTAGACAGACCTTCAGCTCAAGTGGCAGACTTCATGCTCGAGCGTAATTTTGATGCATCCAGCACTTTTGCAGACCTCATGGGTCCGCTCGAGTGGGGACCTTATTTTCTGAAATTTTGAAAAGGCATTCTGAGTTTCATTTTCCGTCCTCTTTCACTTCTAAGTACTCTTAGGCATGCATTGAGCATTGTAATTGAGTTAAAGAGATAAGAATGATGCCTAAAGAGGAAATGTGAATTTAGAACGGATTGAATTGTTTGTGACCCTTTTGTGTTCATGGAATGTGTAAGGTCGAGCTCCAAGGCAAACTAACCAACTGATCACTGTGAGTAATATCTTAACAAAGATATTTGAAATATGTTGTTGTCCAAATTACTTACTTCTATGTAACTTTTATAAGTTCGTTGATTCGATTGGTGGACAATGTTGCTATGCCAAATGAATGGGCTAGAGGCTAGTTTGATCTGAATGATAGAGTGAATGGGCCAGAAGCCGTTTTGACAAGAATGAATGGATGGGCCAGAGGCCGTTTTGACATGAATGAATGGGCCAAAGGCCGTTTCGACATGAATAAACGAATGGGCTAAAGGCCAGTTTGATACGAATAAATGAATGGGCCAAAGGCTAGTTTGACATAAATGAAAATATGAATTGGGCCCAAGGCCGTTTGAAGCATGTTGTTCTACATACCGTTTGTATAACTCCTTTATTTGATATTATTCACTGGGCTTTCCCTCACACTCATTCATGTATTTGTAGGTGAGCCAAGAGAAGTCCAAACCTAGCCCCAGTGAAGTCTGTGAGAAACAACAAAGGTTTTGAAGAGTCAGCCCTTGCGTCTCACGCACGAGACCTGTCTTCGCCTATTTGTCATTCTGTTTTATTTTGTCATGTGGGCGAAGTCTTTAAATATGTTGTATATAGTTTTCTTGGGTTGACTTAGACTTATATGATCCTGTATGTACAGAACCTTGTGTAGTACATATCTTGGCTGTGAGTTATTAATATGCATATGTATGGTTTGTTATGATGTGCCATGTAAACACAACTCTATAGACAAAGTTTTAACTACTTCCGTTTGGCCCTCATTAACTCTGGTAACATACATTTGGTTTGGTTTGAGGCCGTAGGTAATCTCATGATTACTGGCCGGTTATGTCCTCGACCCACGGGGGCAGGTTCGGGTCATGACAAGCGCAGACTTGATCAACAAGATTATACGAGAACATTATTTCTTGCTCATACAATTGGCACTGTCTATGGGAATTCCAAAAAGAACAAAACCTCTTGATCAAGTTTTTTCTCTCTAGTCGGAAGCAATGGCGCACAATGAAGACTTGTCACAATCAGCTATCAACGGACAAACCCCAAAGGGGGATGGGAGGCGCGAAGGTTTGCCTTCTATCCCTCCCATGGCGGATTTAGAGCCCCAGCGACAGAATCCCGGAGGGATGCAAGGGGGAGACGGGCTAACAGCCCCCATCGCTCTCAAAGTTCTGAAAGACAAAAGCGGATGATGGACCTTCAAGTTCTGGAAGATCGCGTGAAGGAGCAGGACGAGTTGATATGAAGGATGACGGCAGACATGGAGTCAATGAAGCGCTAGATAAAAGGAAAAGGGGTGGCGACAAGAGAGGGGCGCAAAAGCAACACGCCCCCTTGCCACTCGGAAGATCGTGGTAGGCATACCATACCATCACAAGCAGAGAGTAGGAGCCTGAGAACAGGCGACACTCAATCAAGGACTTCTAGGACTCGTTACTCCAGGTCGGAGAAAACGAGAACAAAGAGGTCATATACTGAGGGAAGCACCTATCGGCCCTCGCACACGCACCAGACGTCATCTAGGCACACGGAGTTGCCCATATCATCTGACTTACGAACTGTGCTTGAAGAAAGGGCACGATGGATGGAGGATACCAGGGCACGCGACCGGTGCAGAATTTCAGCCCTTCAGCAGTTGGCCCTTCGGACGTATGGCAGCGTCAAGGTAGGAATGCCAATGCCACGCCTTGCTTATGAACCAACAGACAAAGCATTAGCAAGGTTACAGAGCTCGCCGTTCGTCCCGGCAATTGAGAACGCACCACTACCTTCGGGCTTTCACCAGCCCAAATTCACTACTTATGAAGGGAAGACAGACCCCTACATGCACCTAAGTCACTTTCGCCAGGTTATGGCAGTATACCGGCGGAACGAGGCTTTGATGTGCATCCTATTCCCATCCAGCCTTGGTGACCTAGGTCTAACTTGGTTCGAAAGGCTACTGTATAAGATCGCCTCCACAGGCACAATTGGCAGAGGCGTTCGTGACGAGGTTCAGAACGAACACCAAGACACCAGTGGAGATCGATTAGCTACTCTCCATTGACATGGGCAACAAGGAGACGTTGAGATCCTACAATAGTCGCTATTGGGAAACCTTCAACCAGATTGGGGATTGCCCTACAAACCTCGCCATTGCGCAATACAAACGGGGCCTGCCAGTTGGCAACAAATTGAGGGGCTCAATTACTATGACACCACCCTTCACGATAGAGGCCTTAATGAAGAGATTGCACCAACATATTCGCGTGGAAGAGGATGGCCCCGTGCTAAAGCGAAATCTGGCACAACAGCAACACCAGATAAAGAGACTTCAGCAAAAGTCAACACGATAGAACAACCAAGCAGGAATAGGCGAGGCATGCGGGCTAACAGAGAGGACCCAGACAAAAGAAAGTTGAGAGTTCGCACTGCCATTACCACGGTGTTTAAAAAATTAATCTACCGAATTCTCAGTGAGATACGCAACGAACCTTTCGTTCGATGGCCAGCCAAATTGGGAAAAGCCCAAAAAGACTACGATGAAAGGTCCTGGTGCACCTTCCATGATGAAAAGGGGCACCGCACTGAAAATTGCATGCTATTGAGGCAGCATTTGGAGGAGTTAGTGGCAGCTGGGTACCTGGACCAGTACAAAAGGAGGAACACAGCCAGCCCCTCAGAACCCCAACTACCCAGACGGAATGCCGGTCGACGCCCCATCTCAAGGTGTAATTAACGTAATACATGGAGTATTCAAACATGAGCGGGTATGTGAGCTCAGGGAAATAATCAAAAAGATTGAGCACTTAAGTGAGGTATTAAGTGCACAACCTACCATCAAAAAGGGGAGAACAGAGGCCACCAACGTAATATCTTTTTCAGATAAAGATTTGGCAAGGATATACTACCCTAACAATGATGCATTGGTTGTCACTCTACGCGTTAAGAATTTCGACATCAAGTAGATTCTGATTGATCAAGGAAGCTCATGTGAGATAATGTATTACGAAACCTTCAAACAACTGAAACTGGAGGACAAAGACTTGAAACCTGCAACATCTCCCCTGATCGGATTCAACTCAATGCCAGAGTGGCCAGTGGGCAAGATAATCCTCCCAGTTAGAGCAGGAAGCATGATGAAACAGGTAGAATTCTGGATATTGAAAGTCCATTCCACTTACAACATAATCTTGGGAAGGACATGGTTGCACGCCATGCGATTGATAGCGTCAACCTACCATCAAGTATTGCGGTTCCCCAATGAAGCCGGGGTAATTAAAGAGGTCTTTGGAGACCAAATTATGTCAAAACAGTGCTTTGTCACAGTAAATGGTAGCCGCGCTGCAAAAGGATATGTATAGGTGGTAGAAGAACTGGAGAGCAATGAACTGTTTGCGGATGTTAGCAAGGTAGCTGAACAGAAGGCAGTGGAAGACTTGGTACAGGTAAGGATACATGAAAAAGACCTAGAAAAGTTCTTTTTGCTTGGCTCGTCTTTGTCCAGCACTGAGAGGATAGAAGTCATGGAATTCTTAACCTCTAACATCGAAGTGTTTGCCTGGACACCGTATGACATGCCTGGCATTGACCCAAACTTCATCTGTCACCAACTGAACGTCCACCCAACTGTCAGACCAATTATACAGCGCACTCGCAGATCAGCACTCTACCATGCCGAGATAGTGGCGGAAGAAATGGGAAACTTGCTGGAGGCAGGAGCCATTAGAGAAGTGCACTATCCTAAATGGATTTCCAATACTGTAGTAGTGCCAAAGAAGAACGGAAAATGGCGTGTCTGCGTAGATTACAAAACAGTCAACAAAGCATGCCCAAAGGACAGCTTTCCCCTACCACGGATAGACCAACTGGTAGACCTGACGGCAGGACACAATCGACTTAGCTTCATCGATGCGTATAGAGGTTACCATGAGCTCGTTATGTATGAACCAGACCAGGAGGTCACATCCTTTACAACGCCTAGAGGATTGTATTGTTACAAGGTCATGCCCTTTGGCCTAAAAAATGCAGGGGCAACATTCCAACAGATGGTCACCAAGATGTTTGAACCATTGTTAGGCAGAATAATAGAGGCTTACATAGATGACATGGTGGTCAAAAGCAAGGATGAGAAAGACCATCTCAGAGACCTAGATGAAATGTTCCAAATTCTTAAAAAGAATAAGTTGCGCCTAAATGCATCCAAGTGTGCATTCGGCGTAGGATCAGGCAAATTCCTAGGCTTTCTGGTGACCAACCGAGGTATAGAAGGAGACCCTTCTCAAATCAATGCAATCCAGGATCTAGAGAGGCCCAACACAGTGAAAGAAGTGCAGCATCTCATCGCCGGCAACAAGGGCAACCGCTCATAAGTTCGTCGAGGACAAATGTCGACCATTTTTCCAAGCATTAAAGGCCAAATTTGAGTGGGATGAAGAATGTGATCGGGCCCTAGAAGAACTGAAAGAATACATGTTTTCTCCACCATTGCTAGTAACCAATACCTAGAGAAGAGCTCTTTTTGTACCTGGCAGTTTCACAGTACGCAGTCAGCGCAGTGTTGGTCAGAGCGGAAGGAATCCAATACCTGTCCATATTTTATGTTAGCAAGACCTTGCTGGGCGCAAAAACCAGGTACTTACCATTAGAAAAACTGGCCTTAGCCTTGATGATGGCCTTAAGGAAGCTATCGCATTACTTCCACGCCCACACTGTAATCGCCCTAACAGTTTTTTCCCTAAAAGCTTTGTTTGAGAAGGCGAACTTTTCTGGGCGAATCTTAAAATGGGCAGTGGAATTGGGACAGTTTGATATCAAGTTTCAGCCCAGAACCGTAATAAAAGCCCAAGCTTTGGCAGACTTTGTGTAATAACCCCGACCCTGATTAACGCTAATTGGGACTTAATTATGTCTAATGATAATTAAGAGAAAAATCTGGAATTCATTTGCATGTACATTGCATGAATTATGTGTTTCTATCTGTTCGGTGTCAAAACATCTATTTGTATTTTAAACTTTAAACTGCAAATTGGAAGCCTTAGCGGCACCCGATTTCGAAATTGATTAGTGTTTTAGACTAGTTAGATTTTATGTGATTTTATGGCGGGTTTAATTAAAATTCGGTTTGGAGCAATTAAATTCGATTAAAATAATGCCATTTATTTAATTTGGGCCAAACACCACCTATAGGCTATTGTTTTACTCCACTAACTCACCCCTCTTGCATTTCATTACACATTTTGAGCCTCAACAAGAGAGAAAACGTGGGTGAGAGGGTGAATTGAAGAAATTGGGCCTTAGCTCAAAATTTAACTTGGAAACTTAGAAGAATTGGAAGATAACAACACTTGGTGGTGGCACACTTTGAATTCAAGGTTTAAGGTAGGAGATTATCCTTTTAATTGTAGGTTTGAGATCACTTCTTGCATGGTTCATGATAAATTGGTGACTAGAGCTAGAAATTGGTTCATACATGGTGGCTTGGGTAAAGATTCATGCATGCATGTTTACAATCTTGCCATTTGAATTTGTTTTCATTACAACTTGACATGCATGCTCATATTCTTGTGCAAGCCCATGAATTCATCAAAATTCTAAGTTTAATTTTGCTTTGGACCATGTTTTGGGGCCTTGAAATTAAATTGGAGTCATGCATGTTTGTTTAAACTTGGTTCTTGAAGATTTATGGAAATGATGCTCAAAATTGACTTCCTCTTGGGCAATGATTTTATAAATTGGCTTTTGGAACTTAATGTACTATGTGTTCAAAGTGTTTTTCCAGAATTTGGGCCCAAGAGGTTGAGTTTTGGGTTGTAGAGTGCTTGGTTCGAACTTGGGAGACAAATCTGGAAATTTCAGATTTGGCTTCCTCGCTCGAGCGAAGGATTCCTCGCTCGAGCGAGCCCTTTGATTTTGCAAGCTCGCTCGAGCGAGCATCGAGCGACCATCGCATGAAAAATCAGCATCCAAGATTTTTTCTTGTTTCATCGACCTTTCGCCGAAGGAAGTCTCGCCGGCGAAGCCTTTGATTTTGGAAGCTCGCTCGAAGCGAAGGCTCGCCGGCGAGGCCCTATTTTCAAAGAACTTTTGAAAAACATTTTCTAAGGCATTTTTACACCCCCATTCCATCCTAGGCATTCCTAGGCCATGCTTAAGGCTCCATAATAAGGGTAAGGGTTTAGATACACACTTAGAATCATGGATGTGAGTTTTGTACAATTGAAGTGCATGTTTCAAAGTGTGTACCCGTAATGTGTTATGTAGGTCACGTGCCACAACCTATTTGACCCTTTGATTTCATTTACGTGTATCAACGCCCACGGTGAGTAATAACTTAGTAAAGATATGTTCAACAGTACTTATTTTTCTGTGGGACAAATGATATCTGTTTTCTGAAATGATATGTTATGTACAATGAATGATTGTCCAATTTCTAACATGTATTCGTGACATCCTTAGTACCAAGTGAGATTTACAGCCGTGACCCGGTAGCGGAAGGTTCCTTTGTGGAACAAAGTTAGTTGTAACCTACGCTTATGCGTCCAGTTTGTGCACTATAGCCCGTACCGGAGGCCCGCCATGGGGGCTTAGTTGTCCAGTTACCCGGATCCGGAGGCTCCTTCACAGGAGCTAAGAAGGTTATTCATAACCTTACGCATTCTTGGCCCGCTTTAATTATGCTAATGGATGTATCACGTAAATGTAATCATGAATTGTAATTTCTGTCTATATGTGATTGGATCAAGTACGAATTTGAAAGTGTTGAATTATGATTCCAATCTGATCAAGCATGATTTTAATACAATGTGATTTGATTTCTGAAATTTGTATGGACTCATTCATTGAAACCTCTTTACTCTGTTTATTATTCACTGGGCTTTCGCACACAGTTTATTATATATATGTATGTGAGCCGGCACATGACCAGGGCCAGAGTTGAGGGCCACCTGTCTCCTTTTTGTCAGCCGACTGTTGTGCCTCCCGAGGAGGTCCCGGTCAAAGTCTAACGCTGAGGCTGTTTTGTTTCATGTTAGTCAATGTTCATGTCTATGTCTTGTCTTGTAAAGTCAGATCTTGGGACGTACTTATGTAAATATTTTGTACATATTGGTGTACTTTGACTGGCATGCTATGTATATAAATAAGTTTTAATGTTTTCTGTCCCATGTATGTCATCACAGCTCATTGGACCTTGTTTATTTTACATTATTGCTTCCGCAGCCCCTTAATATTTGTTAATGTCTCCAGAGGCCGTAGGTATTCCCCGGATTACTGGCCGGTTACGTCGCTAAACCTATAGGGGCGGGTTTGGGTCGTGACACTTTGTGGTAGAGTTCACACCAGGAAGTCATTACATATGCCCAGTTGACTTGACTAGTACAACCGAAATGAGGACAGAAAGTGCCGCAGGAAGTGCGCAACCCTTAATACAAGACACCCCGCCACATTGTAAACCATATAGGCTTGAGGATCAGAAGGAAGGAATAAACCATGCCATTCCTAGTGAGAATTCATCCGCAAGTAAAAACTTGGGGCAGACAGACAGTGAAGAGCAAACCCCAACAGTAGTTGGGGACTTGGAAGAAAACAACACTCATGACCCAAAGACATCATCCGACCCCTCCACTTGCTGGAAGCTATTCGTTGGAGAGATGTGGAAGCTCTTCGTGGATGGAGCATCTAATAGGCATGGTGCAGGACTTGGCATAGTCCTCATCTCACCAGATGGCCTAATAGTGGAACAAGCAGTCAACCTTGGCTTCCCAGCATCAAACAGTGAGGCGGAGTATGAAGCACTCTTAGCAGGCCTAAAATCAGCACTCGTCATGAAGGCCACTGAGCTAATGGTTTATAGTGACTCCCAGCTGGTAGTAAACCAAATTTCAGGCAACTACGAAACAAAAGATGAGAGGATGGCTAAGTACCAAGAGTTAGTCAGAAGGGAAATCATGAAATTTGAAGTAGTACGGATAGAGCAAATCAGCAGGGAAGAAAACAGTAGAGCAGATGAACTAGCAGGCTTTGCTTTGATGGCGGATACATCCATCCCACATCCGTTACTAATTGACTACCTAACAAGACCAAGCATTGAAGAACCCGAAGTAGCTGAGGTATGTTGCACTGAATTAGGCTATTCATGGATGGATCTGATTATAATGTTCTTAAAAGACGGCGTCTTATCTGAAGAAAAGAAAGAAGCCAATAAGATTATAGCAAAGTCACAGCGATTTTAGCTCTCAACATCAATGGCCTTGTATAAAAAATCCTTCACAGGACCTTACTTGAAATGTGTCCACCCCAGCAAGGTCGAGACATTCTTGTTCAAGATACACGAAGGTGTATGTGGAAGCCACCAAGGGGGAAGATCATTGGCTTACAGAGCAATTTCGTAGGGATATTGGTGACCTTACATGCAAGCAGATTCAGAAAAGTATGTCAAGAAGTACGAGAAATGTCAGAAGTTTGCACACCAAATACATCAACCAGCTACAGCGCTTCTATCATTAACTAGACCATAGCCCTTCGCAATGTGGGGCTTGGACATAGTAGGACCACTTCCAACAGCACCCAGCAACAGAAAGTTCTTTCTTGTAGCAACAGACTATTTCACAAAGTGGGTGGAGGCAGAAGCACTCGCATCAATAAAGGAGAAAGATGTGAAGAAGTTCGTATGGCAGAATATCATCACTCGATTCGGCATACGTAAGGCTCTAATATCTGACAACAGCACTCAGTTCGATGGGAAATTTTTTCGAGGCTTTTGTGAAGAGTACAAGATATAATTCTACAATTCTACACTAGCATACCCCCAAGCAAATGGCCAGGCGGAAGCATCAAACAAAGTCGTCTTGGATGGACTGAAGAAAAGGTTAGAGAAAGCAAAAGGCAAGTGAAATTTGAGAGCTTCCCATGTTTTATGGGCTTCTGGTACCACACCTCGGTGATCAACCTACGGGAGAACGGCAAGAATCTCCTTTGGAAGTTGGCCTCCTCACAATTAGAAGTGAAAATTTTGACCCAGACTTGAATGGAGAAGCCATAACCTTGGAACTCGACCTAGCTGAAGAAAAAAGAGAAAGAACACTGGTCTACATCGCTTCATATTAGCAAGAGTTATCTAGAAAATATAACAAGACAGTACATCCAAGGCAATTCAAAATTAGAGATTGGGTACTGCGCAAAGTAATGGGCAACACTTTGGTACCCAGGGATGGCAAGTTAGGGCCTAATTGGGAAAAACCTTACAAAGTGGTTGGATTAGCAGGAAAAAGGGTATACCACTTGGAAGATGGAGATAGCAAGGCCATTCCCAGGCCACGGAACACTGCAATTTTAAACTATTTTATTTTTAGCTTTTCTTTAAAGAACTTGTAATTTTTCTTTTTTCAATAAAGCAAGTAGTTTCCTTTTCAGCATAATGGTTTTCTTCTGTTTAGTGAGCTAGGGGCAATAAAAGCAGTGTTGGCCGGAATAACCAACACTTGGCTCTAGGTTGGCAGAATAATCAACTGTGAACTCTCTTCAGCCAAGATCAAGATCTAGGCTGAAGAGGTTGGCTGGAAAAACCAACACTTACTTCTCCTAAGCTGAGATAAGGATTTGGGCTGCAGAAAGTTTGGCCAGAATAACCAAACACTTTACTCTAAGTTGACAGGAATAACCAACTTTGAGCTCTCTTTAGCCAAGATCAGGATCTAGACTGAAGAGGTTGGCTGGAAAAACCAACACTTACTTCTCCTAAGCCAAGATAAGGATTTGGGCTACAGGAAGTTTGGCAGGAATAACCAAACACTTAGCTCTGAGTTGGCAGGGACAACCAACTTTTAGTACTCTTCAGCCGAGATAAAGATCTAGGCTGAGGAGTGGTTGGCTGGAATAACCAACTTTTAGTACTCTTCAGTCGAGATAAGGATCTAGGTTGAAGAGTGGTTGGCTGGAATAACCAACTTCTAGTACTCTTCAGACGAGATAAAAACCTAGGCTGAAGAGGATGGCAGGTATGACCGAATAGATTACAAAGTTAAGACCGAAATAGGTATCTTGGCCAGAAAATGTTATATTGAATACAAAATAAGTGCAAGTATGGAACAGACCGAATAGAAAGAAAAGAGATTTTCATTCAAAATCCAAATCAGAAGTACAAAAGGTGAGGCCTCAGCCCGGTTACAAACTCTTTCGTTAAACAAGGAAAAAAAAAATTAGGAGAAAAGGTTGTCCAAGTTGACGTCCAAAACAACCTGGTCTTCACCCAGAGGTAGTTCGGTTGTGTCAAGCACATCTTGGTTGAGCTCGGTCAAAGGCACCACGACAGTCGCAACAGGTAAAGGTGGGATGGAGACCACTGGAGTGGGAGAGGTAGACTGGCGACCGGGCTGGGCATTGTCTTCGGGTGCAGGATCCTCGTCCTCCCCTTCTTGAAGAAATTTTTGCTGAATGATAGTAGCATATTCCACCATGTAGCTCGGTATGTAATGTGGAGGAGGGTTTTGGAGACCTCGGTCTTTTGGCCATAACCGAGCTTGGCCACCGCCGCCTTCCATCCACATTTGAAGAATATATCTTTGGCAGCTTCGCATTGTTGGATGTAAGTGGCCTCCCCCTCCTTGTAACCTCGATCTTCGACGTCTTTCACGCTCTTCTCCAACAGGGAGATCTCAGCATCCTTCTTTCTCTCGAGCTTGGCCAGCTAGCGTAGATATTTGTCTTTTAGCACGATCGCAGCCTTTTGCTTATCTGCTTCAGCTGAGCTGACAAGACTAGTCAAGCGAGCCATCTCGGTATGTAGCTTGGCTATTTGCTTCTTGGACTCTTCTAGCTCGGCGAATTTAGCATTGGCCTCTGTCACGGCCTGCCTTGTTGTTTTGCGCAGTTCCAACACGCACTTGTGAGCGACGTGGTTCTTCTGTAAGGCCTACAAAAGGAGAGAAACAATTTTGAGCAAAACCGAGCAAACAGATGTACAAATTAGGACAAGAAAATGGAGAACTTACCAATACCATCGATTTGGTGGCGGAGCGGATGGTTTTTAGCTCGGTAAGGTGGTCATGATGTTCCATATCGGCTGGCAGACATACGCTCTTGGCAAGGTTAAAAGCTAGCGAATGGTCTTTTTCTGCAACCACCGAGTCAGTGCTAGTGATAGCTCGGTTCTTGAAAGTGATCTTTGGTACCCACTTAGAGGAGCTAGCTCGGTCTGAGTGCTCAGGTTGTGGGCTCGGTGGTGCAGTATGGGAAAGCACGGTTTCATCCTCGTCAACAAGGCGTGGCTCGGTTGTGGAAGTTCGAGCACGCTTGTTTGGCCGAGATGATGAAGGCTGAGCGGTTGGAAGGGCTACCACGGCCTTTTGAGTTTGGCCGGCTTGTGGTACCTCGGCCTGATTTGTTTCGGTGATGGAGGCCCTTACTGCTCTCTTTTTTGCCATTTCTTGTTCTGCAGTTAGTGGGATCAAATTGATTTGAGGTAGTGTTGGATCTGGCTCTGGTGAGGGTTCCAATAGGAAGTCTGTCACTCTGGTCTTCCTCCTGCTATTGTAGCGGTATGTCGGTTCGAAACTAAGTAGCTGGGCCCAACCTCGTTCGGTGGTACATGCCTATGTGAAAGCGTCTAGACAAATGGGGTACGACGACTTTAGATGGTTCAAATCTGCATAAAGAAAAAAAAAGACAACGGTTAGTGCGGTTCAAAACTTACAAACGGAGTAAAGAATGCACAAAACTAAGCCGAGGTAATTATACCGGCTACTCCTTTATTCCAGTTGATGCGGTCTCCTGGTATTTGGGTTTCTTGGTCCTCAAAGTTACCAGAAACCCAGAAAAAATCGTCGTCATTTACATTTTTGTCTAGGGTGTTCTTTATTATCTTTTCTCGGCGGCGTCTTATTCTTAAATAATAAACCCAGCCATCTTTGATCTGGCCTAGAGAGTACTGGTGAAATAGCTTGGCTAAACCGAGGTTGAGGCCAAGTCGGCGATTTAGCTCGGTGATGCCATTTATTATTCGGTAAGAATTGGTGGAAAGTTGGGTAGGGCAAAGTCTTGCTTGCCTAAGGAATTCACAAAGGAGTGGTTAGACGGGGAATCGAAGTCCAGCTTCTACAATGGATATGACATTGAAAGGGACAAAGCTCGGTTTTTCCCAAGGAATGGTATCTAGTTCGGCTAAACTAAGGTGGACATCATCAGGGATGTTGTAGTCCTTGCAGAATTCGGCGATAGCCCCTAGAGAGTTTACTAAAAATCTATACTTCCCATGTGGACTTAAATTATGTATAATTTAGCTCGGTGTTGAGATGACCTTCATTATCTCGGTTGAGCATGCAAAGGGGTGCCTGGCCAACCTAAGTCAGTCTGCAAAGTGAAAAAGAAAAGTATTAAGCACAGATCGTTGGACCGTGCTACAAGAAACAAAGGCAAAATAAATGGAGTCCTAGCTTGGCTACGTGGGATACTATTCGTCCTTAGCTCGGTTGGTGCAAAGGACGTTAGCTCGGTTTCGTGGAGCACGAGGTTCATAGCCCGGTTGAAGCTTAGGATGCAGCATTCTTGGATCGGTTTTTATTAAGTGAGAGAGCTGGTTTGGGCCCAAGTGGTAGCCCGGTCTTTAGTTAAGGTTTTCTAGTTCGGTAAGTGCGCACACCTAATACAGTTCCCTAGCTCGGCTAAAGTAAAACAAAAGGTTCTTTGTGAATTGAAACTTAATCTAGTTCGGCTAGGTACACAACTTAATTACAAACAGGTTGCTAGTTCGGTTGGCATAATATTTTGGATCAAAAGCGTTATTTCTCAAACTAGTCATGAATTCAATGGGTTTATCACATGGATTTTGAAGCAAAGTGGTTATTTCCCATAGAAACTACAAGAAAGTGTTTTTTTCAAAACATATATATTATCTTATGTATTACAGTACAATGCAAAATGAATGGAAAGAAATAGAGGATTGAGCTACTTACGGATTGAAGACAGAAGGATGCAGATCTGAAACCACGAAGATGGTGATGAGAACGCAAGCTTCGCAGGTATTGAGGTTACAAAAATGGAGATTCAGAAAGAAAGAGAGAGAGAAAAGATGAATAGTAGAAATGATAGGTTCAAAACGTGTGGTTTTTGTGTAAAGAGAGTGAAAAAGACGGGACTGTTCAAAATTCGCGAGATACGAAGTCGGCGGTGACAGCTACGCTGGGCCAATGAGAGCTAGCCACGTGTCCATCGAATAGAAAACGATTCAGTTACAACGATTAAAAAGACGTTTTGACCGGACAGACTAGTAACTTGGTGTAAATTTAGCTCGGTTGAAGGCCACTTTTTAGCTCGGCAGATAGAAAGGTAATCCCAGATCATGCTTGGTAGATGGAATTAAGGGGCAATTGAGATGGAGCTTTTAAGTGCATTAGGGCCGAGCTAGGCCCAGGCGTAGTGATGGGCCGAGGTAAAAAAGGCCTAGTGAAGTAGACCATTGCGTTAGAGGGGTTAGCTCGGCTGTGGTTAGCCCGGTCCAGGTAATTGCAGTCACTGCGGTCGGAATGGTGATTATTAGCTCGGTCATAGTATTTGGAGCCGAGATTTGGGCTTCTGGTGGTAGAGTTTGTCCTTGTTAGCTCAGTTAAGACTTGCTGTTGTTGGCACGGTCTCAACAGACAAAATCGAGGTACAAAGCTATGTGTTACAGTGAAGGCGCTGGATTAAGTATGACAAAGGTTAGTTCGGTCATACTGTCATTTAACCGAGGTAAAACCATCTCACTTGGTTTAAGCAATGAGGGGGGTGTTGAAGGATAAGCATTATCTTTCAGGAGTGTGATTCCTAAGAGGACTCTACATGGAGGAATAAGAGTCCTACTAGGATTGTGCCACACGGAACCTATAAAAGCTCATAATAGAACCTATGGAAGAGGTAACATAACTTTGATTCCCGAATACATAGAGCTTTTGTCTATTTGTCTATTTTGCTGACTTAGGCATCGGAGAGGTATCCGGCACACACCCACCGACTAGCTCACGTTTGTGTTTTCAGGAAATAAAGCGACGACGTTTGGAGGAGCGTAGACTTGATCAACAGGATTATACGAGAACATTATTTCTTGCTCGTATACTAAACAAACAAAATGTTTGAATTTCATTAACACATCAATATTATTAAGATATTGTTAATGTGGGCACACATTAATTTTTTTTTCTTTTAAATATTGCACATTTTATATGGAGCGCTAGTTTGGCACGGGACTATCAGGTTAAAATAGTCACAAAAAGATAAAATAAACTAAAAAGTCAATAAAACAAAATGTTATATCCAAATCATAATTATTTTATTTTTTCTCTTACAAAAGATTAAAAAATCAAAAAAACCCAGCCCAAACAAAACTTTTTGGCCCCAAACTAAAATAGTCAAAAAATCAACCTACTTCTAGGGTTGTAAACGAACCGAGCCGAGCTGAGTTTTGCTGACTTGAGCTCGACTCGTTTACTTATCGAGCTTATTTATTGAGCTCGAGTTCGGCTCGATAAAGAACTGGGCTTGATCTTGGCTCAACTCATTAATATTAATGAAACTCAAACTTGGTTTGACTCAGTTTGACAATTTTTTTTAATATTATTTATATTATTTAAATAAAAAATATTATTTAATATTAAATAATATATTTATTATATAATTTAAATAAAGATAAATGAGCCGAACTTGATGAACAAAGCTTATACAAGCTCAAGCTTGGCTTGTTTACTAAACGAGCCTAATATTCGAGGTCGAACTCGACTCGTTTACTAAATGAAAGCCAAGCTGAGCCCTTAACGAATTGAACTAAACTTGTTTATAAACAATTCAGTTCATTTACAACCCTACCCACTTCCCAACCTAAAGCTTTTCCTATAACTTCATCCAATACCTCCAAAGGCCACTTAACTGCACAATGCCTAACAGCCCATCAGAAGCAATTATGATTCACTTGATTATGGGCCTACAAACCAGTACATCTCCCTCGCAAATTAGAATCCAAAAATAAAGTCTAATGTCTGTCCTTCCAATATGGGCTTGTAGGTATGATTCATGATCAAAGCGCTCTTCCCACATGGGCTAACAAAAGGCTCATTTTCTTGGGTTGGGATCATCTCTCTCAAGTAAATAAAGAAATACTGCAGGTTTGGGGTTGTAAAATGATTCAAGTTACTCACGTTTAAATTGTGTTTAGGTCGTTAAAAATATGTTTGAGATTGTCTTATTATGTAAGCAAATCTAGTTTAAATAACTTGACTTGTGATTAAACTTGTTTGAGACAGACTTAAAAAGTAAGCAAGTCAAACTCTTAACCAACCGTATATTCGGTTCAACTCGGCGATAGTTCTGACCTTATGTATGTCACTTTGTCTCATAACTACAGTTACATTTAAAAATAAATTAATTAATAATCAAAACATGTAATTGCAAATACATGAAAAAATGTAACATACATATTTGAAAATGTAGAAGATGTTTCTCCCATATTTATATATGTTATACATAAAGAATGAACTTGTACATTTTGCTCCATAAACACATAATGTATCTCTCAATTACGATTGTAAAATAAACCAAACTATTTAAAATCAGTTTGTTACATAAAATAACTCAAATTTAAACAATTTTTAAAACTCACAAAATTGTCTTATTATTCAATTCAACTCAACTAATTTGTGAGCCTATTCTTAAACATTGTGTATGGATGTGCAATCACTATGTGGATGAATCAGTGTGTGCGACATGATTACTTCATAAAACTATGTGTTTGAAACCAATACATTAATAATAATAATAATAAATAAATAAATAAAGTTTCATAGTATGTTGCAATTATAAGATCCCAAGCAATGCAAATTAAACAGTACTATTAATCTACTTTTGTGATGATTGCTATTTTGAATTTGCATACTCATATGGCCGAAAAAAATCTAATTTGGGCTGGTCTTTGATTAGTTCCATGTTGACTTATCTTAGCAAGGAGGAGTAAAATGTGGACTATTGACATAAACAATTTGAACAAAGTAAGACTGGTTTGAAATCATGTTGCCATGGAAACATCTATAATGGAAGTACATTTAAGTCCAATCTTGAATATCAAAACGAAATTAGGTCTGATCACTACATTTTAACACTTACAATAAGATGTATAAGAAATAACAATATGAACTCAACCAAAAAGACCAACCAATATATTATGGAGAAACCTCAGGGATGTTAGTGTAATTTATCCAATATATGTTTGTAAAGGAGATCAATCAAACAAGATTTATATTTAATACAAAATTTTGAAACTATTTTTGTGGAATGTCACAATTTTTATTAAATTGAGAAAATTTTCAATTCCTATGCAAAAACTGTGAAATTTCAGTTTCATTGGGCTTAGATGTAGTCGTTACAATATGAATATATTACTTTAACTTAACGCACAGGATAATATAAATTTTAAAAAAAGATCATTCAACAGCGTAAATACTTACCAAGCCATCTTGAGGTGAGTTGACTAATTGAGATTGGCCTAAACTTGTGATAAAATTCAACTCAATTAGATTGTTATATTGCTTGGAGACTTTAACAATGGTGAGAGTTTATTAAATCCCACATTTGGTGAATGTTCAATTGAATTAAGCAATTGAACTGCGGCTATTGTTTTTGAAAAGGAGTATATTACTCTAATATTCAAATGAGCTTAGTTCCAATCACATTAAGAAATATTAACAATAATTTTAAGCATTCATCTGAATTATTTACTTAAAAAAACTACTTCAGTGAGCAAGATCTTTGTCATATAGTATTTTTTTAAGCTACAAAGCTTCTTTTGTTGACAAGCATATGCACGCATGGTTGATTTAGTTGAAAACTATAATTAGGTTGATTAATTAATATTATTCATTATCTTAATCGATAGTGTTTCACCATAAAAAGGAAAATTTAATCATAGAATAACCACTATTTACAATTTTATAAATCATTAAAATGCCAAGCACGATGGCTTTAAGCTTCAATATTTTTATGTCATTTAATTGAATTAATTAAACTAATACTTAAACATTAAAATGAGATCTTATCCTATTGTGTCTTTGAAAATTTGAGCCTTTGACAATAATTTTTTTAAACATTTTTTTAAGTTAATTACCTAAAAGTCCTATTTACAAATGTTATGGTAGCTTAAATCCTATTTACGATTTTTTAAACAAATAAGTCATATTTAGTAAAACTCAGAATATTATCAGTTTTTCTCAATTTTTAAATCTAAGAACATTATCAATTTTGAATAGTAATGTTCTAGATAATTATTTCACTAACTGATGAAAAAAAAACTGGTTGTGAGATTAAATGTTTTTGTCGTTCTATTTATTGGTTTGATTCAACTATCTAATAAAACTCAGAACATTAATAGTTTTTTCCAATTTTAAAATTGATAACATTATCAATTTTTTCATTTTAAAAGTTTTTTTTTTCTTTCAGTTTTACACATCAATGTTCAATCATCATGCTCCTTTACAAACACAAATTTTTCAGTTTTGCACAACAACAAAAAATCAATTTTTTCAAAAAAATAAATTAGTTTTTTTTTTTTTGCACATAATTTTTTTAGTTTTTTCAATTTAAAAGTTGATATTTTAAAATTTTTAAAATCAAAATAAATGTCAAATAATCGTGTTTTTTTTTTTACATATCAATGTTCCATCATCATGCTTTCCCCATGTTTTTAAAGTTTTTATATAAAGCATTAAAATGCACAATGGCCTTAAACTTCCATATTTTGATGGTATCTTAATATCTTCTGAATGATTTTTTAATCTGTGTTGCTTGTAAAATATATTATTAATATTATGCGAAGTTTCAAAATGTTGCATGACAATAAATAAAATTAAAAAAAAAAAAAAAGGACAATTGAAGGCCACATACATGTAGGCTTGATTAATTAAAATGAATTCATTATTTTGTTGGAGCTTTAGCCAACCAAATGTTTCTAATACCAAAGAAAGAATGAGAAAGTATACATGCTCCTCAGCCCTACCACTTTGTGTTCTTGTTCGGAAGCATTGCCGAGTTCATACTCGACACATTAATTTGTTTATGTCGCTTCTTTTTCTGTTGTTATTATCTCCATATTTGATTCTTTCTATCTTGTCTCAAAAAAATTAGTAATAATAATAATTCTATGAACACGGCAAAATTACAAAAAAAAATGTCCCAAAAAAAAGGATAAAAAATTCTATTTTCACACATCAAATCATCTTTGCGCACATCATTTCTCAAGACATACACTTATGTTGTGTTTGGTTGAGAAATTTGGGAAGAGATTTGAAAAGAGAAAGGAAAAATGTGTGCGAAACTAGGTGAAATATAGATATGTTTTATTCATATTTCACCTATTTTTTCCATTTTCCTTTCCACATCCCTCTCCAAATCCCCAAACCAAACACAGCATTAATGAATTTGAAATCTCATCTTCTACTCAATACACAACTTATCATACCAAAAAAGCCCTCATGTCCCTCCTTCTTCAAACCCTAATCCTAATTCTAACTCACCATTCTTCAATCACTGCCGGCCGGCCAACCAATGCCTCCTTTGCTAGGAACTTATGTCGTCATCGCCACTCTCATCCCTCCACCATCACAAATCGCCATTACTATCCCATCCCATACCATTCCAATCTATTTCCTCTTCAGCCTCTACACTCACTGCCTATCCCATTCGTCTTCTGTTGATTTTTTGCTTCAAATCTAATGTTAAAGTGAAACTTTTAACATGGAAGTTCTTGTTGCAACAAGCCTTGATCAAAGTTGTTTTGTCTAACTAGATTGAATTTCATATTATAATGATGTTTTCCCTTCTTTTCTGGACGGATTTTTTTGTCTTCATTTGTTTTTCACATTTGATAGTCCTATTCTAGTTTATCTTCAAGTTACAAAAGAATCGTAGGATAGATCTACTACCTTACACCTTGACCTATCAATCCACATCCTAAAATCTTCGATGTTCATCAGGCATTAAGTGGATTAACACCACAAGAAAATACACCTTTGGCGACTAAATTTTTAGTCGCCAAAAGTCCTTTTTTAGTCGCCAAAGGTCGAATTTCCACTTTCCCCGACAAAAACTTTTAGTCGCCACTGTTGTCGCCAATTCATGGTCACGAATACCTTTGGCGACTAAAAATCATAATCGGCAATGTATGTGTCTTAATGACGAAAAATTGTCGCCAAATGCAATTCAATTTTTGGAAATTAGACCTTTGGCGACTAAACTTTTAGTCGCCAATAGTGATTTTTTTTTTTATTATTTAAACATTTGCCGACTAAACTTTTCGTCGCCAAAACGTATACATTTCGGCGACCAACGACTTTAGTCGCCAAAACCATTTTCAGAAATTTTTTTTTTTTTGCCTCGGCTGCTCCCAAGGTTCGAACCTGCAACGTCCCAACACATGCTCCCCACTGCACCTTTACCAACACTCGTTTCCCACTACACCACCCCAACATCACATAAATATTAATGCAACATATATTATTTATATACTATATTCGCTGGTATTAATACAAAATTGTATGTATAAAAATAATATTTTTATTTAATATATTTTATGTAAAAAATAAAAAATTTACTATAAAAAAATAGAATAGTACTTTTGGCGACTAAATCTGAATTTTAGTCGCCAATTCTCCATTTTTTGGCTACTAATTTCTTTTCTGTCGCTAAAACAATTAAATCTCGCCTAAGGATAGCACTTTTGGCGACTAAACTGAAATTTAGTCGCCAAAACCTCTACTTTGGGCGACTAAACTGCAATTTAGTCGGCAATTCTTGACCTTTAGCTACTAATTTTGTTTTTGTAGCCAAAAAAATTCACTTTCAGCGACCAAACAAATTTTAGTCGGCAAAACACCTATAATGGGCGACTAAACTGTTTTTTAGTCCCCAAAACTGTCACTTTTGGCTACTAAATGATTTTAGTCGCCAAAAACTGTCACTTTTGGCTACTAAACAACCTGTAGTCGCTAAAAACCTTATATTTGGCGACTAAAGTGCCTTTTAGTCGCTAAAACTATTACCTTCGGCGACTAAACTGTTTTTGTGGGCAAAAGTGAGCAACTTTGGCGACTAATTCCATTTTAGTCGCCAAAAACCAGACTTTCAGCGACGAAAAAAGAACTTTTAGTCGCCAATTGTGCTTTTTGTTATAGTGTAAGTTACTAATTATTTTGTTGAACATAATGATACTGTCCTTTGTGAGAAAATTGATTTTTGTCTTATTTTATCAGTTTAATGGCACACCTACGAAAAGTGAAGTGCATGGCTAGGGTGGTCGAGGAGGAGGCTGATAACGGTGGATGATAGCTGTGTTTTGGTTTGAGAATTAGAGTTTCGGATGGGAAGATGAGGATATTTTAGTATTTTTATTTTAGGATAAAAATGTATTATAAAAAAATTTATTAAGTGTGTAAATTGAAGAGATTTAATGTATGAAAATAGAATTACTTCCAAAAAACACGTTAGGCGGGTCATATTAATTCCCCCCTGCGCCCGCGTGTGAGGGGAACTTATTGGAAAAAAAAAAAAAAGTTTTTAAGTTAGAAACTTTGAATGTAGTGCTATAATAGTAAACCATCAGAATAATACTAGAGATAGGGGTGTAATTTTGGCTCAGCCCAGCCTATGTCGGGCCTTGCGGGCTCTTACCAAAAATCGGGCCGGCCCACGGGCCAAAAAACTAGGCCCAGGCCCAAGCCCGGACCCAGGGGTATTTGGGCTTTGGGTGAGCCAGTGGGCTGGGCCCCTAGGCTTAGGCTTTGGACGGGCCTAAACAATTTTTTAATTTTTAATTTTTCCACTAAATTTTATTATTTTTCATTAAAAATAACTCTGGACTTCAAGTGGGCCGGGCTTTTAGGCGGGCCTTAAGCGGGGATTTCAAAACGATGGTTCAGGCCTTGGCCCAAGGCCTCGGGCTGGGTTTGGACTTGGGCCTAAACGAGCCTTAACGGGCTGGGCCCATCTCGGGTTGCAGGCGGACTTTGGGCCGCCCGCGGACCACGGGCCAAAATTACACCCCTAAAGGAATCATGAAAAAAAATTATGAAATGCATCATAAAAATTTTTCATTTTTTGATTAGTATGTGGTATTTTATTGTATGGGTAATTCAGATGTGAAAAATATTTCATGATCATTTTCATGATATTTTTTTCATAATTCCTAACATTACACAAAGCATCATGATGCTTTTGGATCTTGGATGTCTAGGGTATCTGAAACTTCATAAACCCAAGTTAAATCAGCATCAAACAATGATTTTGAGTGCGGTTTGAATTTTCTCACACTCCAAACAACAAAAGACAGAGACCATGAGAGAGAAACAAAGAAGTGAAAATAATAATGTATGCCTTTGCACCCCGAAAGTGTTAATAGAATTTTTTTCGTCTAACTATGCTAAAAACTGTTTATATTTCATGCAAAAAATATGATAAAATCCTGGTAAGTTGCTTATCTAGAGGCTAATTAATTAATTAGTATACCTCATTATATAGAAAGAGTATATTGTATTATATTATAGAGAAAAACTCTACTTATACTCCACAAATTTAGCCTTCCTCAGCTAATATTCTTGAGAATAATAAATATTCGGAGTTGTTTGAATTCCCAAGCTATAGGTAATACCGTACAATTTTTTCTAACCTTTTTTTAAATTTGATGCAAGAGTAATGATCTATACACCCAGTGGGGGTCTCACCCCCAGTGAGGTGGCGAGCCCCCACTGGTCCAGACTTTAAAAAAAGAAAAAAAAAAAAGCATTTTCGGACCAATCCCCGGTGACACCTCCTTGGGGTCACCTGTTGGGGTAGGAATCATTTTGGTTTGATGCAATGGGTTTACGATGGGTTAACATCACATAAATTGATAATTATCATAAGCTCATGGCCTAATTAAATTAAGTTTGAGACAAAGATATTACACATTAAAGTTCTTCTCCCAAAAAAAAGAAACAAAAAAAATGTGATCCATGGCACAGTGGAATGCACCGGGGATTCATAAAATGGTTACTTGTTCAATCGTGATTAGTAATGAAAAAAATATAAAAAAAAGAAAGAATTACATAAAAAAGAGATTTGGGGGTGGGGAATTAAAAAAAAAAAAAAATGTAAAGAGATGGACTCTACTCTACCATTGCAATGACCAAATTGCTCCCCTTTGTCTCTCTCATCTCGCTTCCTCTTTGTCTTCTCCACCCTCTTATCTCCTACCCACCACTCCCTTACTCTTGATAGTCGCCAGCCCCCTCTACCCCACACTCCACAACTATGGCCCATCCTTTCCCAACCCAACCCCACAACCATCAAGGTTAGTCCTAGCCCCTTCCCCCAGCCCTCTCCCAATCCCATCCACCCATCTCTATCTCCCTCTTGCCTAACCCAACTCCGACTCTCCCTTAACCCCCCATGTTGTCTTTTCGCGAACGCTATTGCGATACCCAGTCCTCCTCCAACCCTCTCCACCCATCCCTAGCCCTTACCCCATCTTAGCTTTCTTACATTAGCCGCTGTCAAAAAAAAAAAAAAAAAAAACTCCTAACATAGAAGAGAGAGAGAGAGAGAGAGACCATCTTGATTTTCAATCGAAGTAGATTGCGATGGAGCCAATCAGTGGTTTCTCTGGTCATGACAGAGGAGATCTCAGTATTGATTGGGCAAAATTGCTAAATATAATGGCAAAATTGATATATTTAGAATTATAAAAGATAAGATTTGCACAATAACGTGACAATGACATTCTAGCCATAGTGATGGGTATTTTAACTTTCACTACATGAAAAAAATTGCGACACACCTTTTTGTATACAAATTATCTTTTGTATTAGAATAATGCTATACGTATCAATTAATGTACAAACTAGTGTATTAACAGATGATGTGGTATTATTTGTATGATTTTAGATATTTATAACTTGTATAATAAATGTGGTCAATTATAATATCATAACACTAGTTGGTATACTAATTTGTACATTAATTGATATATGTAATACCACCATATATATTCTTACCTATAGGAAAATTGTCACTGTTTTATAGTATTTAAATAAAATTAAAAACTGGAAAGAAAGAATGAATCCAAATGAGTATTGAGTATTGAGTAGTCTCTGTTTTCAAGGGAGAAGACTAAATTTTTAACAGATGGCGCCATTGAATCTGGACCAATATGAATCACATTTTCTTCATTTTATTATTTTTAATAATGAATTCAAAGCTTCATGTTACATCTATCGCAATCGATAAGTCGGTTCCTTTTTCCTTTCCTTCAATTTCGTCATCTGTATCTTAATTTCATCGTCACTGTTGTTGTCATTATAAATACTTAATCAGAATTTTTTATTTTTTTAAAAACAATTAGAGGAAGAAAAATTACATCATGCAGTAATAAGAAAGCATAATATACAAGTTTACATAGTTTAACAAGATTATATGTACGTTGGTTTACATTAAGGCTTGGTTTGCCATTTTTAAAAAAAAGTCAAAAAGTCATTATTCTATTTAAGTCACATCACTTCTCTACCATATTATTTTAAATCCAACCTATATTTAATAAAAAGTCAAAAAGTACATTTATTTAGATCATCCCAAACCAACCCTAATTCTATTATATTGAAAACAAGAGAAGTAATTATTGTAATTCCGGAGTATACACATTGTACTCCATAATATTGTGATTTATAGGGAAGGTGAGTAAGTGAGACATTGCGTTGGAAAATTGCAGAACATAAAGAGGCATGAAGAATGATGAGTATGAAAAAAGAAAATAATCAAAAAGATCTTTTTCTAAGTTTCTAGATAATTAGAAACTTGGGAATAGATCTTTTTGACTATTTTCCGACCATGAGCTTTTAATTTATAATAAATTGTACAAAACTAATAAAAAATGTACTACGTTAATCACACTTCAATGTATAAATTGTAATTGGTCTAAAAATGTAATGATCCCATCTATAAAAGGAAAATGCTTGGGACCTCCAAAGTTGGGAACTCCTGTGACTCTCAAAATGATGTGAATCAAATCATGTATTTTTTTTTTTTCTTTCCTGAATCAATCATAGGTGAGAGGGGATTGTGAAA
Source organism: Camellia lanceoleosa (assembly GCA_025200525.1). NCBI lineage: Eukaryota > Viridiplantae > Streptophyta > Magnoliopsida > Ericales > Theaceae > Camellia > Camellia lanceoleosa. The sequence continues at coordinate 188,379,475 of CM045762.1, forward strand.
GTTCTGTCTTTTGAAAGTTTGTAGTATTGTTGTCATTTAAAATGATAGACTCTATTATTCTCAACTAATCAAAATATGTGTATTATTCACACACTCTTCAAACGACAATGCTATGTAGTTTAAATTTTGTGGCTCAAAAGTGGCTCAAATGACCAAAACGACGTCGTTTTGAGTACAGAACAACATAAAAATGGCCAAAACGATGTCGTTTTGGCCATTTGAGCCACTTTTAAGCCATAAAATTTGAATTACGAGATATTTTCCCTCTTCAAATATGTCTGACATAATTAGACTCTCAAACTTCACAAGTTTAACACAATAAAGAAGTACCTCATTCACTATACGAATCTCTTTCATATTTACAAACTTCTTTATTTGACTTCTAGGGCATCATCCGTCCCCGTTCTAAATGGCTCCACATATATAAATGAAGCAACGTTAGAAATACTAAAAATTTTATATATTAGTTTACTCTTTTTTTTCATATAAAGTGTGAGACTTCCATTAGAGTTTCACACTTCATGTAAAAGGGAGTAGGTAAAATTTTAAATATGTACATGCAGATTTCACACTTTATGTGAGAGTAAGGGAGTAATAAAATAATAAGTAAAATTTAAAGTACATATATATACAAATAATGCTAGAAACACTAAAAAAGTTATTAAGGTAGCTTTTGGTAACTTTTACATTTTTGGTTTATGTTTACAAAACTTTTATAAGCTGATTTTTGTTTATTTTTAAAAAAACATAAATTACAAACGCGTTTGATTTGAACAAAATATTTTTAAAAACATAAACTAAAAAATATATTTATTTAGACATAAAATATTTATATATATATTTTTTATTATTAATGACAATGGGATCATACACATTATAATTGATAAAAAAATTAATGGAAAAAAGTTAATTGAAAAAAAAATAATTGGAAGAAAAATAATTGAAAAAAAATTAATTGCAAAAAAAATTATTTGGAAAAAAATTAATTGAAAAAAAAAAAATTATTAGTCAAACTTTTAAATTTCTATTTAAAAAAAAAAACCTCATTTTTTGAGCTTACGGTTTTTGTCTCAAATTTATAAACTGAAACAATTATTTATAAAGTAAAAAAATTATCAAATAAATTTTTATAATAATTTAAATTTTTTTTTATAAATATAAATTAAAAATTAAAAATAAAATAGTTATCAAATAGGTCCTAAATATTCTACTCAATATTTCACTCATGTAAATATATGGAATTGTTTATAAAATTTTAATTTTTTTTTTTTCTTTTTGTATATATATTGATGGAATGAATGACAATTGACAGTTCAATAAATATGGTACTATTTGCAACATGAAAACGTAACTATGGACAGTTAAGTAAGAGACCTTTTTACAATCTCACTGTTTGAATTTTCCTTCTGTTAGCAAAAATTTGATTTAGGCTTCAACGACAGTGATTGATTGATAAATTTAAATAAATTTTAATAAATATAAAAAGATTAGATTTTGTAATTTAGTTTTTTACCCTAAGCGTCTGTTTGGGAAGAGGTCTGGGGCTCATTGAGCCACATACGACAAAGAAGGCTCAATGAGCCAGATAAAACAAAAACACGGTGTACAGGTTTGGTTTTCAATACGTCGTCGGGTGAAAAGACCGAAATACCCTCTATTGCAAACTTTCATTTCCGTCTTTGAGAACACAACACACACACACATTACAGACGCAACACATCTAGGGCTTTGGTGCGAAGGGCGACCAGGCGTCTGCGACTTAGCTACACCGATCGGCGTGACGACCAGGCGATCTGACGGCTTACATCGATCGGCACGGCATTTACATCCGGCGGAGAACTTTTCCGAATCACCACCGAATCACTGGTAAATCTTCCAAATCTGAACTGATTTCGTAGATCGTTGAACATGTTGCTTCATGAATGCCATTTTTGTAATTTTTTTATACATTTTGCCTTCCCCCACTTCAGATCGTTGTGTATTTTGCCCTGTGTTGATGGTATGTCGTTGGAGATTTCCGGATCTGGGGATATTACAATTTTTTCGTTGTTCATTTTTTAATAATCTGTTTTTCAAAATTTAAGCAGCCCAATTTTCCGATCCACAAATTGGGATGTTTTACAAATTCTTTTCGTGTTAATTTCCTTCCCCCAAATGTTGTAACCGAAGTCTGTTTTTATTCCCCCACTTTGCAATTTCATTGCCGATCTGGGGATGTATTCGTAGTGCATGAATGACCACCGTAGATAGACATGGTTTGTTTTTTAAAAAATTAATTTAAATTTTTAAAACTAAAAATTAATTTTATATGAAAAAAATATAAAAAATTGTATTATTTTTATATTTTTAGAAGGTAATTTTTTTTTAAATTTAAAATATATTGTTAATACTTATTTTTGTGAAATTAATTTTTATTTTTTTAAAAATTATTTTCAAAAACTCAAACCAAATAAGCATATGTGAAACAAAAATATTTTTTTTATCAAATTAAAAGTAAATTCTTTTAATTAAATAAGTAAATATTTCTTTTAATTTTTATCAAATTAGAAGTAAATTCTTTTAATTAAAATATATTGTCAATATTTCTTTTAATTTGTTATCAAATTAAAAGTAAATTCTTTATCAAATTAGAATTTGATCAAAATTTGAATATATAAAATATCGAAGATGATTTTTAAATTAAATTTGATGAAAATATAAATTAAAAATAAAAAATAAATTATTTTATCAAATTAAAAGTAAATTCTGTTAATTAAAATATATTTTCAATATTTCTTTTAATTTTTTATCAAATTAAAAGTAAATTCTTTATCAAATTAGAATTTGATCATAATTTAAATATATAAAATATCGAAGATGATTTTTTAATTAAATTTGATGAAAATTTAAATTTAAAATACTTAAAATAAAACATTTAATCAAATTAAAATTAAATTCTTTTAATTAAAATATATTGTCAATATTTCTTTTAATTTTTTATCAAATTAAAAGTAAATTCTTTATCAAATTAGAATTTGATCATAATTTGAATATATAAAATATCGAAGATGATTTTTTAATTAAATTTGATGAAAATATAAATTCAAAATACAAAATAAATTTTTTAAAAATTTGAGGAAATAATAATAAAAGCATTGAAATAATTCATATTAAATTAAATTTTGTACTGAAATTTATATTTAAATTAGATAATAATACAAAATTGATGAAAAGTTGAAAATACTCATAAGCGACAATAATTGATAAGCTGCTAAAAGGGGAGTTGCATGTAGCTTATTCCTAAGTGACATGAAGCACATGAAGCACATGAATAACAAGGATACAAGAATTTTATTACTCATAATTTTATCACAAATAATCACACCACTGCCGACTCTAGAACTTTTTATGGATAGAATCATCCTACAAACTTAATTTCCGCTATAGAATATATTTAAAACCATATTCACGCTGTTCTTTGTAAATCGTAGCATGGCTTCGTTTACATCAACTGCAACTTCCACTACATGGCCACGAATGTGTGCCTGCGGACATGGCCCCTGTGTCGTTAAGATTTCCAGGTCCACCAAAAATCCAGGGCGTCCCTACTTTGCATGCCCCCGCCCTGTGGTGAGTGACCCATCCTTTTAGGTCATAACTTTCCTTCGTTCACAACCCATGACACTAATAGTTCTATAATGTGCACTCATCAGCCCTGTGTCAGTTGGATTGGTTGGTGCGATGAACCGAGGCGCGAAAACCAAGACTATGCGTCACCCAGGGAAGAATTTGACATGCAATTGCGGGCTGATGTCATAGACCTGCAACAATCCATCCGTGTCCTTAAGACCATCGTGTATGTGCTATGCATTGTCGTTGTGGTTTTGTTGTTCCGTATGTAAGCAATGTTACGTACATACAGTATGTAAAAACACGTACTTATGTTGCTTCTTTATTGGTAATATGTAATGTATGTAGCTTGTTTTGAAACGGTAGACGTATTAATGACTATCATAACTATGTGCACTTCTAACTTTCATGCAACCTGTGGTACTATATAATTACTGTGCAATGTTTATATGCTGCGTAATTTATCATCCTATCTCTCGGTTCATTTATTATTAATGTGTAATGGCTTTTGAGTTTGTATGTAACAACCGTATGTGTGACGGTAATCTTTTGTAAACGAACATTAGTAATGGCTTCCGTACGTACTTCTCCGCGTACAAAATCGAGACGCAAAGGCGTTGTGTCTGACAAGTCAAGCAGTCTTGAAGATACACATAGTCGTTTAAGCCACAAGGCCACATGGGGATGATGCCTCAACCCGCGTGTTTACGCAACTTATTGCAAACGAGATAACTAAAGGCCGCCGTCGCTTTGTTCCTTGTCCTAAGCCAAGCCGGGTACAAGTCCTTGGCGAGAAAATTTGAGAGAAAAACAGGAAGAACACATGGACTGAAACAGTTGAAGAATAAGTACATGCGTCTGAAAAAAGAGTGGCAAGCTTGGACAAAGTTGATGGATTCAAGCAAAGGAGTGTCAGGTATAGGGTTTGACGTTGACACCGGTATGTTTCAGGCACCTGCTGAGTGGTGGGACAAAATGGAATCGGTAAGTACATGTACTGTTACATTTCATATGTTTCATTCTCCAGTATATTTTACACTTTTGTAGTTCAATTGTTTTTAATTATATGAAATCTAACATCATTGTCTTCCATATTTCTCTATTTCAACAGATAAACAAGATGTGTGCAACATTCAAGAAAAAAACCTTGGAACATCGTGACTTGATGGAGACCGTCTTCTTAGGGGCATCAGCTACAGGGAAGCACCATTGGACCCCGGGCGAGGAAGTCCCTAAAGCTGCTGCGGACTCATCTGACTCGGTGCACAGTTTGGGGGCCCAGCCATTTGCTGATCCGATACCTGCAGGAGTACAGGACGTGGACTTAGATTCTTCAATGGAGCCTGTTCCCATTGAAAAGGAAAAAAAGAGAAAGACGCCATCAAGCAGTGTTTCAAAGTCCAAGAACGCAACAAGTGGAGCGTCAATTATTGCGGATAGCATGAACAGGATGACCGATATGGTGCGTACAAAGAATCAGCAGGTTACGGTGAGGCATGTCACAGGCAACGAATCGCTTTATACTATTTCGGAGTGTATGCATCGCCTGACAGGTATTACATCGCTGGTTGGAACGCCGTTATTCCACTTCGCCACATCACTTATGGATAACGCCGATTTACGGGAGGTTATGATGTGCCAGCCTGATGACGACTCTATCATTGGGTGGCTTACGCGGCGACTCGGTAGCTGATGCGTCGGCGCCTTTTTGCCGTCTGTTCGGCCCTCGCATGATGTGATGCAGCGCTTGTATGAGTGCTGAAGATGCCTTTACTTCTATTGCTTTCTATAAACTGACTTCATGTTTATGTTGGGACTATATTAAAACAGGATGGTTGTGTGTGGACTTTATGTTTTTTTTTTCGTTTTGTTGTCGTTCGTTTATGTTTTTCCTTGCACCCTATGGTTCCCAAAACTTTTAGCTATGGATATGAATAGGACATGAATGGGATGTAATTTGCTTCAACAGGATGGTTGTGTGTGCACACTTTGTGAGAAATGCATGGGATGCTTATGTTTGAAGTAAATGTATGGATTTTTTTTTTAATCGGGTACAACCGATTTCCTTGGTAGGTTTGTGTATGTTTATAGTTTCCAAAGTGCGATTTTAGTAACACGTTAGCAGGTTCACTAAGTTCCCACATTTCATACAATTATGCGTTAAAACATAAATGCGCCACGGCATTGCACCGATAGGGTTGTGAACATGTTGCATTTTTAGTATTGCTATTTTACAAATGAGTGGACTCGGATTTGGGGAAGCAAACTGATTGAAACAGTGCCACTCTTGTAGGTTTTGAATCAAGGAAGACGTAATGAATCCCGGGGATGGAAGTTACAATGACGCAATAACGGAAATGCTTAATCAGAAGGCCGTCCAGGTGCAGCAAGAATACAACTGTACAATTGTACAAGCATTCCAGTATGCGATTGAGTGGTACGAAAAACACATTGCTAAGACGCCATGTCGCACTTCTATACTGACCGGGAATGCATGGATATCCGAACTATATGCGGGACATATGGGCCGATTTGAGGAAAACGTGTCAATGCCGAAGGAAGTTTTTGTCGCACTGTGTCACACATTAGTGAATGATTTTGGGTTACAAGTCCCGCAACGTCCACATGGTTTAGCTGTTCAAGAAAGCGTTGCAATGTTTATCCATGTATTGAAAGGGAAGCAAAATCGGGAAATCCAAGAACGGTTCCAACATTCGGGGGAGACGGTGTCTCGGCACGTGCATAACGTATTAAATGCCATGAAGCAGTTTACTGTTGTCCATTGCCGCCCCACGTACAATCAGCATCGTATACATCCATACGTGCGGTCTAGACGTAAATACCTACCGTTCAAGGTACAATCGAAATGCATTATTCACATGTACATAAAGATAAACTTCTGCCTTGTGCATGAATTAACTGGACGAGACGTTCGGAACATACAAACCAGCGTTCAGGTTTTTAAGACTAAATAAACGATTGGGTTGTTTGCAGGACTGCATTGGCGTAATAAACGGAACACATGTAAGTGCATGGGTGACGGGGCGGATCTGACAACATATTTCGGTAGGAAATCTTGTCACACGCAGAGAATATCATGGCGCGATCGATTTTGACATGTGTTTCATATTCATCTCGTGTGGATGGGAAGGAAGTATGCATGATAGCCGCATATTCAACGAGATACTAAATAATGACAACGTCCCATTCCCACATCCTGACGAAGGTAACACATGCCCATGTCAATTGGATTTAAGGGGTTCTCTCCATAAATTGTAGGTGTCATACGTTGTCTTAATTCTTGCAGGCAAATATTATCTTGTCGATTCTGGTTATTCAAACCGGACAGGGTACTTAGCACCATTCAAAGGCGACCGTTACCACCAACTAGATTTTCGACGCATTGAACGGAACAGGACGGCAAACACGCCAAGGGAATTATTTAACAAAGTGCACTCGTCCTTACGCAGTGTGGTGGAACGCACATTCGGTGCGTGGAAAAATCGATGGGGGTTTATTCGAAAGATGCCTCGGTATGACTTTGCAAATGTGCAAGTGCAGTTAGTAGGTGCGTCAATGGCATTACATAATTATATACGCCGCGCCACAGGTAACCCTACAACGGTTTATCCAAGGTTTGACGAGGAAGAGGCAATGACAATAGTAAATGCCATACCAGAAGTTGAACATGACGAGGATGGTTTAATGGTTGGGGATGAGGACCCACATATGGCATTGCTGCGACTTCACATACGCGACAAATTATGTTACATGCGTAATAACGGAATGTTAGGAAATATATAAAAAGTTTACCTAATTTCCGTAGAGTTGTAACATTACTAATGACACATGTGTAACAGACTGTACTGAAACATATAATCATGTACCGTATGTATGTGTGTACACGGGGATGTACCCCCTTCCAGTTGGTGCCGTGCCTAACTTTGATTTATGTGTTTGTCATTAAATTTTTGTAATATTTGTTTTCCACTTTTTCTGCTTAAATTATTTAGAATATTTACATTATTGTAATACTTAAAATTCCAAAATAAATTTCAACCTAAAATGAAATAAAAATTAGGAAAAAAACGTAAATTAAATCACATGAACTAAGTAAAGTATAAAATGAAACTTAAAATTAGCCTTACGCATCACAACAACGAAAATAAATAAATTTTTTTAAGAAAATGAGCCAAATGAAATCGGAAAAAATTAATCAAAAATAATAAAATTTGAAGACGATACGCCAAATCCAAAAAAAAAACAATTTATTTAATAAAATAAAATTAAAATACTTAAAATAAAATTAAATAAAATTTTTACATTAAAATTAAATACTTATTTAAATAAAATTTTTACATTATTTAAATACTTAAAATAAAATTAAAATAAATATAAAATTTAAAAAGCAAATTAAATAATTATTAAAATAAAATTAAAATTAAAGTATTATAAAAAAAACACAAATTACATTATTGTTAAAATTAAATATTTAAAATTAAATTGAAATTAAATTATGATAAATTAAAATTAAATTATTTAAAATAAAAAAAAACGTAAATTAATAACATTAATAACATTTTAAAATAATTTACAAATTAAAAAAATAATAACATTTTAACTTAATAAAAACGGCAAAAAACGTAAATTACAAATGAAAAAACGTCAAAACCGTAAAATAGTAATTAATTAAAAAATGGCAAATTAAAAAAAATATTATAAAAAAAACGACAAAACCGTAAATTAGTAATTAATAAAAAAAATGGACAAATTAAAAAAAATTATTCTAAAAAAACCGACAAAACCGTAAATTAGTAATTAATAAAAAAAATGGACAAATTAAAAAAAATTATTCTAAAAAAACCGACAAAACCGTAAATTAGTAATTAATAAAAAAAAATGACAAATTAAAAAATCTATATATATTTTACCAAAAAAAGCCAAAATAAAACCGAAAATAATAAAATAATAAAATTTTAAAAAAATACGCCAAATCCCAAAAAAAATAAATTAATAAATTATTTTAACAAAAGAAGGCAAATAAAACCGAAAATTAAAAAAAAAACAAAATAATACGGCAAATCCAAACAACAAATAAAATAAATAAATAAATATTTTATCAAAATAAAATAAAACCCAAAATAAAAAAAAATTAAGCAAAAAACGGCCCATACATGCCACAAATTTAAAATAAAAAAAAATAAATAAATAAAGCAAAATTCGGGAAAACCAAACCCAAAAAAAAAAATTAATTAAACAAAACAAAAGTTACCAAAAGGGCAGTTTGGTAATTTCAGTGGATGACACCTCACCAAAAAGTTAAAAAAGCCAAAAAGCCAAAAAGCCCTTCCCAAACCAGGTTTTTGAGCCCCAGGCTCATATAGCCAAAAAAGCCAAAAAGTCAAAAAGCCAAACCACTTCCCAAACGGAGGCTAAATAGATCAAGAACTTAGATCAAGAACTTTCCTAAAAGTAATTAAGTAAAAAAAAGATTTGAATAGAAAAAAAATATGTATTTATTTAATTAAATTGTTATTTACTATCAGTTACAAAAAGTCAAATAAAAATAAAGAAATGAAAAATACAACAATCGATATAAAATAAGAGAACTATTACTAATCTACTCCTAACAAATGTTAAGTTAAACTACTCCTAGATAAATATCACGTTTTGTGAATGATGGTTGTGATGATTGATTGATTCCTCTTTGTATCTCTCTTGGCCTATTTATAGATGCTATCACAGGAGAGAAATGGATAACTTAAGCCCACAATTTCCTCAACAAGCTTATGATTTCCTCAACATGATACATATCCCATCTTTGATAGCAATCATTGTTGCAGACTTGGTGTTTGATTTAATTTTGCCTCCTAAATCTCAGCAACTAACTTTCAAATTGCTCAATTGCTAATTTTCTGGCGTTCCATTTAATATGTCATTATGCTACGTCCTTAACATATCTATCATGCCATGTTAGCATACCTGTCGACAAAAATAATAATAACTTTGAAAATAGTTTATGATTTCAATCGACAGACCATAATTAATAGATCACAATCGACAAAAAAATAAAATGTGGTGCAAATAATGCCTCTCTCATTTAAATGGATTGAAGAATGAAATAAAATTAAATGATTTATAAAGGTGCCGTTTGATAACATTTACGTTTTCAGTTTTCTGTTTATATTTACAAAAATTTTAAAAACTCAAATAAAAACTTGTTTGGTAAAATTTTTAATTTATAAATCAGTAGTCTCAGTTTATAAATTTGGCCAAAAAATAAAAACACAAAAAATGTGTTTCTGTTTTGAGTTTTGAGTTTTTTTTTTTTTTACCACCCAACACTAGCCACCACCCGCCACCATTTTCCACCACCGTCTTCTGCCACCACTCACCACCCACCTGCTACCGCCACCACCACCTATTCGCCACCACCACCACGACCCATCTGCCATCCACCGGTCACCGGCCACCACCCGCCACTACTATCCACCGCCTGCCACCATGACCCGCCACCTACTTGCCACCACTACTTACCACCCACCTGCCACCACCACCAGCCACTTGCCACCCACCCACCTGCCACTACCACCTACCACCTACCACCGTCACCCACCACCACCACCACCACCCGTCACCTACCCGCTACCACCCACCACCACTCGTCATCCGCTACCCACCTGTCCACCACCACCACCACCACCCGCCATCGTCACCTACCCACCTACCATCACCACCCACCACTCACCCGTTACCCCCTACTATCCACCCGCCATCCGTCACCCACCTGCCACCACCACCCACCACCGCCATCACTACCACCACCCACTCGCTACCACCTGCCACCCATCCGCCACCACCACCCAACCGCTATCTGCCACCCACCTGCCACCACCACTACCACCACCACCCACTCGCTATCACCCACCACCTGCCACCGTCACCCACCCACCACCACCACCCACCCGCCACCAGCTACCCACCACTCACTGTCACCACTTTCTACCACCGTCTTCCGCCGCCACTTGCCACCACTTGCCATTTCTCACTCTTTTTTATATTTTTAAATTTTTTAAAACATTTTGTTAATTACCAAACGCGTTTGTAGTTTATGTTTTTCTAAAAATAAACAAAAATCAGTTTATAAAATTTTTATAATTATAAACTGAAAACGTAAACGTTACCAAACACACCCAAAGCGATTTACCACAATTGACAGAATATATTTTATAGTACAAATAATTAAAATTCTTGAAGAGTTATATTACATCTATTGTAATTTTTAATCTATCACTTTGATTGGCAAACACTCTATAGTGACATAACAAAGAGTCACGTCCCTTATTTTTAAAACAAAACAATTCTCTATAGCCACATTTTGGTTAATTAAAGAGAATTCACTTCATATAGCATTTATCAACCAATGTTGGTTTTCAAACCATGTCATGAAAATTAATTTTTGGTGTGATCCACAAATCCAAAGTGGATGTTGGATCCCAAAACTCACATAATTGTATGTTATGAAAAATTCACAAATTTTGACACTTTCAACAATGCTAAAAAATTCACATTTAATAAACATGAGTTCATAATTTTCAGTCATCTTTGGCTTAAAATTATGTTCCCCAATTTCATAATTTTTAGCCTTCTTTGGCTTGAAATCATGCCCCTTAAGTGAATTTTTACCATCATTTTGTGATATTTTTTAACATTTTTTTTGAGAGAAATGGTTGTTCTTTATTTTTAACCATTAATGGCTTGTCACTTTTTACCATATTTGGCAAAATATCATGCCCCCAAGTGAACATTTATCATCAGAATTCTTTATATATTTTTAGAGAATGGGTTATTTTTTAATTTTAGCCATTAATGGCCTATGAAAATTCTCCAAAGTCATATTATCTTCATTACTTGGTATGTTGACCCTTCGAGCCACATACTTTGACTCTTTATGAATGATTGGCTCTTCAAAAATATATGTATTAATCGTTTGAACTACATTATTTTCATACCTTAATTTTTCATTGACCATTATGCATTCTAATTTTTGTTTTCAATATAGAACTTTTTTTATCAATTAGAAAAAAATTAGCCTTGAAATCGATGGATTTTTCCATTATAGTAATTTAAATATCTTTACGTCAAATAATACGAAGATGATGAAATTATTTGAAATTTTTGCCTATAAAGATAATTAATTTATTCTTTTAGGACTAAAATTTCATTCTCACACCAACAAATTTCATTCTTACAACACCGAATCATTCTTTTCACATGTCATGCCATTATGTTGACAATAAACGGTAGAACCACTACCATAACACTGATAATTTTCAAAATATGAGGCATTCCATTGATAATGTATATCCATAGGAACACTGTCACTCATTGGCGATTTGTATTCGTACGTGCACAAGATATAAGCATACCTGTTGAAGGCATGATTCCATAAGGATAAGTCTGTTTCATCATCATCATCATCACTCCAAGTTGGAATGGTCCCACTAGATGTGCCAATTTATGTTAGCAAAAATTTAGTTTAGGCCCAATCAATAGTGATTGATCGACAAGCTTAAACAAATTTTAATAAACACAAAAAAATAAAATAAAAAATAAAATAATCAAATTTTGTGGTTGAGTTCTATGCCTTAAACAGATCAAGGATTTTTCTTGGAGGTAATTAAGTAAAAAAAGATTAAACAGAAAAGAATATGTATTTATTTAATTTAATCATCACTTGCTATCATTTACAAGAACTCAAACAAGAGCAAAGAAATGAAAAATACAACAATCGACAGAAAGAAGAGAAGTGAGGATTGGAAAAAACTATTATTAATCTACTCTTAACAAACGCTAAGTTAAACTATTCCTAGACGAATATCACGTTTTGCGAATGGTGGTTGGGATGATTGATTGATGTCTCTTTGTATCTCTCTTAGCCTATTTATAGGTTCAACCATATGAGAGAAAGAGATAACTTAAGCTCACAATTTCCTTAACAAGTCCATGATTTCCTTAACATGATACACATCTCATCTTTGATATGAATCATTTTGCAAATTTGGTGCTTGATTTGATTTTGGTTCTTGATGTTAGCAACTAATCTTTAAATTGCTCAATTGCTAACTTTTTAGCCCTCCATTTAATGTATCATCATGGCACATCCTTAACACATCTATCATGTCACGTTAGCATATATGTCGACAGAAATAATAATAATAATAATAAATGTAGTCAATGTTATTTTTTAAAAATAGTTTATAATTTCAATCGACAGACCATAATTGAATTTGGCCATAATTAATAGGTCACGATCAAAAAAAATTGTGGTGCAAATACTTTCCTAAGCCTAGAAAATGGAACTCGTGTCCAATAATAAGTAGGGTAAATTACAAATACACCCTCTGAGATTTGCTTAAAATACAGATTGTCTCTGTAGTTTGAAAAATTACAAATATCCCCTTATTAGAATTTTTTATTTAACAGAATTAACTAAAAAAAATGAAATTCATAATTACTCTCCTATACAATAATAAAATTACCTAAATTATTAATTGAAATATATTTCTAACCTCATTAAAAAATGTTAATTGACTCGATAATTTATTAATAAAATAGGCGATTTGTTATTAAATTAAAAACTTCAAAGGTGGAATGTAATTTCTATAATTACAGGGGGCGATTCATATTTTAATTAAATCTCAGAGAATATATTTGTAATTTACCCTAATAAGCAATTCCATCGTTTATTTCTTGATTATTAAAATTTATATATATATATATATATAATAAAAAAACCTTGAAAATAAGAAATTTGTTGAATAGAAGATCCTAAAAGATCAGGAATTTGCTCAATATTACCGTGGAGTGGAAACATCAGTTTATTCCATTGACTACTTAAATATCAGGAATTTGCTCAATATTACCGTGGAATGGAAACATCAGTTTATTCCATTGACTACTGAAAAAATAGAAGAATTTTTTTACATGCATATCAAACACTCTCACATGAAATCGATTCCACTACATATGTGAATCTCACAGTATATAAGAGTATTATATTTAATTATATAATTGAATTATGTATATTTAGAATTTTTTTTAAAAAAACTTGAATTATGATTAGAAAAATAATGGGTACATTTGATTTAGTTTTAGAATCATAATTTGAATATGAAATTATAATTTAAGTGTGGAGTTGTGAGTTAAATTTTGAAAAGAGAAAATTTATTTGGTTATGAGTTTTAAATTTTTGAATTTTGAATTTTGAAAAGAGTTTTGAGTTGTATTTTCAATTGTATTTTGAACTTTTTGGATTTATTTTTAAGAAAATTAGTCTAAGTTCCCTCTTCCATTTTTAATAATGGAAGAGATCCACAATATTATTTTGTAATGTGTAAGGTCCCTCACCCTTGACACTCATATATCACAGAGAAATTTGGTTATCTCAAATCAAACCCGCATCTTCCTTTCTTCCTCTTTTTCTGCTCTTCTCTCTCGAACAAACTCCACTAGCTCTTCCCTACCGCTGCCCCCATCTTCTTCTGCATCTCCTCTCATGAGGATGAGAGGCATCGGAACACTCCGCTAGCGCCGGAGACAACAACGAAAGTTACAGAGGCCATGCGTGGTGTTTCGTTCAGTGGATTGGCACCTGGTTAGATAGATCAAGTCCCTGAAGATCAATGGATCAATTAGCTTAGAAGTTTGAGACCACCTACAACCACGAATCACGATTGACAGAGACGAAGATGTTGGTTTTACATTTTATTTTTGTTTTCTACTGTTATCAATCTTGCGTTACTTGGAGAAGTTGAACAATTATAAATTTTCCTTATATCTCAAATAAAAAAAAAAAAGATCCACAGACATGTTAGGAAAAATCGATGTGATTCCCCACAAGTAAATCAATCAATGGGAATAAAAACTAATGCGAAAAAATTAAATCAAAGGCAACACAAGAATTTTTACGTGGTTTCCTCAATGTGAGGTACGTCCACGGGATCGAAATCCGATTCCACTATCAACCAAATAAGTTCTAAACGATTACAAACGAGACACTAATGGTCTCACAAAACCATCCTTAGGTGAATTCTAAATAATCACAAATAAATAAAAGGAAAGACCTCACCAAATAGATGAACCAAAATCTTCAGAATCAGAATTGAAGAAGACCCAAAATAACGAACCAAACACCAACCGAAGATGCTCCCAAACCAAGCCTCAAAAACCAAAATTGAACCAATCCATAAAACTTCGGCACTGTTACCGAAAATTCATGCCGCCGCACCTTTCTTTTTGTGTGTAAATTGAACATAAAATAATATATATATTTAATATATATTATTAAATCTTGGGTTTTATAATCAAACCTTAATTGTATCCAAATTGGATTGGGCCTCCACAAATATAATATATAAAAATATTATACCTAAACCAAGCCAAATTAAAACTCTTTTTTCAAAACCAGTTGGGTCCCACACTCCAATAAGGAGGTATACCCAACAATTCACTGTCACGACCCGCTCCCCGTACCCAAGGGTTAAGCATCGTGATGGCCAGTAACTAAGGTTACCTCCGGCCAATTCTAAAACAAATAAATAAACGCAAACAGAAGTGATATTTAAATAAGAGTACCAAAATAATCATTGGAGCTTCTATCTTTATTACAAAATTATATTGATCAAAAAGGTCGTTATTTACATAGAGAAATATCATAAAAATGCTGTGTGAGTGTCTATTCTGCAGCCCCGCATCTAAGACTTTCCACAAGCTATTTCCTAAAAATTGGTAAAAAACTATAAGCACATGGCAGAGTGAGAAACATTATACCAAGAGTATAAGGGACACGAAATAACCATGGATCGTTAGTTAGGCCAAAACATTTACATAAACAAATCATTTGAGTAGCAGAACTGAAATACAGAAGTTATGTAACCACAACCACCGAGCGAGCGAGCAGAGGTCACGTAAGTGGCCGGTCGAGCAGTGCACGGATTCAAGAGGTGGCTCGTACGGATTCTAGAGGTGGCTCCCACAATAGTGTAGCACTTAGTTCCGCACAGCACTTTGTTCCGCACAAAACAGAGGTCAATGGATCCATGACAAACAGAGGCCAATGGTTATTTAAGTCCCCCAAGGCATGGGACTCCCGTGGTGGTACTTGCAAAACATAATTGTATATAAGGTCATAGCCAAATATTCTTTAAAAGTAAAACAAACATATCCATGGGTTTCCTTATAAGCAAATAAGGTTCAGAAATAAAACCACGTAACTGAAATCTTTATAAAACATAACTTTTATTAAAAACATAACTTGTATAAAATAGATTTTGGTAAGTCAAAACATACGTAAAATACATTTTGGTGACTCAATGTATAATATAACTCACCTTAACTTTAATACCTTACGCTTCATTTTTACTATCAAAGATCCTTTCAGCTTCCACCATCTTTTCCTCTCTTTCCTTCTCTCTTTCTCTTTCTTTCCTCTCTTTCTCTTTTCTTTTCTTTCTTCTTTTCCTTCTTGGTCTTCTTACCTTACTGAGTCAACTTCTCCTTCTATTTATACAATTTCAAATCGTGATGCCCAAGAAATTGCCACATGTCACTCTCCTATTCGTCTTCATTAATTCAAGTTTATCTCAACTTAATTTAATTATACTTTGGCCCCTAGATTTTTAATAATTATATTATTTTACAAAATTACACATAATAATATATATAATAAATTATATATTTTTCAAACTGAGATTAAATAATATTAGTATAAATCCTACAGAATAATTAATATCTGGGTTGTTACACACACACAGACATATAGATATATATATATGTATAGTGTATGTAATTCTCCGATCCACACATTGCACTTGAATTTCTCTCTCTCTCTCTCTCTCTCTATACATATATATATATATATATATAAATTTTCAGTAGATTATGAAATAATTGAACATCAACTTGATACTTATCAATAAATCGTTTGTTCTCTTCAATTGGCTTTGATTCCTGTTCAAGCTTTCTGGCTATATAATCTTTGATGACAGAGAGAGTAAGGCATGGATTTCTGGACAGGGTCTGAAGAATAATAATAGGAGGCAAGATGTTATCCCTCTCAATATAAGTCAAAATTTCCTTGACTGCTTTTGAGCTATCTTCTCCAAGTTCACCAAAATACTTCAATACATCTGCCCAAAGGGTTGAATCACCTCTCTTACCTCAACATGTGTTTTTGTTTTTTGTGATCTTGAAAATGAATTTCTCTGAACTTTTATTTGAGTTCAGAGAAAATTAATCCAGAGAAATTTGGTATTGGTGATGTGTAAAATTTTCTCTGTGATCTGTCTAGAGAAATTTGGTGTTGGTAATGTATACAATTTTCTCTGTGATGTGTCCAGAGAAATTTGGTGTTGGAGATGTGTAAATTTTTCTTTGTAATGTGTCTAGAGAAATTTTTTCTGTGGTGTGTAAAATTTTCTCTGTAATGCGTCTAGAGAAAATTGGTGTCGAAAATGTATAAAATTTTCTCTGGATCGAATTTTCTTTGGAAAGTCCAGAGAAATTCTCTAGATCGATGTTAAGGGACCTTAGACATTATGAAAATATTGGGTGTCTTTTATGCTATAAAATTTTAATACCAGAGACCTTAAAAATGAATCCCCTTTATTTTTTTAAATATTTAAAAATGTTTAGGAAAATTTTATTTTTATTTTAAATGTATATTTTTAATTTTTAATATTTTTTAATTTTAAATATTTTATTTTATTTTTTAAATATTTGTTTTAATATTTTAAACTCAAAACACAACTCTACACTCAAATCATAAGTAAACACATATCTCAAAACTTAATTCAAAAACTATTTTCAAAACTCATAATCAAACACATATCTTAAAACTTAATTCAAAAATTATTTTCAAAACTCATAACCAAACTCTTTTCAAAATTCTATTAAAAAAATTCAAAAAAATATTTTTTATTTTGTTCTTTAAAATTATTTTATATTATATATTTTTTGACAAAATATATATTTTTTATTTTTTCTAAAAATAATTTTGTTCTTTTTTTAAGTATTGGCTAAATAATTTGTTATGATTTAGATATATATGGCGAACAAAATTTTAAAAAAAAAATTAAATATTTAAAAAAAAGTAAAAAAAATATGGGGAACTAACCCAAAAGTCCAAGCCTAACATATTATGCCTCATTTAGCCTCAAAACAAATTCAATACTCCATTAAGTCCTCAAATTATCAATCAGACGAAAATACCCATACATATTATCCAATTTACACGCACGCAACCTTCACCCATGATCATCTCATATCAGTCTGATCAGTACACTGTCACATCTCCGCCACTCGCCTCTACATTCTCAGTCCTCCATCTCTCTACCGTTCGACTCCACTACCTCTGAAACCCTACCCTAACCACAAAACGAACCCATTCATTATCTCCAATCGTCGACTCTTACCAACAAAACATGAAGCCGTTCATCTTCTCCGATCAGCGACTCTCAACAACACGAAGAACCATCATGACTCTGAAGAAATTTCATAGTTTCTGACTTCTAATTCACAGAAATAGGGAAAAAAAAGTAACATCTCTCTTCATCCATTATTTTTCATTCAAATTTGTACATTATTGTTTGATATTTTGTATATATCATACCGTTTCAATAACACTTTCATAAAAAATCCTTGTAAAACACATTTTACATACTTCAAAAGGTATAAACCCTATTTTATATATAATCTCCTGTTTTTACACATTCAACTCATTGTTCTTATTCTTGTTGTTGTTGCTTCTTCTTATTGTTAAATATTGGCTTTTCTTCTTCGTATTGTTGCTGCATTTCGTTGAATACTTAATCTTCTTGTTGTTATTGTTGTTGTTTACAAAATACAATGGGCTATTCTTATTGTTGATAATGTTTATAAAACTGAAACATCAGACAGTTTCATCACTCTACAAGTAACATATCTAAATTTATTCAAACTGCAAATGAAACTGCAAAATTACACAGTTTAATCACTATTCAAAATAAATAGGTAACTTATTATAAACTGCAAATCAAATTGCCAAATTATACAGTTTTGTAACTATTAACAACAAATAGATATAACTTCATATTAAACTGCATATAAAACTGTAAAATTATACAGTTTTGTCACTATATTACTCATGCCCTGCTGTTACTTTCATTTTTTCAGAAATAGCTGTCGGAAGATATTGGAAGAAACAAACCAATATGCCCAAAAATCCAATCAGAGATTTAAGTATCTCCTTTTTTGATAGTCCTTCACCTGTATCCATTGAAATACCACCATCTCCCCCTCCACAAAAAACGAACCACCACAACCAAAAATAGCCAAAAAAATCCACAAAACAACCACACTACCTATAAGAAAAAGGCCAAGAACTACACTATAGACCCACACAACAAACACCGACCACACCTCCAACCACAACAAAAACAAACAAAAGAAAGCCAACAAAAAAACAAGAAGCTTCTCTAAACAAAAAAAGAAGCTCCAAGAAAGTCAATCGATTCTCGAAACAAAAACCAAGGCATCAAAAGGAAAAAAATGAGCAATCCTTGTAAAGAGAGTCCAACAGTTTAATTACCGTTCCAACATCGGAAAGATAATCAAACTGTTGAAAGGGGTCAAATTTACAATAGCCCAACAGACAGAGTTGCAAAAATCCCCTTTTTGGCCCATTGTAAATGCTCTCTCCTCAACACAACTGAAGGCCTCTTGGTGCAGATGCTACAATTCCATTGTAGCAGAAATGATAACACTCTACAACAAAAAAAAAGAAGAGAGCATTTATACTTGGCAAAAAGGAAATGAAACTCAGAAACAGTGATGTGAGGCTCATTTTTGGTAGGGACTGTGGACAACATCACTACCAAATCCTATGCAAGACCAAAGGATTTTGAACTCGCATTTTACAAACGAAGATACAAATAAGTAAAGAGATTGCATGCCAAGTCATTGACCAAAATGTTTCAACAAACAAAAAAAGAAAAATCAACCAATGATTGTCAAGATCTTGCAAAGGTCATCACCCTTTACTTATGCCTGAAACTTCTCATGCCTGCAACAAAGCATACACTCAGTTAGAGTTTCCTTAACTATGTTAACAATCTCAATAACATCAAGAAGTACAATTGGGTTGAGGCAATAAAAGACACACTGATGAATTCAATGGCAAATGCAAACAACAACCCAAGGCATGCCATTAGATGCGTCATGTTACTCTTGGTAAACACATTACTCAACTTCTTTACACAAAAATGTCAAACATCCAACTATTTCAAACTATCTAACACATTTCAATTTTTTTTACAGTATTGGTATTGTGAGCATAGTAAACTCCTCCAACCATCCAACAAAAAAGGCTTTCCAAGGTTTATGAAGTGGAACCTTGGCATAATGTACTCTAAGTGAAAACATATCAGCCTTGCTGACTTTGAAAAGATATTCGAACTCTTCTATACTCTCATAGCACAAATTTATTCAACATTCCTTTCACAATCATTATAGTAACAATCATATTATGAAACTGTAAAAGTTTACAGTTTCAAACAACATATTTTCAACACTTAAACTCACATTACTCACAGTACAAATCATGTTATGAAACTGTAAAAATTTACAGTTTCAAAGCACACATATATTTAATATTCCTATCACTCATGTTATGAATTTGTAGTTTCAACGCACAAATCTATTTAACAATCCTTTCACATTCATTACACTAACAATCATGTTATGAAACTGTAAAAGTTTGCAGTTTCAAACAACATATTTTCAATACTTAACTCACATTACTCACAGTACAAATCATGTTATGAAACTGACCAATTTTACAATATTACTGATATATGCCACATTTTTCTAATGCAAGTTGACTAAAGTGCTTTAACCACAACTGAACAAGAGATACAGTTATTGCATATCAATTAAAGTACATCAACAGACTCTTCAACAAAGAAACATAACCACAAAAAGGACAATAAGCGGGAAAAAAAAAACTTCTAGACAGTGATGAGGATGACTTTCTCGAAGAAGAACACTAATCAGAATCAGAACAAGAACAACAAAAAAAAAGAAAGAAAAGAAAGCAAGAACCACAAGAAGAAGAGAGTGTTGAAGAAAAAAAACTAGAGACTGAAGAAGAAGAAGAAGAAGAAGAAGAAGAAGTAGTTAATGAACAAGACAATGATGAAGAAGAAGAAGAAGAAGAAGAAGAAGGTGATGAACAACAAGACACTGATGAAGAAGAAGGCCAAGAACAAGAACAAGAACAAACAAACCAACAACAAAAAGTCAATGAACCAGAACTAACAGACCAACAACAACAACAACACGAAAAAAGAAAACAAGCTAAACAACAAGAAGAAAAAAAGGACAGAACAACAAGAAGAACTCCAAGAGAAATCTAACACATTTCATGCATAAGGTAAACTCTTGTTTAATACTGAACCAAACTGCAAAATTTAATTAAACTAATCAAAACAAAATCCAACATTTTTATGGGTAATGACTAAGCACAAACATCAACCAAAAAGGACGACAATGACAAACTCATAGCAGCCATGAGAGCACAAATACAAGAAATGGAACAAAAATTCATGGCTGAATTGTGTAGAAAGGAAGACCAGTTGAAGGAAATGTCCGCCAAAAAAACTGGAAGTCCCTAACAAAGATCAATGGTCAAGAGAATCAAACAAAAGTCAAGAAAACAAGCACATAAGCCAAATTTTAAATACTAACCAATGACAAAAGCCAAAGAAGATATAAGGAACAAGACAGAAGCTACTGTTAATGTACCTAAACCAATAGAGGATACCGATGAAGAAAAAGAGAAGAAGAATGAAAAGAAAAAAGAAAAAATCGAAACAGAGAAAGAACTTGTTACTGAACCCGAACCAAAAAAAGGTACTCATAAAGCAAAAGAGTAGGGGAAAGAAAAGATAAAAGAAGATATCAGCCAAGAAAAAGAAGGTGCTGCAGAAACCAAGCCAAAAAAGGATGCCAATTAAGGGAAGACACAAGTTCAAGTATTGGAAAGTGATGATGATTTCAAGGAAGAATCAATCCACAACAAGCTACTCGTCCTTTCATGTCGCAAAACAAATAAGGTTTGGCATAGCCTATCTAAAAAAGACCAAGACCAAATTCAACTCATCAACAACACACAATCAACTGTTTGTGTCTGGTTTGGCAGTGAAGATGAAAATTGCATATACTTTTCAGATATATGTAGATTGACTAACAGAGAAGTCTTATATGGGAATGTAGGTTTCCAGCTGCACAATTTTACAATTTCTGTTCATATTCAATAACCTATTCCACAAACCTAACACATTCTTATATATAATATGTTTTAGGTCATTGATGCCTTCGCAGAAATGAAATTGGCACTCCAACCATCAATTGAAGAATTTGAGAAACATGATCTAGTGTTTGCAAGAAATCCATACGCAGGAAGATCTTATGTTTTCTCAACACTTATCAATGTAAGCAAAACTATTTACATACCTTTCAATATTATTCAAAATGTAAAATTTTATACTTTTTTAACATGTCTTACTACATACTTTTATAACATATTTCAAACATATATAAATTACAGACTCCACTACAAAACCAAAATCAGAGAGAAAAAATGATGGACAACCATTTTCCAGAAGCAATGAAAAATAGATATATCCATTTCCCAATCTACCACGACAACCATTGGATAATTGTGGTCTTTGACAATGCTGATGGGATATGGAGGCACTATGACTCTTTGAGGCCAGCAAAAGGATGCCACAACAAGTACTTTGAAATTGCAAAGGAAATTGTAAGTTAAATAAAATTTCCTACTTAGTTTCATTCCTTTCAAAATATCTCATCACATCACTATAACTAACAAAAATACCCACTAACTATTTTGTAGTAACAACATCAACTGAGATAGAATAAAGCATTATTCAGCAATCAAGGAAATATGTTATCATCTCAAGAGTGCGAGACAGTAATTGTATCAATTGAGGAATGCCCATAACAAACCCCATACTCGTAAGATACAAACTTAATAACTAATATTTTAATATGCTAAATTTTGCAGTTTTACCTAACTAATTAACTTCATCTAAAACTTTGCAGGAATGGTTGTGCAATCGTCGTCTGCAATGTTATCAACTAATATATCAACTGGCAACCTGTGTAGAAATCACTTTGACCAACTGAGTGGGTCAAATTTTGAGTAGAAATCATTAGTTAATTCCTCAATGATAAGAACCGATCTTGAAAACTTGAGCACTACCAAATGTTGACAAAACATACCAAACCATAGAAACAATGAACAAACTTCTTTACAATACAAATACTCATGTGAACATATTTTTGTACCTTTTTTTTTTTTTTTTTACATGTGACAATTACTTTTTATACTTTTGGTAATTGATCTTCTTGTGGTTATCATGGTGAAAATGATTATTGTTATTGATGTCGTTGTTGCTCTTGTTGTTGTTATTATTCTTGTTATTGTTCTTCTTATGTTTATTATTATTGTTTGTGTTCTTGTGCTTATTATTGTCGTCACATTTGTGATTGCATATAAATTCATACAAGAAACGTTGTTTCTAATAATTCTTCAAACTGCAAAATTGTACAGTTTCATTAGGTTGTTTCTCATAATTCTTAAAATTACAAAATTATGCAATTTTATCACTAAAACAAAAATTATGCTACACAATTATTCAGTTTCATTATCGTGAGTGTCTTCTACGCAATATAATATGTATTTCCTACATAATTTTTGAAACTGCAAAATTATCCAATTCATGACTCAAATAAATAGATGAACTGCATTTCAAATTTTAAAATAAAACTGCAAAATTATACAGTTTTGTCACTACGAAATATTAAATAAATATATCACGTAGTAAAACTGCAAGATTATACAGTTTCAACAAGAAATTTTCAACAACTTTCTCAGCATTTCACAAAAAATAAAACCAACCAAATCCATCAAAAAAATAAAAATAAAAATAAAACTGTTACAAAACAACTTTAATAACTAAAGAACACATTAAAAAAAAAAATGCAAAATGCAACTAACTTTATTCATTACTTCCATAATACCAAGTATTACATTTTATTATCATAATTCCTCAACTTCAAATACAAATCCAAAAGAATAGACTATGGCCTCAAATAGTAGCTTTGCACGTCTTCTTATTGTAATTCTCATATTTCAAGCACCTCCCACACTTAATTTGCTTCACATTCTCACCCTAGAAGGTATCCTCTTCTTCTTGTTCCGCCCGGGCTTCTTCTTCGTTATAGGAGATTTAATAATCGAACTACCAGCACCATCAAAGTCAAATCTCTCACTTGAAGGCACTGGATAAACAGATTCCTTGTACGACTCTCTAAAACAATCCACATGAAAAAAAGGATCAATGAAATCATATATATCTCTACCACTACTACGCAAAGCATGCACAACATGACAACAAAGAAAATCATTCAATTGCCATTCATGGCAAGAACAAGTCCGTCTACCAACATTAACATAAAAAGAAATAGAAGAATAAATCTCAAGCACAATATCACTAGCAACAATCACATCCCAAGACTTAGCTAGTTTCAAAGAGTCCACCAACTTCTTTTTCATAATTGGACACAATTTGGTAGTCCATCTTTTAGATCCAGCTCTTCTATTAGACAATTGAGTCATGATTTAAACTCTAATCATATCAACCATACAAGCAATAGGCAACTCACGGGTCCCACAAATCCAATTATTGTAAGACTCGGCAGTATTAGATAACATCTTACCATATCGTTTCCCTCTAAAAAATGCATTGGCCCACTTATCATTTTGCAAACCATCCAACATACTATCAACTCTACCATTCCCAGCAATACGCCTCAATTTCTCCATATAATGTTGAAAAGAAGTAACAGTTGGCGTATAAGCACATTTAACTAATATTTTTTTATCAAAGTTAACTTATAGTTAGTACGAAGTCCTACCAATTTGTCAATCAAATTTATCTTCAAATGGTTCAAGCAATATGCATGATGTGCATTAGGAAAAACCACTGAAAGAGCGTCTAGCTGTAATAACCCAGATTTTTAATTATCCTGTAAAATTTATACTAATATTATTTAATCACAGTTAGGAAAATATACGATTGATTTTGTATTAAATTTAGGGGTCAAAGTATAAATAAATAACTAAGTTAAGTTTGGATAAGCTTGAACTAACAGGGAATTAATGGGAATGTGACACGTGGCAGCTGCGTGGCTTGGTGCCCACGGCTGCCTTTCTATATAAGGGGGGAGGGGGGAATGTGCTCAGAAGATGGAGAAGATCATGAAGGAAAATAAACAGAGAAGGAAAGGGAAAGAAAATAATGGAATTCGAAAGGGTCTTTGGTAGTAGAAAGAAAGAGTGAGGCATTAATGGTAAGGTGAGTTATATTATACCTTCAGTTACCATAATATATTTTACGTATATTTTGACTTACCATATTTATTTTATACAAGTTATGTTTTATAAATTATTATAAATTATATTAATATTTCAATTACGTAGATTAATTTCTAAACTTTATTTGTTAAAATGAAATCTATGGATATATTTGTTTATATTTTAAAGAATATTTGACTATAACCTTATAAACAATTATGTTTTGTAAGCATCACCACGGGAGTCCCACGCCTCGGGGGACTTAAATAACCATTGGCTTCTGTTTGGTCACTTTGTAACTCTCTGTCTGTCATGGATCCATTGACCCTCTGATTTCTGGTGTGGAGCAAAGTGCTGTGCAGAGATAAGTGCTACACTATTGTGGGAGCCACCTCTATAATCCGTACGAGCCACCTCTTGAATCCGAACTCTGTTTTGACTGTCACTCCTGTGACCTCTATTCTGCCTCGTTGATGCACCGTGGTTATGATTATTTATTTACATAATCTCAGTTTTGCTACCTAAATGATTATTTGTTCAGACCAAGTGACCTTAAATATTTCAGTTACATAACTATCCATGGTTATTTTGTGTCCCTTATGTTATTTGTATAATATTTCTCACTCTGCCATGTGCTTATAGTTGTTTGCCAATTTTCAGGAAACAGTGCAATTCAGAAATAGCTTTTGAAAAGTCTTAGATGCAAAACTGCGGAATAGACACACACAACACTTTTATGATATTTTTATATGTAAATATCGGTCTTTTTGGTCAATAAATTTTGTAATAAAAATAAAAGTTCCGATGATTATTTTGGTACCCTCATTTAAATATTACTTCCACTCGCATTTATTAATTTGTTTAAGAATTGGTCGGAGGTAACTTCAGTTACTGGCCATCATGATACTTAACCCTTGGGTATGGGGAGCGGGTCGTGACACTAGCAATCTTGTTGACGGTCAGACACAAAGGTCAATCTCCGGCCTGAATCAACAACTTTTAACAACTGACTTAAAAACCACATCCAATTATCTTGATTTTCAACGTCAACAATCGCAAAAGCCAAAGGAAATAGGCCTGAAAACAAAATAATATGAAATTACAAAAATTAGCAGACTTACAATACAATAATAGAAACCAAAATCCACCAACTACCAAAACACACTGACAAACCAAAACTATACTAACTACAAATAAACACATACCTTGATTACCATCATTTGATGTTGTTGCAAGCAAATGCCCCTTGTAACGCCCCTTCAAGAATGTACTATCAACAAATAACAACGGACGACAAAATTGAAAGCCATACAAACATCCATGAAATGCCACAAATAACCTCCGAAAACACCTACTACTTTCATTCACATCTAATTCAAACACGCTTCCAGGATTTGTTCTCATATATGTCTCAAGATACCATCGAAGTTGGTCAAAAAAAGTTACAAAATCACCAAACAATCCACCTCTTGCCTTATCAACTCCTAACCATGCAACCCAATAAGAAACATCTATACCATATTGCTTCTTCAACCTTTTTTTAACTTCAACAGAATGAGTCAACGGATTATCACTAATATCATTATGCATAATATCAGACACAAGTCTAGAACCAACCATTTTGCTACAAGATCTACGAGCTACAACCCTACAAGTATACACATTATCCAACTTCATAATAAAAAAAATACCGGAATTCATCAATACCCTTCCATGCAAAAACCATTTACAACTCGTAGACGACTTCATTATACATTCAGCAGTTACTCTTGTTGCATCGTTCTTCAAATAATTCACTGCAAAACCACATTCAACTGTATACTTAGCCAATACAATGCGGAACGCCAGCACTCCACCTTTAAATTATTGATTAACACTGTGTATAATCCCCTTTCACTAGTAGACAACAAAACTCTCTTTGGTTTTGGATAAAAACTAGGCAACAAACTACCAAAATTATCACAATCGTTAACCAAAGAACTCTTACAAATTACAGAATCAATCCTAGAAGAATTATCATTAACCTCCACAATTCTTCTATCACCCATGACAATATCAACAGCATGAGAACCACTACAACCTACCATTGACATCATATTCCTCAAATCATCACACATTCAACAATATAATTAGAATATCCAAGAATAGAGAAAAACAAACAAAAGTTACCAATACTTAACTCCTTGAACTTCGCAGATATTTTCTCAACAATTTCATGATAACTACATCCCTCACTAATCTAAATAGCAGCACAAGACTTACTGTATTTGCACATTAATATGAAACACCCTTCCATACTACAAAATCACAAACCAGCAAACAATTGTTCACAGATTCCAAACTGTAAAATTATACAGTTACAACATATCAGTATCAACACTTCACAATTCACAATTCCAAACTGCAAAATTAGACAGTTACAACATATCAGTATCAAAATTTCAGAATTCACAATTCCAAACTACAACTTCAAAACACATTACATTATACAACAAACAAAATCAATAAAATCAAAATTATTACACTATATCACATACAAAAATCACAAAATAAGTATCAAACAAATAAAGTTTATTACAAAACAAAGAACTATAACAACATTGCCAAACACAAACCAGAGATCACGTAAATTTGCTTATCTATATATATACATACATATATGTATTGAGAGAGAGAGAGAGAGAGAGCTTATACATAGAGATTTAGATCGCACAACGAGATCCACCTCACAGCACAACGAGATCGACCTCACAGCACAAAGAGATCGACATCATGGAAAGAGATCGAGATTGCAAACAACCTCGCATAGACGAATATTTGATTTTTCATGTATATATATATATATCAAATCAAAGGGTAATACAATCATTTAAAAAATAAGAAAATAAAAAACGGGACCTCCGGGTACAAAACTTAAAAAACTGTGGACCTATTAGTCTATTAAAAATATAGTGTGATTAGAAGGGAAATAGATCTCCTACATAGGACTACATAGTAATTTTTCCAAAAAATATTTAAAAAATGTTTTAAATATTAAAAAATTAAAATATTTATAAAATAAAATAAATTTAAAATAAAAAATACAACTCAAATATTTAAAAAAAATACTGTGCACAATTGTATGAAATACAGCTTAAAGCTCTTTTTAAAATTTATAACCAAATAAATTTTTATTTTTCAAAACTCATAACTCAAAATACAACTCCACACTCAAAGCATAATTTTTTTTAAAAAAAATAAAAAACAAATTTTAATTTAAAAAAAATAGAGTTTTAAAAAGAGTTTACTTATGAGTTTTAAAAAGAGTTTTGAATTGTATGTTTAATTATGAATTTTAAAAATAATTTTTAAATTGAGTATTAAATTAAATATTTAATTATAAATTATAAAAAGAGTTTTAAATTTTTTTAATTAAAATTATAATACCAAAAGTAAACCAAAGACAACCAATATTTTAGTATCATCATTTTTTAGCTTGCTAAACACCGAACACGTGATATCACCAATCTTCTCAACCAGTGTGAACTCTTAGAAAGAAGGTGAAGGGTCCTACAACAGTCCCTCATGCACTATGTCCATTATTTTAGCAATAAAATTAAGAAAAATACAGGATACATCCATTGGGGGTCGACTCCCAGTGAGGTGGCAGTCCGGGATTGGTGAAAAAAAAAAACAGTTTTTTTTTTTATTTTTTTTTATTTTGGCCAGTGACAGCACGCCACCTAGCACTGAGGGTGCTGGGGTGCTGACTCACTAGGTGTATGTAGCATGGTTGTAAAATTAATAATTTAGCCTATGTAGGAATAAATTTTTCATCATTTAAAAATAATCATATAACTCTTTATAATTCGTAGTTCAGTTTAACAGAATATGGCAGTCACGTGCTTGTATGATGAGTATGTCATTTTTTAAGACATAAACAGCCCTCATACCC
This sequence comes from Camellia lanceoleosa, assembly GCA_025200525.1. NCBI lineage: Eukaryota > Viridiplantae > Streptophyta > Magnoliopsida > Ericales > Theaceae > Camellia > Camellia lanceoleosa. The sequence continues at coordinate 188,408,499 of CM045762.1, forward strand.
TTTTAAATTTACAAAATAATGCCATCCAATTTCTTCCTCTCTTTACTGTTTCTCTCTCCACCCTTCCCCTTCCCAGCCCTCCATTACCGTCCCTAAAACCATGACCAGCATCTCTCTTCTTGCTTCACACATAGCTACCCTCAACAACCATGACAGCCAGCCCCCATAGGCCTCACATCCAACCACCCTCAACCACCAGGAGTTGCCATCAAATGGAACTGATGATAGTTTGACAATTTGGCATGTTTTTCTCAATACTACATCTGCTAAACAAAAGACAATGTGCTGAAACCAATGTGCTGTAAAGTGGGAGAGTATACAAAAGACTCCTATTTTCCACTTGCCCACTTAATTGAACCCAGAACAAAACTTAATCTTATGAGCTGCAGCAAAGAGTATGCATGCAGAATTACGGATTCATCCATTATTCTTTGTTGAGTATGCAGATTACTTAACTCATATGACCACAAAATATTTATGCAAAATTAGTTGTTGTTTTTTGGTGTTAATGTGCATTGCTAGTTTATTTAATCATTATTTGGTCCTGGACACTGCAAGGTGGGGCGGGAAAGTCATGGTGGTGGCGCCTGGAGATGTAAAATTGATAAATTTACAGGATATATATATGGGTTTACAGGAAGAAGAGAAGGGCATTTAGGGAAATTTACTGGTTCTGTTACAGAAGTTAATGGTGAATTTTGGTCCATAAATCATAAAGGGATTAATATGTGATTATTTCTAAATGTGATCATCTCCGCATAGACCAAATTGTATGGGGGTAATGTGAAATTTGTCCTAAAATTAAATCATTAAATTATATATACACCTATCATGGACCCTGCCTATTGGTGCAACAGCATGCTAATCCTAAACTTAAAAAATAAAATAAAATAAAAAAATTGTTGTTAAATAAAAAGAGTGTGTAATTATGCAGAAATGCATTCAAGTGCAGAGTTAGAAACCAACATTGTTACGTATAATTGATGTGTATGGCAAAGACTAGGGGGAACATAGCCGCAAAATCTAATCTAAAACCTGAATTTTAATTATGTAAGTGTGCCTTTAACTAATGAGACATATTGGTCTGGTCATAATTTTCTAGGTTGTTTGGGTGACTATTTCATACTTTGGTGTATAAATTATTGGGTAAATTACATTCACTTTGTTTGATTTCAGTTTTTAAAATTTACTTTTTAAAAAATTTTACCTTTTTATTTTTTTGTTTTCATTGATTTTTTTTAATATTTTAAGTTATTTTTTTTTAAAAAATTTTTAGACACACCTAACATAAATACACTTAAAAAATATAATATTTGTGAAAAAAATTCTTTAAAAAATTTACGAAATAAATACAAAAAAATATAAAAATTCAGTACATTTTTCATATTTTGTGTATTTATTAATTTTTAAAAATATTTTTCATAAATATTATACTATTTAGATACATCTAAATAAGATGCATATAAAAAAATAAAAAAATTACTTAAAATTTTAAAAATATTCACTAAAAACAAAAAAATAAGAAAAATAAAAAACTTAATTTCCAAAAAATTACAACTAAACACACTGAATACCCCTCATAGATTCTTCTAAAATTACACTCTCACTTTCTCTACTTGAAATATCACTTCTCCTATCAAATAACACTATTCTATGGAGGGATGGGCATTGACCTGACCTAGCCAGTCGAGTTTGTGATGGACTTGCATTATGTAATAAGAGCATGTGTCTTCCTAAGCCTAACTCAACTTAACCTTGAGCCTAATATAATCATCCCAAATCCAATCCTAAATAACTTCTAAATCCCAATTCTATCCATTTAACCCAATATATATTGACTATTAATCCTATTGGTCTTAAAGTGCTATTAAATGACTTCAGTGCTTTTAATAATTATTTGAATTACGGCCATTAACAAAATCCAATTATCAATGATTTTAGGCATTTTAACAAAATTTTAATTTAAGCCGAGAAAAGAAATGTATGTATATATTTATCTTTTTTATTTTATTTTATTTTATTATGTAAATAAATAATATAAAAATTTTAAATATTTCTTTTTATAAATAGGTGGATCTGCTTGGGCAGGGTTAAAATTTCTCATTCCGACTCAACTCAAAACATAGATCGACTTCAAATCTTAACCTAATATCGTTTTATAGGCTAAAATATTTAGGAAAAATTAAACATAAGTGAAATTTTTACAAGATATTTATAGATTAGTGAATTTTAAAAAAAAATTAATTATTAACATTTATAAATTTTACCATTATTTGAAAATATTATTAAAAACATATACTGAATATTAATTTTCCCAAATATTTATCCTCTACTCTAAAAATATTATACAGAACTGGCTATTGCGACAGTGCTCAACCTTAGTTCTATAGCAAGTTGAAGTTAGTATATGACAACTTTCTCATTGAATGTACGCACTGGTTTAGTGAAATGGAATTGCTTAACATGAAATTAACTCTAAAGAAGGAATTAATTTTTTTTTTAATTTTAAATATGTCTATCTAATGCCAATGTAGTTGTTTAGACTAATTCCACACGTGTGAAAATTGAATCAAGCCAGTTTGTCTCCATTTTTCCTATCACTGGATTAATATGTATATATATAAATAAATCATATTAAAGTCCACTCATATGATAAATCCTTTCCCTTTTATAAATTTTGTGAATTGTTTTAAAAATACTATCAAAATTGGAAAATAAAATTTATAATGTTATAAAATTATTTTTTTGATCATGCATATGATTTTAGAGTTAGTAAATTAGATTACAATGAAAAGATGTTCACTTCAAATTAATTTGTATTATTTTATTATGATTGGACACTTCCAATAAATATCTATTGTTTTTGGTTTCGTTTGACATGATGAGATATACATACACATCAATCCAAAAAAACCATAAAATTCTATACCTAACGTATACTTGTGGAAATACGCATGCTTCTCTAAGAGGTCAAAAAATTGGTAAGAAAAGGAGATGGAGATCATATGTTTTGGTCAAAGACGCTTCACATTGGAAGGTAGGACTAGAAAAATAATTATATTATTAGGGTTGATTTGGGAAGTGAATTTATAATAATTTTTTAAATTAAAATATGAGACGAAAGATTTAAAGTGTTTAGTAATGATTTTTTAATTTTTTACGAAAAAGTGTACAAAAACAAAAAAATAAAGAGAATGAGAATTTTTTTTTTCTCACTTTTTTGTATGACTTTTTTACTTTTTAGGTTGTTTTGACTATGACTTATAAATTGATTTTTTTTTATTTATTATAAAATGACGTGTAAAAAAAATAAAAAAGTAATATGATCTAAATAAATCAATAAATCAATAAATAATATTATGTTACCAAATGAGCTCCCAATTGTTGACTAATTGGTCTATTGTCAAAGGACTCTTAAATATGTTCTATCTACTAATTTGCAAGTCCTTCATAGGTATTATCGTGGTGTCATCATTAAAAAAAAAAAAAAAATTAGAAATGAAATTGAATAAATATCTCTTACCTCCCATTAATTCAAGCAAGGATCTCTTCATTAAATTTTTAAATAATTACCTATTTCTATATGACAAGTAAAAATTACTCTAAATATTCCAAGATAGATTCTCCAAATAAAAACATAATACACAGTTTCAATAAGTTATAACAACTAGAAAGTTAGTCTCTGCTATCATAATGTAAAACTTCTCATTGAATAGTGATATCGTCGCGTGACCGTATCACTGTTGTACACTATATTTAAATAGGATGAAAAAGCTCGATTTTGTCTACTCAGCCAACTGAGGTGGTCTATGTTTTGCTCTATTTATCTTGTGACTATAACTTTTCTAATTTAAGAGTACTATGTCAACATGTTGAATTGGTATTTTCAGGACACGAAATCCTCTGTTATCAAAATTTTCCATCTCGTCTCCAAACACTTACAATCATTAAATTATACATCATTATTCTCATATGACCATGTGATTATGAGTATTTTTAAGCATGAAAAAAAAAATTTGAGAGTAGATAATTATTTGTCGATACTAGATTATTGAATAATTATAAAAATACTAATGATAAGAATACAAAATTAAAATATAGAATGAGTCATAGAAAATGTAATAATAAATTAAGATTTATCACAAAAAAAATAAATAAAAATAGACTCATTATAATTAAATTTAATTTCAACCTTACATTATTTTTTTCTACAATCCATTATGTGATTAATTCGATGCAGGAGAGATAGATTGATTGTGTGCTTATGGACAGACAGTAGATCGTCCAATCAAAACGTCAACGCCATTAGATGCAGAAAACCCGGAATTTCCTTTGACAAACAAGACCTTAAAAAACAACAACGTGTAATGTCGCTCTCACTCTCACTTACTCATTGGATTCAATGTTTACATCCCCTCACTCTGACTGCATTCCTACAACATACCACATATGGCACCCATCTTCAGTCTTGTATTTCCTTTTTCATTTATCAACTGCTTCTTTCATATAAAGCAAAAAGAGATAAATTATTTAAACAGCAAATTCAACCCCTACTACACTAGTAGCCACTTCATTTTTCAATGTGCTATTTGGGTTTTCTATTCCTTTTTATATTTCTAGCCAGTAGTGCTGTTTGTTGGTCAAAATTTGAACATCTGGAATGAGCTAAGTGCTTGGGAGTTGGTAGGCTGTTAATATCATCCATTCTTGCATCTATATATGTAACTAACCACATGGATTATTTGTATCTTTAAAAAATACGTACACAAATTTCCATAATTTTTGAATATCTTTTGTAGGTTTAATCTTAGGGCTTGTTTGGGAATAACAATTGGACTGTGCGGGTTTTTAGTATCCCGTCTCCTTCGACTATCATATTGGGTATGGACTAATTTTGTGAACTTTATGAATGACAATAATATCTTAGGGTTCGTTTGGAATTTCAATGGAACTGTGCTAAGTTTGTAGTATCCTCTCTCCATCGATGGATGGATTAATTTTGTGAAATTTATGAATGACAATAATAATAAAAACAGATATAATATATAGGGTATTGTAGATAATGATATTTGTAAGTAATGAGAGGTAAAAAGATGGAAGATGAAAAATGAGGTCTCGTTTGGGAATTAACTGTTTTAATTAATTTTTTGATTTTTTATAAAAAGATGTGTGAAAAAATAGAGCAATTGATGCAACAACTTATAGTGATTTTTTTTGCTAATCCGGATAGGAAGGTGTTGTTTGGGCCTGTGGGGTCTATACGGGTCCCATTTTGATGATCTGAACTATTCATTTTGTTGGACAGTTCATGTATATCAATGACAAAAAATAAATAAACAAATAAAATCAATCCAATAATCGTAACATATTCAATTTATCGCATTTGTTACTAAAAATATTAATGGTCTATTTTAAAAAACACAATTATCGTCCATTGTTTTGTCGACAAATGCAACAAATTGAATAGGTCATGATTATCGGATTAATAATTTTTTTTTTTAGTGGTAATTTATATAAGAAGTATTCGATAAAATGAACGGTTTGAATTATCACAATAGGACTCGTAATTGACCCTACAAGTCTAAAAAGTGTTCTCCAATTTGAAATAATGGCCTCCAAGTCTATATAAATATATATATTTAATAAATATAATCGAGTTGGGTAGAGATAGAATGAGATGAGGTAAGCAAAACTTTTCCCATCCCTCTTTCTCATCAAGGTGAAAAAATCAGCACGGGATAGGACAGCAGAGGCAGAGGACGGGACAAATTGCCATCTCTACGAGTGGTATAGACTGCCCATTTTAAAAATTTGAGCATATAGTATTGCTGATTTTTTATGTAAATTAACCACTAAATCAATAAATTTAACTAATCACACAATGAACTTATGCATTTGCAAAGATGTCAAGTTTATTAAACATTGATCTATAAATTTGATGATTCATAAAGTTAGCTTTAATGATGTGGGATAGGATTGAGGCTTACATGATTTGTTAAAAAAGAATAATTAATAAATTTTTTTGATTGAGGAAAGTCAGTTATTAATTGTTAGTTGTTAGATTTGTTAATAGCATGAAGTAGTTCATATCATTATGAACATCTTCTTTTTTTTTTTTTTTGGGATGAATAATTATAAATAAATTTAAAGCTAGTGGTTTAACAATATGAAGCTCTTTCAATTGTATCTATTACCTCTCAAATAGTAGTCAAATGAACTTCAAAAATGGATATTGTATCTTGTGTTTTTATAGACATATTTAAAGGAAAATGGAATTTGACAGATGCGAAAGAGTTGATACGGAACTGCAAACATTTGATTTGTTACATCATTTTGTGTTGGTATTTTAAAATGATATTTTCATGAACATTTTATTTGGTTGTTTAACCAACTTGGATTGTCGAGTTAATTATTTATTCTTTAATTTAATTATTATTTAGCTTTTTTATATAGTTAATTGTTTAATTCAATAAATAAAACAAAAACAAAAAATCATAAACTCATAACTTATATAATTTATATTGCTACATGATTTTAGATATAACTCAGTCTTAAAAGTTAGTTATTGAGGTGAGAGCACCCTCACACTTATAGTACACATTGCTTTTAGGACATAAGTAATATAGATTTTCACTTCATATTTTTCTTCACATGCATAGTGCTCGTGTTTATTTATGCGATATAATACTTGACTCTATATATAAATTTCAATGTATGATTTATATTTATTATGTCTATATTAGAAATGAAATAAAATATCATTTTTCTTGTTAGCCGTATGTGATCGTAAGAAAAATTCGCTGATGAATATGAGCAAATTTGCAGATAGTAATTAATCAGTGTAATCAACTTTTAAATAAAATTAATATAAAATATATATATATATATATATGATATGGAGGAGTCAATTGGGCCTCAAGTATGGTGGCTTCTAGTGGAGTTCTAGTCCAGGAAGAAAAAGATTTTGCTTGGTGGGGCTGGGCCCGAGTGTCAAATAGAGAGAGAGAGAGAGAGAGAGGATATATTATTATCGTTGTATTTTTGTATGTTTTTGTGTTTTTTTTGCCAATAATGTTATGGATCCTGACATAAAAATGTAGAAATTATCAAGAATTTTATATCGTGGTTTAGATTCATTTTATATGTGAATTTTATATTTTACTAATTCAATCTTTATTTTTAAAATTTAATTCTGAATATATTCGGGATCCCAAATTGAGCTACCTTTTTTGTTTTTAGGCATAGTTTTTATCAAACAAGTCTCCTTTTGGGGAGTAGTTAAGGGAGTGGCTTTCGGGAATATCATCTAGAAACCATTGTTTTATAATTCCCTCCATTTTGCAAGTATTCTCTTTTCACACGACATTACATTCTCCCTCTTTATTTCGGTCAAAATTATAAAAAAATTTAAGAGTTTGAACTTATATTGAATTTTTAAATTTATCAATTTAAATCTTAATTATTTATTTATTTTTAATGTAAATCATATGCATATTTCTGTTAAATGAAATTGTCTGGAAAATGCATTTTAGTCATTAAATTCAAAATATGTGTGCATAAAATGTTTAAAATACATTTATTTTATTTTAAGAAACTCAACGTGAGAATCTAAAGATATAAAAATCTTAAAACATAATTGAATGATTATAAATTTTTTTGGATAAATTACACTTTGTCCCCTCTATGTTTGACTATTTTCCTATTGTTTTTTTTTTCTTCACTTTGACTCTTCATGTTTTAAGTTTCTCAATTTACTCCTAAACTTAATTTTTGTTTAAAATTAGACAGAAAATATTACAATAAGTGTCACATGTTATATTGGGATTTAAGTTTGTGTAAGAGGTGTGAGTTGCACATTATAAAATATTTTTATAGCACGTGATTGTCAATGTATTATTTTCGGTCTAATTTTGAACAAAAGTTAGCTTTAGAAATAAATTGAAAAAATCTTGAATTATGAAGGGTCATAGTAGGAAAAAATAAACTTTAATGACCAAAGTAAAAAAGTAACTAAACATAAGGGGGCAAAGTGTAATTTATCCAAATATTTTTGGGGGGTAACTGTTACATTTATGCTATGTTTGGTTGGGGGATTTGAAGAGGGATTTGGAAAGGGAAATGGAAAAAGAAGGTGAAATGTAAATAAAGCATTCCTATATTTCACCTACTTTCACATACCTTTTCCCTTTCCTTTTCCAAATCCCTCCCCAAATCTTCCAACCAAACACAACGTTAAGGTCCACTCCAAGGGGAAAGACCTCCAATATATCGAGAAGAACCACCTCCTGTATTTCACATTGGAAGGCTTAATAAACAACCTATCTCTATATTCATTAATTAACTAAGAGAAATACTCAGTATTCCTATATGATGATATGAAGCCACATAGTTTCATGTCTAATGGCACAACACAGAGTACAAAGATATATGTATATATATATATTTAGAAGAATACCCAAGTAGTGTGCCGATTTAAGAGAGGCCATATGTAGCACAACTCAATGGAGCATTTATCTGCAGTGGGAGCATAATAGTAATGCAAAAGATTTTTCAGTACCAAATTGTTTGTAGTTTATACTAAATAAGTAGCCAAAAAATTATCAATATTGGGTTGCTTTATTATTATTATTATTATTATTATTATTATGTGCAATTACTATTGTGTAAAAGTCGCTGCAGACAATTGCTAGTTTTGTTCTAGGGCTACTCTGTTAATTATGATGGCCATCAAATGTGGACATTGTGTACCAATGTGGTCTCCACAAAAATTACGCTTCAATTCGTACGACTTTTAACCATTTTTCATATTAAAATTCCGAGATAATTATCCATTGTTGTGTGGCAATACAAATCAATGATTTAGATAGATGTGTGGTATTTTAGTGTGTGGCATGGAATAATTTTTTGTATTAGCGTATTGTATGACAAAAAATATGAAAGTTGTTTAATTTATTTTTTTGGGTGGTTTCCGACTGGATATAAAGACCAATTTAATGTGCACCTTGATTAATTTCCGTTTGTTGTGGGAGTCTGCCGCTTAATGGAGGAACCAAGAAACTATCAAAATAGACACTTATTAATTACAATTTTGGATTTTTTTTTCCCACAATCAACAATAAGAAGATAATAATAATAATTTTTGAATTAATATTAAGTACAAAAACTTAAATAAATTATTACAAAAGTATTTCACATAAAATTTTACAAGTAAAATTGAAAAGAAAGTATTTAATATAATTAGTATATCATGAATAATGTAAAAAAATCATATATTTAAGTCTTAAAATAAATTATATAATGATAAGATAAATAAAAATTTTACAAAATTTGAGTAAAAATTTCATATAATATTGATATTATGTCATCATTGACATATGATATCACTAACTAATAGTAGAACAACATATGAAAGGTAAACTTTACATGCAAATGTAATTAACACTTTAGTAACTTATATATATATATATAGAGAGAGAGAGAGAGAGAGAGAGAGAGTGGGATTAAGGACCGTGCTAGGGAGCTCGGAAACGAGCTCCCCCGAATCCCCCCGTTTTTTTTTTATGAAGAAGAAGACGAGGGGAGGAGAAAGAGGGGGAGGGGAGGAGAGGGGACTAGAGGGGCCTAAAAATGGGCCGAGGGCGGGCAAGGCGATCGGCGATGGCAGAGGCAACGAGCAGAGGCATGGCGATCGGCGACGGATCTGCGACGGATCGGAGACGACGGCCACGGCGACCTCTTTCTCTCCCTCTCCCTCTCCCTCCCCTGCACAGGTTGACGAAAATGGCAGAAAAAAAGAAAAGAAAAAGCCTAATGCCCAAAACGACGTCGTTTTGGGTATTAGGGGGATTAGGGGGGACCAAATTCGAGCTACCAAGCTATATTCGTGGAATTAATTATATTTACACGTCAATAATGATAGATATTACTTTTATATTAAGATTTTTTCACAGAATTTTATACATAAAAATATAATTTGTTGTAATCCTTTTATTTTCAATAAAACAATCACTGTTGTTCTCATAAATTTAAAAATATTATTGACATTTTATTCTAAATAATATTTTTATTTAAAATTTTATTTATATACATATGTAAAAAAAATATCGCTAATCACGAGATGCAGCTATCGACACTCAAATTGGGGAGCAAACTCAGTCGAACCCTAGAATTTTACCCAACAGTAAACAAGTCACTGGATCACCAACTTGTGATCAAAAGTCAAGTTTAATTTATTGTGTAAATATTTATTTCCTTAAGGAGTGAATTAGCGCTAAAATAAACCTTGTTAGAGTTGGCACCCGAAACCGTGAATCCACTGCATTACACTAATTTTCAAATTTATTTAAGTTCATTTAAATGTATAAATGAATTACATCTTGTTAGTTTAATTAAAATTAAAATTAAAATTAAAATTAAAATTAAATTTATTAAATATGAGTATCCGTTTAATCTTATTTAAACCGGTAACCATAGCCACTATCACGGCTATCACTCCACCATCAGTCAACTATAGCCATTTATTGAAGAAGAAAAAAAAAGCAATGAAGTAATTTGGTCAATTTCAATTGTTTAACCAATACTAATTCTTTTATTAATTAGACAGGTTTAAATTGGGTTACTTTTAATGTGTAATCATTTTGATGCACTCGATTACATCTGTTTGCCACCTCTAAGAATATGACAATGAGAATTGTTACATTTTTTAAAAAATAATTAATATATTAATATATTTTACAAATTTTTTTTTTTTTTTTTACTCAAAAATCTGAAAGGACTTTGATGATTACCATATTTTACACTAAACAAGTGAGGATGACTGGTTGGTGCACCTCACCAATCTTTACTGGCTTTTTCCACACTTGTATTTTCTATTACCTTTTCGATTGGATGCTATGTTCATTGGTTCCATGGTTTGTTGTTTGATTGTACTGATTTAACATGTCTCACCTATAACATAATATCTTTTGATGAGAAGTCATGTATAAATAAAAAAATTTATTAAACGAGTGAAAATTTTACAACTTTTATCATTAGCACTAAAAATAACTAAGAGCACTGGTAATGGTGTGTCGCTTTTTTAGTGAAGGATTAATTGCTCGGGTACACTGTTGAGATTCTTGTGGCTGAGTGGTATGTAATCGTGTGTTAAGATGTGGTGAGTGAAAAGTTTGAGATTCGAACTGATGAATCAGTAGCGTTTTCTTTAAGTTGTAACCTAACTTTACTAATACACTAACATTCTATCTTTGACTCCCAAAAAAAAAACATTTACTAGGGTAAATTACAAATACCACTTCTAAGATTCAAATATATATAATTAGTTATATATTTTTGATAGAATTACACTAATATTTTTTTTATTAAAGTTAAAATAATCAAAACTAGTATAAATGGTGGATAGATACTGAAATAAATAAAAATAAATATACATTTTTAATAAAAATAGATATAACAATATAATTTTTTCATTTATAAAACTAACGTATTACAATGAAAAAAGGCATAATTGTTATGTAAATTAAAACCTCAAAAGTAATTATATCAAAAAATAAAAGCTAATTATATTTTTTTCAAAACTTAGAAAAGGTAATTGTAATTTACCCTGATAAATATTAAGGAGCTAGGTACTATATAGTTATATATGAGATTATAGATGTACCACAAATGTAATATGTATTCCCCAACAAAGAGGTCAAGTGATGGAATTGGAGCCAGTGTTGGTGTTATTACGAATCGATGATTGTGAGTACGTGCCACCACACTCACGGGTACACGTTTGGGCCTCACAATTTTTGGAGGCTCATTGGATGATAGAGTGGGGTTCGATTGTATAGGAGCACTACTGGCCTTTCTTTGGTTTAATGAGCCCTATCAAATCAATTCCCTCACCCTTCAAACAAAGAATATTTAAATTTGTGATTTTTATTATTTTAAATCAGTAAAATTTTACGTTTTGTTGATACAATTTGATAATATTCGACAATGAGTGAATAAGGTCAAGAGTGCTCTTGGGCTATTCATTTTAAAACAAAACAATATGATAATTACTTTAAATTTTAAAAAAGTCATCAAAACATCATTTTAGATATATTATTTTGTTTATTTATTGTTTTTATTTGTGAGAATAAACTCTTTCAATATAAAAAATGATCCTCAAATAATTTGTATATATATAAAGAACTTATCACAGTTATGTATTGACATTTTTGAAAGAATTAATTATATGAACATTTCTCAACTATTATTAAATATCACCTTAATTCTTAATTTAAAATGTACATTTAGACTCTTATCAACTTAAAAATTGCAATACTTTTCACCTCTAGAGGGGACATTTGTAAGTTTAGGAGTGTAAAATTGTATACAATGATGTTTTTTGGGGGGGTTTGGATTTGGGGGATTTGCCTGTTTAACCATTTTTAAGTCATAATTTATTTATTTATTTTTTGTAGTTGGTAGATGTTAGCAAGACTCAATGATAAATATTTTGATTTGAAATGAAACTAAATAAAAGCAAAAATATTATATATAAAAATTGTGTTTATATAAGATTTGTTAGATAACATTCATACATTTTATTTTTTTGTTTACTGTTGGCTTTTTGGTTTTCAAAAGTTAATTATGTAAATTTAAACGTATTAGTAAGGGCCAGTCCTTACAGAATTTTAATTGTCAACCAATTATCAGATGATTGTGTTGAAGTTCTTTTAATCTCAATGAAAATGATTTTTACTGATGGCTTGTTTAGGAAAACTTATAAATAATGACAAGTACAAAGAACAGTTCAAAAACTAAATTTTATTGAGTAAGCTTACAATGACCTAGTCTCGAAAAGGTTTACAACAACAACTACTTGAAACTACTCTTAGAAAATGAAATGTAGTACAAGAATTGAAAAACTGGAAATGTAACAACTGGAAAGAAAAATATGAAGTAAATAACTAATTTTTGAATAGAATAATATTTTGTAACTCGAAACTCTTCCCCCCGAATCCCCCTAATGCCAAAACGACGTCGTTTTGGGCATTTCTCTCTCTCTCTCTCTCTCTCTTTTTTTTTTTGAAACAGAGGGAGAGAGAGGAAGAAACAGAGGAGAGAGGGAGAAAGAGAGAGGAGGAGAGGAGAGAAGGGAAACAGAGAGAGAGAAACGGCAATGGCGATGGCGGAGGTATGAGCGACAGTGGGTGCGACGGTGGATGTCGATCGCAGATCACAACTCGTCACTCGTGGCAGCTCGTCGGCCGATCGTCTCCGTCTCCAGCTCGTCGGCCGATCGTCTTCGTCTCCAGCTCGTTGGCCGATCGTCTCCGTCTCCACCCCGCCTCCGTCTCCATCCCGATTGATATTGGCCCCCTCCAGTCCTTCTTCTTCTTCTTCTTCTTCTTCTTCCTTTTTGTTCCTTCTTTTTTCTTCTTATCTTCATTTTAGGAGATTCGGGGGCTCCAAATTCGAGCCCCCTAGCACGACTGTTTTTTAATTTGAGTCTGGTCCTCTTTTTGGTGGCCTTCTCTTCTATTTATACTTTTTAATGGTAATAGTCAAAATGGGTTTCCAACCGTTGAAATACGCTCCCATGATCACTGATCATGGTCTCGCACAGTTAGTTTCCAATACGTCATTGTTGCAGTTAGGCCTCTCTCATGAATTTGAATTTGAATTGCGAGTAACTGTTAGGTTACGTCATCTTGCGCCTTCTAACTGTTCCAACATTGCGCAGATTCATTATTACCAATATGAACTGTCACGTGTCTGCTGCTGATTGGAGACTCGCATTAACTTCCCAAATTACCCTTTACGAGCCACATGTTAAGTTGCGATCGGCCTATACAAAATATATAGCCAACATTTACGTTTATAAAAATTTTGAAAATGTTAAACAAAAACTTATCTCGTATCCTTTTTTTTTTTTTAATACAAAAATTGTAAATATTTTATGAAATTTACATAATTCTTGGATTTGGGGGATTTGCCTGTTTAACCATTTTTAAAGTCATAATTTATTTATTTATTTTTTGTAGTTGGTAGATGTTAGCAAGACTCAATGATAAATATTTTGATTTGAAATGAAACTATCACAAAAGCAAAAATATTATATCTAAAAATTGTGTTTATATAAGATTTGTTAGATAACATTCATACATTTTTTTTTTTTGTTTACTGTTGGCTTTTTGGTTTTCAAAAGTTAATTATGTAAATTTAAACGTATCAGTAAGGGTCAGTCCTTACAGAATTTTAATTGTCAACCAATTATCAGATGATTGTGTTGAAGTTCTTTTAATCTCAATGAAAATGATTTTTACTGATGGCTTGTTTCGGAAAACTTATAAATAATGACAAGTACAAAGAACAGTTCAAAAACTAAATTTTATTGAGTAAATAAGAACTTACAATGAGCTTATAATGACCTAGTCTCGAAAAGGTTTACAACAACAACTACTTGAAACTACTCTTAGAAAATGAAATGTAGTACAAGAATTGAAAAACTGGAAATGTAACAACTGGAAAGAAAAATATGAAGTAAATAACTAATTTTTGAGTAGAATAATATTTTATAACTCGAAATTCTTCCCCCCGAATCCCCCTAATGCCAAAACGACGTCGTTTTGGGCATTTTTCTCTCTCTCTCTCTCTCTCTCTCTTTTTTTTTTTTGAAACAGAGAGAGAGAGAGAGAGGAAGAAACAGAGGAGAGAGGGAGAAAGAGAGAGGAGGAGAGGAGAGAAGGGAAACAGAGAGAGAGAAACGGCGATGGCGATGGCGGAGGTGCGAGCGACAGTGGGTGCGACGGTGGATGTCGATCGTAGATCACTCGCCACTCGTGACAGCCCATCGGCCGATCGTCTCCGTCTCCAGCTCGTCGGCCGATCGTCTCCGTCTCCGTCTCCACCCCGCCTCCATCTCCACCTCGGTTGATATTGGCCCCCTCCATTCATTCTTCTTCTTCTTCTTCCTTTTTCTTCTTCTCTTCATTTTGGGGGATTCGGGAGATTCGGGGGCTCCAAATTCAAGCCCCCCAACACGACTGTTTTTGAATTTGAGTCTAGTCCTCTATTTGGTGGCCTTCTCTTCTATTTATACTTTTTAATGGTAATCAAAAATGGGTTTCAACCGTTGAAATACGCTCCCATGATCACTGATCATGGTCTCGCACAGTTAGTTTCCAATACGTCATTGTTGCATTTAGGCCTCTCTCATGAATTTGAATTTGAATTGCGAGTAACTGTTAGGTTACGTCATCTTGCGCCTTCTAACTGTTCCAACATTGCGCAGATTCATTATTACCAATATGAACTGTCACGTGTCTGTTGCTGATTGGAGACTCGCATTAACTTCCCAAATTACCCTTTACGAGCCACATGTTAAGTTGCGATCGGCCTATACAAAATATATAACCAACATTTACGTTTATAAAAATTTTGAAAATGTTAAACAAAAACTTATCTGGTATCCTTTTTTTTTTTAATACAAAAATTGTAAATATTTTACGAAATTTACATAATTCTTGTAACCAAAATAAGATTGATTTCATTTATTTAGAAAATAAATTTTCATCCGTATATCTGCACTACTGGCCATCTCTACTTTCACTTCAACTATCTTTGCCAGACTGACCTCCATCAACAACTATCTTCACCATTGACAATCATCATTGGCAACCATCTTTCACTGAAAATCACCTTTGGCCACTACTTCCCACATGAAATCACCTTTGATGGTCAGCTACCATCTTCGGCCACTATATTTAGCTATCGGCAATCATTTTTAGTCACCAACTTTTGCTAGGAACTATCTCTGATTTTTAAATTTAATTTTTAAAGTACTTGTATCAAATATATATGATATATATATATATATATATTTAACAAAAAAAAAAAACTGTAAATGGTAGCAATTACTTTTGCTATATTGATTGTAGCATAGCCTCAAAGGCCTACATAAAAAAAATAGCCCTTTCTATGCTTGGGAAAAGTCTACAGAAGCTGGACGGTGCCTCAAATTAGTAATCACAACTTTCTATAACCTTTTTTTCTTTTTATTTTAATATCAGATTACACAATAAAAAAAAAGTAAAAAAAAAAAAATCAGAAATTAAAAAAAAAAAAAAAAAAACACTTCACTTAAAATCAATGGGTGTTAAACGAAGAGTTTCGACTTTATACTTGAAAATTTGTATTCGTGACAGTCATTTCATTGTCGAAAATTAGTCCACACAATTTACATGAATGTGTTGTTTGGCCCCATCACCGAACAGAGGAACTAGAAAATTTGGCAACTTGTTTGGGGAAACGAAAATTTTCAATCCCACGGACGGAACTGCCAATCCCACTGACAGACAGGGATGGAAAAGTCAAAGCGTCAAACTTCAAAGCTATCCCCTTTATTTATTTATTTATTTTTTGCTGTATATAACTTCAATTACGAAACAAGTTCAAAGTGTTAATTTAATTATTAATTAAATTCAATATATTTATTTATTAAACTAAAGTTGCTATTGCGGCTTGTGTTCTTCCACCACATACCACCATTTACTTATAATCAATTTTCAAACCTTTCTATTTGTATATCTATATAAAGCTCACCTTCTCTATCTTCTTGTCTTGATCCAATCTCTCTCTCTCACTCTCTCTAAAAAAAAATCAATCTCATAAAACAAATACTTTTGTGTAACTATCAATCAGAGTGTCCATTAATGGAAGTGGAAGGTAGAGAGTGCAACTCTGCCATTCAAAGTGAAGAAGAGACGATGGAACTGAGGAGAGGACCCTGGACTGTTGAAGAAGACATGACCCTCATGAACTTCATCGCCAAGCACGGTGAAGGCCGTTGGAACTCTCTTGCTCGCTGTGCCGGTAATTCATAATCCAAATTTACCAAAACCCACTTGATCTTGATTACTTAAATCAATTATGTTAATTGAAATGGAAATTTTTCAGATGGGTAATTCTATACTTTCCTTTCTGTTGATACAAAAATTAGAGTTTATTTGTCTATTTTTAGGTACTTTCAACTTTCTTGTTCTTTTCAATTATGTAATAATTCTGAGTTGGAAAATCTTGGTCATGTATGTAAGAATTGAGAAAATTAATGTAGCTGAAGCTTTATTTTCTTGGTAAACAAACACACATGGGTTCAACTTTCTTGGGGCCTAGCTATGATCGCATAGAGCTATACATAACCTTACTTCAACAGTACCACGCATGATAAAGAAAAAAAAAAGAACTTAGATAATTTATTTAAGTCCTCTTCTTTTCTAAATTTTCTTTGGCAATAATGTTACAGAGTTCGAAAGTGAAATATGCCGATTAAAACTTTCCTTTCTTGCGTTGTTTAGAATTTTATCAAAATTTTCTTATATGATTTAATGAAACAGGTCTGAAACGAACCGGAAAGAGCTGTAGATTAAGGTGGCTCAACTATTTACGCCCTGATGTTCGACGTGGAAATATCACTCCTGAAGAACAGCTTCTCATTCTAGAGCTTCATTGTCGATGGGGCAATCGGTATGTCTCAAATTGCTCTGCAACTGTCTCACTTTTTATCTAAATTTCAAACTTTTATCACTTTCTTTTTCTTTTTTTTTTCCCCCCTCTTGATCTCAATTTTTTTTTTTATATTGCCAATCAATAAAAAAATCAAATGGGTTGATTTTCATAACAATTACAGATTCTCAATCATATCATATTTTCTGTTTGTGGGTATGAAGTGAACAATTGAAATTTTATTTGGAAAAAAATAACACAGGTGGTCAAAAATTGCTCAACATTTACCAGGACGAACAGATAATGAGATCAAGAACTATTGGCGAACCCGGGTTCAAAAACACGCCAAACAGCTCCAATGTGACGTGAACAGCAAGCAATTCAAAGACACCATGCGCTATCTTTGGATTCCAAGATTGGTGGAAAGAATTCAAGCCACTTCCACCCCCACAGCCACCGGATCCTCCCCCACCACCTCCACCACCACCTACCACCACCACCCCAACAACATAAGTATGAGCTCCGGCCAACTGGTTCCACCACCACCACCACCCGCCACCAGTATTGGCGGCGACTACGGTGGTGTACAACCGGAGAATTCTAGCACGGGGGCTTCATCGGACTCGTTTGGGACGCAGGTTTCACCTGTCTCTGACCTGACTGATTATTACAATTATCCGGTTAATAATAACCATAACCAGGATTATTACCAAGTTAATCAGGTTAGCTACCCAGATTCCCTAACCAGCCCCTCTGGTTACTTTAACCATGGGTTAGATTTCCAAGCCATGGAGCAGAACAACAACCAGTGGTTTGATGCAGGGGGGGACACATCAGACAATTTGTGGAATGTTGAGGATATTTGGTTCTTACAGCAGCAGCTCAACAACAATATTTGAAAAAAAAAAAAAAATTAGGTAGATACTAGTAAATTATTAAAATCATGAAATACAAATAGAATTTGTGAACAAGGACAGGTTTAATTGTGGATTATTACCCTTAATTTGTATTTTATTTTATTTTGGGAGAGAGGGTTAAACTTGTAATTTGAGATTTTTGAGTCTCATTCTTTGATATTGACTTTTGTACTTTTCATTTGGGTAAATTATAAGTACACCCCTAAGATTTGCTTAAAGTATAAATTGTTCCTGTGATTTGAAAAATTACAAATACCTCATTGTTAGTATTTTTTATTTAACAGAATTAACTTAAAAAAATGAAATTCATAATTATTCTCCTATACAATAATAAAATTACCTAAATTATTAACTGAAACATATTTATAACATCATTAAAAATTGTTAATTGACTTGATAATTTATTAATAAAATGTGTGATTTGTTATGAAATTAAAAATCTCAGGAAATGGAATGTAATTTTTAAAATTACAAAAATTATTTATATTTTAATCAAATTTCAGAAGGTGTATTTATAATTTACACTTTTTGTTTTTATAAAAGTATTACAGGGGAAGCTTGTTAAATTTTAACCATTATTATAATGTTTGTAGATGTGAATAATTAGTTCCACTACGAGTCATTGTTACTTGTTCATTATATAGTTTATTTTAAAGTCGTGGAATATTTGTAACCTAGCTTATGGGGTCTGAACCTTATTATGGTAGGGTTTGACAAATATTTTTTAATAATTTTTTTTTTTCCCCTTTTTTTTTTTAAGAAAAAAACAATTCTTATAAAAATTTGACACAGGTGACAAATGTTAAAAAAGTTAAAAATTAAGTAGCAAAGTTATTTGTCCTTTTAAAAATTAAATCAATCATGCTAAAAAAATAAGCTTTTTAATTAATGACACTCCATTTCTTAATCTTTTAGGTTATCGAACTCAAATTCTAATATCTGTGGGCTAAAAGGATAATTATCTGTTAAAATCAACCTATTTGTCTATTTCTTGAAATCATCCTATCTCTTTAAATCACTCAATTTGTTTATCTATTGAAATTCACTAAACTACCTATCTATTGAAATGTGACATATGTAATTCATTCAACACTCTATAGGCTGAAGGTTACAAATTTCTCTACCTCACTACCATCACTTGTTGCCGCTGGTCATTGTTGTCGCCGCCGAGTTTTCTAACATATTTTTACCACTAAATAAGATTTTACGTAAATTCTAATGGCTTATACTCTCTTTAAATTAGACTTGTTCACTAATTTTCTCTCTAATTGATTGAACTCTATTGGACAATTGTTTTTTTATTAAAAAATCAAAGTAAAAAGCTTGCTTAGTTTAGCCAAACAAGAAATTTAATTTAATTTTTTTTTATAAAAATACATACATATATATAATAATAATAAATTTGAATAAAGATGATTTTACTCTGAATATTCTGAAAATTGTGGAATTTTATAATAATATTATAATAATAATATGATAATATTTTTTACAAAAAATAAATTTTTTAAAAAAAGATTCATAAATTTTAAAAGACCCTGGTCCTCGTTCTAAGGTTAATAAAAAAGGCATATGTGTCATGTCAAGTGAGTCCCACGTGGGTGGCTCATTGGGTCATAGGGATCATATGATCTCAGGCCATCCCATAATTATGTTCTCACTTTGGTTCCTTGTTTGCCATTGTACGACACATTCTTTGGAACCCAATTAACTAGACAATATAAAACAAATTACCAAAAACAAAACAAAACAAAAAAAATAAAAAGAAAAGGAAAATTGTCTTTCCATAGAACCAATTTTGTTCATTCACAAATGTTCTAAGGGTTTGCTATTGTTAAAAACTAAATAATGTTATATATATTTTACACATTTTTATGTATTTTTCATACGCTTTAATATAAGTTTTATGCATATACATGAACATTAATAATCGCCAAAGTTAGTGACTAGCATTTTTGTTTATGTACTTTTGCAATATTAACAAGTGGTATTTGGTTAGAAATATAATTTTCGAGACATTTATTATTAAATTCAATCCACTTTTTATGAATTTTAAAATATTTTATAATCTTTTTATACTTTTTCATTGCACTTTCTTTTCTTTTCTTTCTCTTTTTTTTTTTTTTAACTTTCCCAATATTAACAGGTGGCAATTGTTAGCATTCGCCTTAATACAATAGTGATCATAATTTGTAGAGAGGGCGGATCTTCTATAATAAGACTTAACATTTGACCTCTTAATTATGAAAAGTATTTAAAATTAAAAATATATTAATAAATTTATTTTGAGTGTGATATATATATATATATATATATTTATATATATTATCAAATTTGAATATACATTACCTTCGTTTGGCCATATGCTAAAAATAAAATTTTTTGGCTAAAATAGTTACAAAAAGACAAAATAGGCTTTTTAATTCAATAAGACAAAATGTCACATTCAAACCATAATATTTTATTTTTTCTCTCACAAAAGTCAAAAGCTAAAAAGTCTATCACAAACGAGATTTTTTAGCCTCGGGTTAAAATAGTCAAAAAATCAAGCCACATTCCAAACGAACCCATTATATATTTCAATTTTCGATAAATTTTTTTTTCTTCTAAATATACAATATTTTTCTCCTAATAAAATGTAAAATTCTGATCAACTAATGTAATTCCAGTTGATTAATAGGGAAACAGAGGTTGCGTTTGGTAGAACTTTTTAACTATGATTTGAGAGTATAAGTTGTACTTTGAGTTTGTGAGTTTTGAAATTATGATTTGAATATAGAAAATTTGTTTGGTGAAGGAGTTTTAAAAATAGTGTTGAATTGAATGAGAAATTTTTGATATGACATTTGATACAAAAAGTTACAACTCATAACTAAACATACAACTCAAAATTCTATTAAAGCACATAAAAAAATTTAAAAAATTTGAAAAATATTTTTTTCGAATATATAAAAATTAACATATCAATTGCAAAAAAAAAAAAAAGCACTATTTCGGTCAACCGGCCGGAGGACTGGTGGGATCCGGTGGGACGACCGGTTAGGCCAAATTTCAAAAAAAAAAAAAATTTCAAAAATTACGCTTTACAGAGAGTTTTCTGCAGAGTTTTGTGTTTATTGTGAAAAACTAGTTCCAAAACTTTATCCAAACATAATGTTCCAATGTGAGGATAGAATCAGGATTTGAAAATCCTTCCAAACAGAGCCATAATTCTCATGATAATATAAAGAATTGTTGCACTAATAAATGGGCAAATAAACTTTATGTAGATATTAGTGAGGGATAGCTTAGAAATTTGAATCCAGTACAGCTTAGTGAGGCAAATAAATTGTATAGATATTAGTGAGGGATAAGTTAAGAAATTTGGAAAGTGAATAAATTTTGTGTAGTTGTTTTGGTTATTTTTGATATTTTGAAGGTTACAAATATAATTAGAGCGTGTCAATAAGGATCTGAAAAATTCTTAGAGACAATAAATATCAATTTTATCAGATGATTGTGTTAAGATTCTCTTAACTTCAATGAAAAGGATTTTCTTGTGTTGTGTTGAAAAATGAACCAATACTTTTAACTTGAATTTGTATGAGAATGGAAGGGGAGTGATTGGGTAGAAATTGAAATTTATTAACTGAATAAACAATTACAAAATGTTATCCTCAATAAGGGCAATTTCAAAACTTTAAATCAACTGAGTTGTGAATTACAGAGTTAATCTACTTCTCTGAAATGTAAGTGCAGAGTATGAAAGTAAAGTGTTGAAATTTAAAAATAAATGACATTGATAAAGACGTAGAGTTTAGATTTGATTGAGGGACCTTCTAAGTCTTTACTTTTATCTATTTATAGCCTTCTTCTAAACCATCGAAGTAGCTGAGTTGATATTTTTCACAATGATCTCCTTTTTTCTCATTACTTCTTAGGGCCATTATTTTCTCTTTATGCCTGTATAACTGTTAGTAACTACTTTCTTGAAAATTTCTTCCAAATGTGCTTCCCACATGTAGTTCAGGAGATTTATAGTTGAATCCATTCATTCGTGGTTCATGTGAGCAGTTTCGAAAATAAGATTTTTAAATAACTACTTATATTTTATGTAATGCCTCTTGTTTGTCACGTGTCATATTCGAATTCGGTGATTTAAATGTGGCGCCAATAGATATTAGTGAGGCAAATATCTTAAAGACATTTGTTTATAAAGATAAAATAGTTATATATATTATGAAAATGAGTAATACACTGATATGCCATCATTGTAAATTTTATTACATAAAAGCTTCAAAATACTAATTAGAGTCAAAGTTAAAAGGGTATATCAGCGATGGACTCTTCAAAACAGGATTGCCATAAAAGTTTCAAAATATTAAGAAATTGTTCACGTGAGCAGTTTAAGGGCACCATTATGAAAGAGAATGATAGAAGAATGCATGCTAACTAAAATTTGACATTTCAGTACAATTTTTGCAATGCCAATTTTGATAATTCTTTAGGCAAGTCATTGGACTTGCTTTT
This sequence comes from Camellia lanceoleosa, assembly GCA_025200525.1. NCBI lineage: Eukaryota > Viridiplantae > Streptophyta > Magnoliopsida > Ericales > Theaceae > Camellia > Camellia lanceoleosa. The sequence continues at coordinate 188,431,400 of CM045762.1, forward strand.
TGCCTGAAGTTATAATTTGTACTTTCATATTATCTGTATTAATTTTAATTTTTGTAGACTTATTTAAAAGTCAATATAATTATATTAAAAATATAAAACTTCTTATATTTTCTTAAAATCTCAAAATAGATCAGCGTAATTTACCTTTGAAATAATTGTACATATTACATAAAAATATATAAAATTATTTTAAATGGTAGTATTAATGAATATATTATTAAAAAAATTCATATATTTATTTTCAAGTTTTTCTCCCAAAAATTTTCTTGATTAGTCAAGAAAATCTCGTGCCCTTATACTCAATTAATTATGTTGTATTCACTTTACTATCTACTTATTATTAATGTCACATATTCATTTACTCTCATATTATTATTATTATTAGGGGTAATAACATATTAGTGCACTCTTTAAAAAATAATTATAAATTTACAAAAATATTCATAATTTTAATTATCAATATTTATAAAAAATTATCATTAATTTTAATTATTTTTTTAAAAAATATCACTAATTTAATATTTTCCTTATTATTATTAATCAGACACATATAATCAACTATGAAGAATAATTATTTATTTATTATGATTATTTTTGGATCGTTGGAGTGTTCTGTTTTGTTTTTTTTTTTTAGGAAATCGTTGGAGCGTTTCGGAGGATGTCCCTCATTGGGAATGTGCCGTTGTTTTCGCTCATGTCAAGGCCCTACCACATAGGCGGGGCTTATCCTTTCGATGGTGCCCTCGCAGTGCCAACAGGGCAGCGCACTGGGTGGCTTGCCCCCCTCCCCCACTTGTTTCAAGTTTATCTATGTGCTATTTTGGGAAGGTGGTAAAAATTAACTTTTTTACTTTTAACCAAAATTTTTTAGAGTGATTTAAGAAGTTGATAAAAAGTTGATTTTAACCAATTTTTTTGAAAGTAATTTGACTAAAATATCCTCACTCAACTTCAAAAATTTACATTTCACCCAATCTATCCAAAATACAAATGTTAAGGGTAAATAAGTAATTTTCCAACTAAATTTCCACACTTCCCAAATGGCAAAAAAAAACGCCAGCTGCGTTTTGCACAAAAAACGCAAACCATGCGTTTTTATGTGATCCCAAAAGAGCCCTATGTTTCCGTTGGACAAGTTGGTTAATGGATTTTTTTAATTATTTTAGTTATAAAAGATAAAATAAATTATTTTAATCACAATAAATAAAATATTACATTCAATCTATAATCATTATATTCTTTTAAAAAAAAAAATCAAATAGTTAAAAAATCTTTTTTAAACCAAAATTTTTAACCTCAATTAAAATAATTAAAAAAATTAAAAAATCAACCAACTACTCAAACGAAGTCTATAAATAGATTTTAATTGGTTTTTCGATTAAAAAAAAAAAAAGGGGAGTCGTTGGAGTGTTGTGGGAGTTGGGAAAAGCAAACGTGATGGAATAGTGAAGAGAGAGAGAGAGGGTGTATGGCGGCGGGAATCTTTGTAGGCCGCGTGTCTTTTTAGGGAAGCCACCAACGTGGGGACCAGGTCAGAGAGAAGTCTTAAGAAGCTTCCACGTGTACGCTCTTAATTCATTAAGAAATAATAGTATTTTATAGGGACAATTTAGAAAAAAAACCTCAGAAATTGAATTTTATGTAATACAACGATTTTAAATTTTATCAATTTAAATTATAATTTTGTATTTATTTTTTTATTTTTATTAAATAAAATTGACAGAAAAAAATATTTTAGTTATTAAATTCAATACAAGTATATATAAAATGTTTAAAATACTCATTTTTATTAAATTTAATAAACAAAATATTTACTGTGTACTTTGTTATCAATTTTAGTTAATAGAAATAGATAAATAATTTAGATTGTGGGTTTGTTTGGCAAGATGGTTTGTGGCTAAAATAGTCACAAAAGACAAAATAGACTATTTTAGTCACAATAAACAAAACATCACATTTAATCCATAATCATTATACTCTTCTCTCACAAAAAAAGTCAAAAAAGTCAAAAAGTCTTTCCCAAATCAAATTTTTTAGCCCAAACTAAAATAGCTAAAAAGTAAAAAAACTAACCCACTTTTCAAACCAACTCTGAAAAGAAATTAAAAAATTATATTCTAACTTGATAAAATCAAGGACTCAAGATTTATTTTATTATAAGAGTTAAATCTGAAAAAATTATTTAATTATCTCTATTATATACCTATTAGGCTTCCTAGATTGAGGCACTGATACCCGTAACTCTTCAAACCGTGTAATTTTACTATTGCTTAATGGATAATACTTTATGTATTAATTGATATATTAATTAATATAATAACTAATGATGTAATATAATTTTAAAAATTTTAATTTTTGTAATTTTTATATTAGCTTATCATCTGTGCTATGCACGAGATAATTATAGATATTTATATTTGTTTTAATTTTTTTAATATATAAATTATGTTTTTTAAGATTTTTTATAAAAATAATTTAACAATCTTATTACTAGTCATAGTTTACAGGAAAAATTAAAAAGGCTACTGCAGGAACAATGCACGACATGTATCTATAATTAGTGATAAATTAATTTTTTTAATATATAAATTATGTTTTTAAAGATTTTTTATAAAAATAATTTAACAATCTTATCACTAATCATAGTGTACACGAGAAATTAAAAGACTACTGCAGAATTATGCATGATGCATTTATAATTATTTGTATGAGGAGATTTTAAATACTAATAAGAAATTTTGGCTAAATCAATAAATGCATGTGGATTGAAAAAGTTAATAAATGTTGATCGAGAATTTTAACCAAATCAATAAATGCCGAGGTTTTTTTTTTTTTAAAAAATTTAGAAAATTAAGATTGAGAGATTGGAGCTCCCACAAGGCTTGGGGTTTAGAAACTCTATTTTCCTTAATATATTTACAATTATCTATATATATGAATTGTGATTTTTAAATGTCTTTTTTTTTTTTAAATGTCTTTTTTTCCTTTTTATATTATTATATTTGTGGGGATGTATTTTACGAGTACCAACACGTACGAGGTGACACGAAGTGTCACCGAGATCCCCACGTTATGGTAGTTGTGTGCCGAGGTTATCTCGGTTAGGCCGAGGTTACCTCCGAAGATATCGAATCCGAGATAAGCGGATAAAGAGTCCTAGAATGAAGAGGAGGCTCAACCAAGATATGGACAAGAGTCCTAAATTGGGAGAAGACTTCAGTTTGGGTGAAGATAAAACTCTTAGGGAGTTTGTCCTGAACTCACTGGGAGTCCTAGATGAGCAGTAGTCCTAAGTCCATTAGGACCGTTCCCTATTGGGACTAGGATGGTATTGGCTATAAAAGAGAGGCACCCCATGGGTCTAAGGTACGTTTTTATGCTCAAGCTAGTGAGTTAAGTACTTGATTGTCTTTGAGAGATATCTTGACTTGATCGTCGAGTGCCCGGTGGAAGAACCACCACGAGTCTTTTCCTTCAGGTGTTACAGGAGCCGCTACTTTGCTGTGTTCTTCTTTGAATCACTAAGGAGGCGGTGTGATCGGAAATTCACTCACACAATTTGGCGTCTGTGGGAACGAGAGAAGAGTAGATGGCCAAGAACTCGCAGAGGAAAAGGTAGGGGACGACACTCCGGTCGGAGTGGAAGACCCGTCGACCTTAACGCAGAAGAAGGAGACCTAACGAAGAAACTTCGTGATCGAATCACGTGAAAAAAGCCGTCGGACAAGATGGTGATACATCAAAGAAAGCGACAGAGGCAAGTACTATAATGAGGATGACCTCGGACTGGAAAGACAGATGTCTGAGGAGGGATGAAGAAGTAAAGGAGATGGCAAATAAGTTGGTAGACCTTCAATCGGTCGTCAACTTCATGATGCAGAATAATGTCATGCAGCCACCATACCCGCTGCAGGACACACCAATGCCGGCAGCAAACGCCTAGAAGAAGGGACGGAAAGAAATCCCCGAAGCCCCACAGCACACGAGGAGCGGAAGGTACTTTCACCGACCCTCCAGGGAAGTCGGCCGAGAAGAGCCGAGAAGAGAAGAGTCCCGAAGGACATACCGCGAGAAGGAAGCAGACCCCAAAGAACATCGGCATATTCCGGGACGGATACTATGTTTCGATGTGTCCTGCGGAGAAGGATCAAAAAGGGGCCACCATGAGGCCGAGAGTAGTCTTGTGAAAAATTTGAAACCCAACGACAAATGGGTCAGCAGGAAGAAGTAAAGAGGACTTAAGAGATTACCTCAAGAGGAAGCAGAGAACCCCGAGTCAAGTAACTTCCCGGTTAAGCCGAGGACTCCATTCTCGGCACTGATAGATTCGTCGCCAAAAAGATTCAGTATGCCGAGGCTCCAGATATATGATGGTAAGTCGGACCCTAACTTCCATGTTGGATTATTTTTGAATTCCATGGCTTTGTACAGTGGGAACGAGCCGTTGCTCTGCAAAGTGTTCCCTTCATCCTTTGGGGAAATTGCATCAGACTGGTTCCACAAACTACCAAAGGGGAGTGTGAAGAGCTGGGAAGGCCTGGCCGAGACGTTTGTTGCCAGGTTCATAACAAACAAACTGCAGCCACTGAGGGTGGATGCGTTGATGGCCCTAAAAATTAGCAAAGACGAAAGCCTTAGGGCTTATGCAAAGAGGTACTATGAGGTGTTCAATTGAATACCAGAGTGCAACCAGGAAGTGGCAGTCGTATCTTTCAAGAACGGCCTGAAGGATGACTGTCTATTGCGGAAGTCTTTGGCGAAAACCCTGCCAAAGAGCATGGAAGAACTCATGGCGAGAATTGAGACGACCTGCGAGGAAGACACCTCGGGAACAAGGAGACGAAGATGAAAAAAACGGCCAAAGCGAGGCCGAGGTAACAATGGGCAGAACAAACAGGAGACGGAGTTAAGGACTAAACAGGCAGTGAGGACGGTGTTCCGAATTCCGATCCAAAAGGTCCTTGACCAAATTAAATCACCCTACTTGAGGCACCGCAAGAGCACAAGGAGAATTCATGGGAGAAACCTTGGTAGGCGTTGTGCCTACCATAATGAGCAGGGCCACCCAACTCAGGGTTGCAGAGCCCTTAAAGCACACTTAGAAGACCTGGTGAGGCAAGGCCAATTAAGAGACCTTGTGGATGAGGCGTAACCGGGGAAGAGCAGCACGATTGCCTCAAGCACCAAGCCGCCCCAAATAAGAAGAACCACGAGTGGACCTCGGGTGGTTAACGTAATCCACTCAAAGGTGAATGAAAACGACATACGGGGGGAGACGCAAAGGGTGAAACATCTGCAGCACGTCAACCAGGTCGGACTGAAAAGACCTCGGCCCGAAGATTGCCAAGGGCCGATGATAACCTTCACTGAGGCCGACCTTGACATGGTTCAGCATCCGCACAATGATGCCCTGGTAGTATCCCTCCAGGTCGGGGAGTGCCAGGTGAAACGCATCTTGATTGATCAAGGCAGCTCCTGCGACATCATGTATGTCAGATGCTACAAGGAGTTAGGCCTTCACCCTGATGACATGGAACAGTCAAACGGCCCGATGGTCGGCTTCAATGGAACGCCGACGTGGCCTTTAGGCGCAACAAGCTTGGAGGTACAAGCTGGCACGAAGAAGATGAGGACATAATTTATTGTGATTGATACACCTTCGCCTTACAACATCATCCTGGGGAGGCCGTGGTTGCATGCAATGGGGGCAGTTCCCTCAACCTTGCATCAACTGCTACGATTCCCGACTGAACATGGGATTGAGGAAATCAGAGGAGATCAGTTGCAGGCGAAAAATTGCTCCATGGCAAAGAATGAAGCTAACTGCAAAGATTCGAGAACCGGAAAAGCAGAGGTTGAAGAAGAGGACATGAAAGTCCTAGATGATGTCGCAAGGAGCCGACCGAGAAGAGTGAAGAAGCATTGAAGAAAGTCTTCGCCCAAGAGGCGATGAGGAACGCTTCTTTCTTCTCGGCATGTGATTAGCCAAGAAGAAAGGGAGTTGGAAGCCTTTTCGAGAAAAATATTGAGGTGTTCGCCGACACCTTATGAAATGCTGGCATTGACCCCGAGGTCACATGCCACAGACTCAACGCGATGTGTCGGCCAAACCTGTAGTACAACGAGCCAGGAGACCGACGTTGATGCACGTCGAAGCAGTGGAAGAGGAAGTAGCCAGACTTCTAGAGGCCAGGGCCATCCGAGAAGCCAATTATCCGACGTGGTTATCAAATACCGTGGTAGTAAAAAGAAGAATGGCAAGTGGAGGGTCTGCGTGAGACTTCACAAATTTGAACAAAGCTCATCCCAAAGACTTCCCTCCGCCAAAGATCGATCGGTTGGTGGGCCACATCCGGACATGGAAGGATGAGCTTCTTGGACGACATATAGGGTATCACCAGATAGCCATGTACCCCGGATGAGGAGAAGGCGTTTATCACCCCAAAGGTCTCAGATTATTCTGAGTCATGCCTTTTGGGTTGAAGAACGCAGGAGCAACTTACCAAAGGCTGGTGACCAAGATGTTCAGACACTTGATTGGCCGAACTGTCGAAGTCTACATCGATGATATGGTCATGAAGACCAAGGAACCAAAGTATCATCTTGCTGACTTAGAAGAGGTCTTCGACATACTCAAAACATATCGGCTCCGACTAAACGCATCGAAATGCGCGTTTGGAGTCGGATCCGGTAAGTTCTTGGGATACCTGGTAACAAGAAGGGGCATCGAAGCCAGCCCAGATAAGATCAAGGCCATTCTGGAATTACAGAGTCCGACATCGCTAAACAGTTCTTTGCTTCGAAGGGCCGCATGACCCTAAACAGATTATAAGCCAAAGTTCGGGCAAGTGTAAACCTTTTTTCAACTGCAAAAAGGCCACGATTTTTATGGACAGAGGAATGTGAGGCGCTTTGGCCGACCTAAAGAAGTACCTTACCTCCCCGATCCTCTCAACACCTCAACCTGAGGATTACGATACTGGTTTGAGCCTTGATAGAAATCTTGTGATCGTCCGAGAAGAGAAGGGAGAAACGAGAAAGGCGATCTACTATGTAAGTAAAACCTTGGCCGATGCAGAAACAAGGTATTTACCATCGGAGAAATTAATCTTGGCCTTGGTAATGGCCTCAAAGAAGCTAAACCATTATTTTCGTGTTCACAAGATAGTGGTTCGACAGAGCACCATTAAAATCCTTGTTACAACAAGGAGACTTGATGGAAGAATTGCAAGATGGGCAATTTTGGGCCAAGATGACTGGAGTTCGCCAAGAACGGCAATTAAGGGCCAAGTCTTGGCCGACTTCGTGGTGAGTTCTCGCGAATACATCGAACATCGGGCCCGTTGAGCCGAGATGAACGATGTCCAAACAAGGAAGGAGAAGCCCACCAAAGGGTAAGGAACCGAGGAAGGAAAACTCAGACCTGCAAAGATCTACATCGGCGACTCCTTTCAACTTTTGTTGATAGGAGCTCAAACCGGCAGGTGCGGAGGCGAGTAGTGTTAATTTCCCGATGGGGAGATCTCGAACAGTATTCGACTAGGGTTCAAAGCCTCGAACAATGAGGCGTAGTCTGAAGCATTAATTCTTTGGAAGTTGCGATGCAGCAGAGGCAGATGAGGTAATAGTTTTTTGTGACTCACAACTCATAGTGAATCAAACTACAGGAGAGTTCGCTGCCCGAGATGAAAGGATATCGGCATATGCAAAGGAAGTCATCGGTGGCGACATGTTTCAAAACCGCCGACTTCTTCAAGTTAGCCGAGATGATAACAACCACGCCGACGCTAGCGTTGGCCAATTTAGCAAGCTCAATGCAAACCGGAAAGACGAGGACAATCATGGTGGATTACCTATCAAGCCCGAAAGATAGTCACCACACACAATGCAAGAAGCATTATGTGTGGACTTGGGACAATTTGGATGGATGCAATTGTTGCATTCTGAAAGAGGGTAAATTGCCGAAGATCGAAGGAAGCACACAAGGTCGGACTAAAGTCGGCAAGATTCGGTCGACAACGTAGGACATCTGTCTGAAGATCCTTCATGGACCCCTTTAAGGTGTGTACACCTCTCCGGTCGAAGACTTTTGTATGAAATTTATGAAGGAGTTTGTGGAAGCCACGCAGGGGCAGATCGTTAGCTCAGGGGCCATTACCAGGGGGTATTGGTGGCCCTATATGCAAAAAGATGCAGAACCTATGTGAAGAAGTGTGAACAATGCCGAGGTTTGACCATCGATACATCACCCATTCTTGACTGAACCCCTTTCGACCTCGGCCATTTGCCCAATGGGGCATGGATCTTGTTGGAAAATTGCCCTGCTAACGGGCAACGGAAGTACCCTCTTGGTAGCTCTGACTACTTCACAAAATGGATAGAAGTAGAGCCTCTTGCCAAAATCCGAGATGTGGATGTGAAGAACTTCATCCGAAAAGCATCATCACATTTGGGATTCCAAGAGCAATCGTTGCCGACAACGAACACGCTTTGACAAAGAACTCATCAAGAATTTTTGTGCAAAGTTCAAAATAAAGAACTATTTTTCAACACCAAGCTTTCCCCAAAGTAATGGGCAAGTCAAGCATCAAACAAAGTCATTTTAGATGGAATAAAGAAGAGGAAAAGAAAGGAAGTGGGTAGACGAATTGCCCAACGTCCTCTGGCCATATCGCACTACGCCGAGTAGATCAACAGATGAATCCACTTTTGCCATGGCTTATGGCACAGAAGCAGTCATTCCACTGGAGATCGGCATCCCACGGATCAGAACGCAGGGTGTTGAGATCCGGTCTAATGATGTGCGCTTAGCCCGAGATCTGGACCAACTGGAAGAGAGAAGAGAGAAAGTCAATCCAAATTAAGATACCAAAGAACAACTTGCCAAAACTTACAACAAGAAGGTCAATCCAAGGGATTTTCAAGTCAACGACCTAGTCTTGAGAAAAGTCGTCGGCAATAAGAAGGATCCCAAGAGGGGCAAGCTTGGCCCAAACTGGGAAGGCCCCTACAGAATCACCTCGGTGTTAGGGAATGGGGCATATCGGCTCGAAGATAACGAGGGCAAAGCATTGCCTAGACCATGGAACACTTGTAATTTAAAGTTTTTCTATCATTAGATGTTCTTTGATTTTTCTTGTCGATATGATCAATAAAATCTTAGTAGAATTTCTCTGAACTTATACAACTTGGCACGATGTTGTTTTTTGAATAATGAGAACCCAAAAGGAACTTAGGTTCACATTGGGGGCAGAGAGAAGACATTAGTAATGCTTAGCCGAAGTTAAGCCGTGATAAATTCCTTATCTTTACTTGTTGAAATTTGTAGCAATTTACAAGTTAAAGTTAAGCTGAGATAAATTCCTTATCTTTACTTGTTGAAATTTGTAGCAATTTACAAGTTAAAGTTAAGCTGAGATAAATTCCTTATCTTTACTTGTTGAAATTTGTAGCAATTTACAAGTTAAAGTTAAGCTGAGATAAATTCCTTATCTTTACTTGTTGAAATTTGTAGCAATTTACAAGTCAAAGTTAAGCCGAGATAAATTCCTTATCTTTACTTGTTGAAATTTGTAGCAATTTACAAGTCAAAGTTAAGCCGAGATAAATTCCTTATCTTTACTTGTTGAAATTTGTAGCAATTTACAAGTTAAAGTTAAGCTAATATGATTGTTATCTTTACTTGTTGAAATTTGTAGCAATTTACAAGTTAAAGTTAAGCTAATATGATTGTTATCTTCACTTGTTGAAATTTGTAGCAATTTACAAGATGAAGATTAATTGAATTTATATGCTTTATACTTGTTGAAACTTATGACAAGTTTACAGGTAAAGCCCTAGCCTAGGCAAATCTTCAGATAAAACATGCCCGAGGTATGTTACCCGAGGAGATTGTGCAAAGAAGGAAGAATCTGGAAATCATGCAAAATATTCTAAGTAAAGAAGAATTTAAAGACTGAAGTATTCAGAAAGAAACGGTTGCAGTTATATATGAAGAAGGCATTATGGCCTAGCAAAAATAAATTGTTTACAAACAGCAAAGGAGTACATTGGAGAAAAGAACGAAAAAGCAACAAAAACAAAAGACATTCAAGTTGTTTGACGAGGAGTTGGTTGAAATTTGAGACCTCGGGGGCCCTTGAGGAACAACTCAAAGATTTTCTTCGCCACAACCTCACCGCCCTTCCACCACAACTTCTTCTTTATTCCCCACCTCGGCGACTTTGTCTCCACGAACTTCAGCGTCGATCTCGCCAAAGTTTCATCAACACCTCTCCCACTAAAAGAAGGTCAAGATAAGGTGCCAAAGTCCGCCTTTTGGGAGCAACTTCAACCTCTTCATCTCCAACAGTCGATCTTGGGAGGAGATTTGGTCTTCCTCACCAAAGCTTCTTCTTCATCTTCACCTTCGCTTTCAACGTCGCTTTTAGACTCATCTTCGCTTTGGCTTGGAGATAGAGGAAGAGGCAAGGAAGACGCAGGTCTGGTCTTGGCGCCATGGCGAAGTCATTTGGAAGATCAAGCTTTTTGCGTGAGCATTCCAACCTAGGGCGAATCCTTTGTTGCATGCTTTCTTGACCTAAAGCTTATAATCTTCAAAGAACGTCGGCCATGCCTAGATCAGAAAGATCGGCCGCTTTCTTCGTGGCGAGCATCTCTAAGCTCTTTCTGGCCAGCCCTCTTAGCCTCGGCTTCCTTTCTCTCGGCTACTTTTCCTAACGTTCTGAAATTTCGGCCTTTTGAAGAGCAAGTGATTGGGCCTTTGTAGCTTCGCACTGATCTTCCAAATTTTCATCTTTAGTTCGTGGTCTGCTTTTGTTTATGGATAAGAGCGAACTCCTTCTCCATGTCACTGACTTCCTCCCGGTTCAAATGCCATCATGGAGAAGCTATGAGCATGTTGGATAGCCTGAAGGAATACAAGGCAAAAGTTAGTACAAGAAATTTCAGAATTCTACAAGTATGGAAGACAGATTTTCGAAGAACAAAAAGACTTACTTGGACTGAGCGCTGCATCATATGGACATAGTTCTCATAACCAGACATTTGTTCATTTTTCTCCATGTCACCCTCAAGAAGGATGGCAGTGCTGAGTGCCACACCGATCTGGACATCGGTTGCACTTTCATTTGTATACACTGGCCGGTCTTCAAAAGTGACTTTGGGTTCCCAGGGGATCTTGGGACCCCTGAACCTCGAAGACGTCCCAGCAGATGATTTCTGTTTCTTTGCTGCAGTGGACTTTGGTGGTTGGGCCTCAGCAGGTCTCTTAGAAGGAGCCGAGGTGGTCTTCTCGGTCAATTTTGATATTGGCAAGGCATCTTGACCTCGGATAAGATGTGAGAGCCTTAGCCGGTTGGGCCTTCTTGGTTCTCTTCGGTTTTGGTGGGGCACGGTTTGGTGGTGCATCATCCATATCATCGTGAAGATCGGCCAGAAGGTCTAGCACCTTTTTGACTGGACGTTCCATTTCGGCCTTTTTAACAAGCCTTCGTCGGCGTTTCTTTGGAGCCGAGGTTGACTACCGGACTACCGTTTCGACGTGAAGCAACTTGTTACGTGGAGGCAGATTGATGAGGCGCTCTTCCTCTCTCTCTTGGAACGTCGACCAACTTTGATGTGTATGTGGGTATGAAGTTTAGGAGCAATGGGGCCTTGGCTTTTCAAGCGGAAGATCCAAGAGCTTCAGATCTTTCCCAAGATAAAAGGATGGCGGAAGTCCTTGGGTGGTTAACGACGTCGCAAAATGTAACAAAACTTGAGAAGCAGATAAAATTTTTGAAAGACATGCAAAATTTTTGAAGAAAGCAATAGCTAAGCGGTGACGTTGGGCTCTTACCCTTGCCCTCTCGACGGTGTGTGGAAGGGAAAGAGATGGACTTCTTCATCGGCCGAATTCAGGTTTCGAAGCGATCAGGTAATCGTCCCCAGCCCCTTTGTTGGAGTCAGGAAGGTCGGCTACTATTTTGTAGGCAGTGGACCTCGGCTTAAGATAGTATACAAAACCTTTTTCCTTATGGTCAAGGCCACACATGGTGTAGCAATACTGGATATCGGCAGGAGTGATTCTAACACCCTCCTGCCGAGCTAAAACTATTATCCCAATGAGTGTCCTAAAGGCGTTAATGGAAAGTTGCATGGGGTTCAGAGTGTAGTAGTGAAGGACCTCGCGGAAGAGGGGATCAAGGGGGAACCTAAGTCCACACTGGACGAAGGCTACTATGGGGAAAGGCATCTTGTCACCATCGGGCATAATGGAGTCGTTCTCCCCAGCTAGCCTGAGGTGAACATCGTCTGGGATAGAGAACTCTTGCCTAAAGTTTTGTAGTTTGGTGGGGGTATCGACCCTGTCCCTCCACACACCCATTATATTGATATATGAATAGTAGGCTACAGCAACAGGGCACTTTTGAAGGGTTTTAAGGACCTCGGCTAAAACCTAGGTACTGATTGTTTCAGTTTTTCCTAGAGATTGATGGTTTAACAACAAATCCCAAGCCTAAATCTACGAATGATGAGTATGAAGGGAAGAAAATCTGGAAAACAGGAAAGCAAAAAGAAGTCTCAGATTCAAGAACACAAGAAAGTGGAAGGCCAAAAACAAAGGTGCAATAGAGCGAGTGTTCACATGCAAAATCAAGTGAATGATTCACAAATTACATGACAAACAGAACAGTAGAGGCAAGAAAAACCAGTAACGATCAAAGAACTGGGAAGAGAAGGGAACGGTGGCTTACCAGATAAAGGTGAGGCCGGAATGAAGCTTCGCCGAGGTCAGATAATGAACGCAACAGTAGCAAGAGCTTCAGAGCTTCGCAAAAATGGCGAGAAGAGGCGATTAGGCTTGCAAGAGTAATGGCAGAATTGAAAGAGAAAAAGTTTTAGAGAAAGAAAGTAAGGAGATTCAAAATACAAAAGTGAAGGAGAAAGAGAGAGGGAATCGTTTTTTCCTAAGTTTGGAACGGCGGCAAAAAACAGCAATTATTACGCCTAGGGTAACGATGCGCGTCGCGGCAATGTGGCGAGAAAAAAAGAAGCGGCGTCAATGGAACGGACGAAGAAGAATGAAACGCAGCGTCATCGAGCGGTTGAGAAAAGGTGTATGACTTTCATCTGGCGTAAGGGAATTGATTTGAATCAAGAGGACATGCCGTCTCGAATGAATGATCTCGGCTAGAAAGTTCTTAGGCCGATGTACGAAAAAAGTGAAGATAGGTTCCATCACCTCAGAATGCCGAGGTAATAGAACCTAGGGGGCAGTTGTGGGGATGTATTTTCTGAGTACCAACACGTGGCCGAGGTGACACCGAAGTGTCAGCCGAGATCCCCACGTGTTATGGTAGTTGTGCCGAGGTTATCTCGGTTAGGCCGAGGTTACCTCCGAAGATATCGGAATCCGAGATAAGCGGATAAAGAGTCCTAGAATGAAGAGGAGGCTCAACCAAGATATGGACAAGAGTCCTAGATTGGGAGAAGACTTCAGTTTGGGTGAAGATAAAACTCTTAGGGAGCTTGTCCTGAACTCACTGGGAGTCCTAGATGAGCAGTAGTCCTAAGTCCATTAGGACCAGGCTCCTATTGGGACTAGGATGGTATTGGCTATAAAAGAGAGGCACCCCCATGGGTCTAAGGTACGTTTTTTATGCTCAAGCTAGTGAGTTAAGTACTTGATTGTCTTTGAGAGATATACTGACTTGATCGTCGGAGTGCCCCCGGGTGGAAGAACCACCGCCGGAGTCTTTTCCTTCTGTGCAGGTTACAGGGAGCCGTCTACTCTGCCTGTGTTCTTCCGCTGAATCACTAAGGAGGGCAGTGTGATCGGAAATTCACTCACACAATATTAAAGTTTAATATTTTGATAATAATCATATGTGTTGGACTTTTCAAAGAATTAAATGTCTTTTTTTAATATTATATTAAAGTTTAATATTTTGATAATAATCATATGTGTTTGACTTTTCAAGAATTTTTTTTATGTTTGTTTTTTAATGCATTAAAGTGTTATTATGAGGGATAATAATCATATATGTTGGGACTTTTTAAGGAATTCATATGTGTTGGATTTCAAAGAATTTTTTTTTATGCTTGTTCTTAATGTATTAAAGTGCTATTATGAGGGTAAGACTTGGGGGTTGGGAGAAGTTAATAAATGCTAAGGTTTTTTTTTTTTTTTTAAAATCAAAAAATCAAAAAATTTAGATTGAGAGATTGGAGCTCCCACAAAACTTGGAGTTAAAAATCCCATTTTGCTTAATATATAGTAAGTATAGATTGGGTGAAGTCATAATTTTAAAATGATAATGTTATAACATATGTTAGTATACTAATTAATATATCAATTAGTATGTGCAACATCACCTTTCTTAATTTATATCTCAAATTTCTTATCAATTTCTTCATAAATAAAATACAAAATAACAAATAACGAACAAGTTTAAATGTTTTATAATTTAAGAAAAATATTTTGAAATAATATACATATTTTTTTGTCTTATTATTATGTTTAATATTTTCTTGTGTTGTAAGAATACTTGTTAGGCTACTCCTCAAAGAATGAAATGAAGGCTGGTTAATTTATTTATGGGAAAAACCTTTTAGCTCGAAAAAGGTGAGCTCGAAAGCCCCGAATTTTCCATTTTTGGTTTTTTTTTTTTCTTTTGCCTTGATTGTTTTTTTTTTTTTTTTTCTATTTTTGGCAGTTTCGGGGCATTAGTGCCCCTATATTCGGGGCACCAATCATGTTTGTTTATTTATTTTTGAGGAAATCATAAACAAATTATGAAATTTGTTTAAAATATAGATAGACCTCTATGATTTAAAAAATTAGAAATATCCTATTGTCATAAATTTTTTATAATAACTGATCTTTTATACAATAATAAATTTATCTGAATTACTAATTGAAATAATTTTCTGTCATTATTAAAAATTGTTAATTGATTTTAATGATTTATTAACAAAAGAGACTATTTGTTATGAAATTAAAAATTTTAAGGGGCAAGTTATAATTTTTAAAATCACAAAAAGTAATTTTTATTTTAAACAAATTTCATAAAGTTTATTTATAATTTAAATTTTATTTTTTTGTATATATAATCAATTTCAAATAATGGTGATTAGAATTGATGTAATGAATGTCATAATTTTTGAGGTGTTTCTATTTACCATAAAAACAACAATTATAACTAATTTCAAATTACATCATGTTTAGACTTTTTAAACTTTAATTTTATTGTCTTGCATCCATTATAATTATCAGATATATTTTTTCTTTACATCTTCTACCTTTTAAGAATAATATTATATGTATTAATTAATATATCAACTAATATACTAACAGATGATGTGACGTAATTTAAGAAATTTTTAATATTTATAATTTGTATAATAGGTATGGTCAGTAATAATGACATAATACTAGTTAAAACACTATTATATACGTTAATTAGTGCATGTAATATCACTTAGTGTGTTTAGTTTGAGTTTTCTGGATTAAATTTTTTAAAAATTGACTTTTTGATTTTCGTATTCTTTTGTTTTTAGTGAATATTTTTTAAATTTTAATTTTTTTTTACTTTTTTAGATGCACCTTAGTTAGATGCATCTAAAAAGTAAAAAATTTGTAAAAAAATATTTTAAAAAATTAATAAATACATAGAAATATAAAAAATGCACTGAATTCTTGTTTGTTTTTTATTTATATTTTTGGTATTTAGTGAATTTTTAAAATATTTTTTGGATAAATTTTTTACTTTTTAGGTATATTTATGTTAGGTGTGTTTAAAAAGTAAAAAAATTGCTTAAAATATTAAAAAAATTCAATAAAAACAAAAAAAAATACGAAAAATAAGAAAGTATAATTTTTTGAAAAGTATTTTCTGAAAAATAAAAACAAGCAAGCTGACTAATCTTTCAAACCTTAACTCTATTCCATCCAACCTTTATTTTTGTCTCTACAATCGTTATTATTGACCGCCAACTCTTACCATAAATCAACCCTTCCCCAACCACCTTTCCTCAATGCAAATCCCTTCTCGCCAGCACGTATCCCACTCGAACCCTTACCCCAACCCCTTCTCCCAGTACCAACCCCCTCCTAGTCTCCATTCTTCACCACGAATTGCTTCTCTAACCCCCTTTTTTCCATCACAAAGCCCCCATCTCAAAACTCTTCCACCATTGCAACCTCCCTAGGCCCCCACTATCACAACCCCTCTCCAAATTATGAATTTGATTTTTGTTTTGTATATAATATATTATAAATAATGATAACTAAATTGGAGTGAAGATTCTATATAATATTTTTTTACAGTAATGATAGAAACCCTCACAAAATACAATTTTCATAACTTTCAAAATGATCTGAACCATTTATGTCACTGTCAGACACAAATCTAAAAAAAAATTCAAACACATGAATGATTACTACATTAATAGGGGTCGTGAGAGTCCTCATTGGTGAAGATTTCAAATATTTTCATATTTTTTATTTCTGACTTTTCAATTTTTTTTTTGTTGTCACATATGTTCTTTGGATATAGTACTTTCCCGGTCCTAAAATATTTGTTTGGCACAAAAATAAGATTTTAAAAATAAATATTTTTGGGGCTCAAAATTCTCAATTTTTTTTTCCCTATACGTTACACATACATACAGATGTATATACGCTATGTATGTATGGGCACAATTTGTAATACAACTGGACCCCATTAACGTGAAGACCTGGCTTTCCGCCACGTTGAATTTTTTTTCCTGTGTACGCTTCAAACTTTCTCAAAATAAAAAAGTGGGTTCCACTTGGATGACTTTCTTCTCCGTCTGACAAGAAATTATATCTCACGTGCTAAATTCTGATGATGAGTTGCATCTGATGCGATTTTTTTAGCGGATCCCGCCCAAGCTACCCCTTTGCCCCACATTAAGACAAAATGTAATCATTCTTTTCTTTTTTTAAAAAATTTTTAAATTTAAAAAAAAAACAAAAAATGTAATATTTCAAAAAATTAGGAAATTAATTTTTTTATTATTTTTTAATTGAAATAAACTTAAAAATATAAAAATATAATATTTATGAAAAAAATTTAAAAACATTGACCAAATATAAAAATACAAAAAAAAAAAAAAAATCAACACTTTTTCGTATTTTGTTATATTCAATAAATTTGTTAACAATTTTTGTACATTTTTTTTTTCTTTTTAAGTATATTAAGATTAAGTGAATCTAAAAATTTTAAAAAAAATATTAAAAGTCTAAAAATATGAATTAAAAATTTTAAAATTATTTATAAAAACTAAAAACCAAACAGAGTGAACAATTTTTTGAACAAGAAAAAAATATTAAAAATTAAAAATTCCTTAAATTATTTATTATTAGTTTTAAAATAAGCATCACATCTACTTTTTTATTTACAAAAAAAATTAATAATTTTTTAAATTTTTAAAAAAGTTAAAAATTTACCAAAAATTCAGCCTTAATCCATCCTATGTATCCACAAAAAATATTTCAAAAATTATATTTATGAACCATAGTTATTTTAAACAAAATTCATATCTTATTAACTCAAATTTACACTTAGCATCCCACTTTTAAATTTGAGGACGCAAATTCATAATAATTAACATCTTACAAAATTGCCTTGATAAAGTAGAAGAGTGTAAAATGAAGTGATTGATGAGTTAAGAATAAGTCGTTAACTGATGCATGAGTCTGAATCTTATTATTGTAAGTATGGTTATTTATTTATTTATATCAAATAATGTTAAATATTTTAAAAAATTAATATATAATTTTAATATATTTAAAGTATAAAATTTATAATATAAAAATTAAATCTGAATTACATTTTATATTTCTAGATAACTACGTAAATAAATTGTGTGAACTATTTTTGAATGATGGAAGGGACCCATCCCTGGCCAATATACGCTCCCATTCATGAATGTGGTCTTGGTCATGGGCTCAAGTAAGATAGAAAAAGTGTTCAAAAAAAGTAATATCTAAAAAAAAGGTGTTATTATATATCAATTTACAAATCAATCTTAGTTATTTTAAGTAAGTACGATGATTAGGAATATAAGATAGTCCCAAGTAACGTAGCCTAATAACCTTAATTTTTTTTTAATCATAATATATTTCTTTAAAAAATGCATAATTATAAAAAAAATAATAATTTCATTAGTTTAAATGCAAAACAATAAGTTTACATATTTGTAAAAATATAAGGAATTTTTTAAAAAGTTTTTGATATTAAGATTTTATAAGATAAAAGACATATAGTATTTTTATATTAGTTGGGGTCTCTTAACATTTTTCATAGAGAAAATTCGACTCAGAGAAATTTCAGCCCCAACATAGAGAAATTTCAATTTTCACAGAGAAGTTTCGAAATTTGTCTGGGATAATCCCAGAGAAATTTCATTGAGGAACCTTAACTAATAAAATAAAATATCTTGAACCTCTCCTATTACACAAAATTAGAGAGGGATGTTTCAATAATTTTCCTAAAAATATATACATTTGACTAATATTTATGAGATAATTTTGACAATAATATTTCTTTATCCCATATAAGTTATATTAACTTTATGTTTTCTGTCATAACTTTATTTCGTAATTTAATATTTTTTTTCAAATTATATTACATTATATTAAGATATAAATAACTTAAATAATTTCTATAGAAGTTTACACAAAGCGAAAATTTAAAGGATTGTTGACAAAGTCAATTCTACATTTTGGAGCTTCTAACTTGGACAGGCCAGACTTCGAAATCCCAGTCCGGGGCCCTTACTTGGGGTATGCAAGCTAGGGCTAGGTCACTCTTAAACGGGCTAGATATGAGGTCGTGAATCATTTTTACATCTGTAAATGTAGTTTTGATGATTTTTATATTCGCAGCTCTTGTAATTTGGTTTTTGTGTTAATTTAGTTCATGTAATTTTATTTGTATCACTTTTTCATCTTGTTTATTTATTTATTTATGGTATTATGACAATTTAGTCAAATTAATAACATTTGTTAAGAAATTAGATAGAAACTAAGGACAAAATGGTTTATTTCAAAGGGAATAGATCATTTCAAATTGAATGCTAACCTTCTAAATTACTTTTAGGAGAGTGATTTCATTGATTTCATCCATTGATGTCAATTCAAATTCTAAAGGGGGTCTAATTATTGGACTAAATTGATACAATCTAAAAAATTGAAGAATAAAATTGATAAATTTAGAACTACAAGAATTAAATTAACAGAAGTGACAAACGAAAGGATCAGGGAATAATTTGCCCAAAATTTTTTTTTTATTGTATTAGTGACCATTGATTTTAGTTGACTTTACCAGAAAAAGTTGAAATTTAACATGCTAGCATAGTACTCTAAATCAATTAAAGCACTAGTATGATAAGGTGAATTTAGGAGCTCCTCTTTAAAAAGAACACAAAAGGATGAACCATGTGGGTGAGCCTAGACCACCTTTTTATATTCTGAGGTTAAACCCAAATGGTAAAAATGCCATATGATACATGGTATCAAGTGCACTTTTTTCTTTTTTATTTTATTTTATTGAATACCATTTTAAGTTGATCATTCATCACTTGCGTGAAGGCTTGTTTTGAAAGCGAGGTTAGGATGGTACAACTTTTTTTTTTTTTTTCAAAACTTGTCTGCCACAAGTTTCATCAAGTTTTTCTTCTTCTCACCTCTTTCACATTCTTGATATCATTCCTCTTTATGTATAGAATGTTTTTCCAATCCGTAACAAATAGAGGAAATGCTCAATATGGTGTTCCACTACGAGTAAGAGATGTTTTTTAGGCCATGCTGATCCATGTGAACCTCATGAGTCATCACACATTGTTTTGAGTATCATTTCTAATACGAGGGATTCAGTTAGGATTAGGATTTGGATTAAGACTAGAGACAGTTAGGATTTTAAATATTGGCTATTACGATTCAAAACGAGATTTTGAACTTTTAATATCAATATTTACTAATAGGAAAATAATTTGTCCTCCTAAAAATGCCTCCCCTAATCCCCTTAATGTCCAAAACGACGTTGTTTTGGGCATGTTTTTTTTATTTTTTATTTTTTTATTTTTGGGGGTTTAGAGGTCCCCCATTTTCGGGGGATCTAGCACAGCCCTTACTAATATATGGGTCGATATTATTTCATATCGACTAATACATGACCATATTGTTAATACCAATTTATATCCCAATACCATTTTTTTGAAATTATGTCAATTGCATATTTTGTAAACAATATTATTTGTAAAAGTTTTGCTATAGGAATTGAAAATAAATTAATTAGCATAATTCAGGTTAGCTAGAAGTGATTTAGACTTGTAACCGTTCTAATTAGGGTTAGCATTCGTCATAGTGAAGTGTCATTGCTCATATCTTGAAACTAAATAAGCTAGAATGAGGCAATTGAAAACTAAAATGCATTAATTATATATGAACTTCAATGGTAGATGTGAGTGTTAGCAACAATACAACATCACAATTAGGTTTTGACAAGGATTAATTGGAGCATTAATACCATAAGGTACAAGAGCTGGCAAGGGTGTGTGTGTGTTTGAAATTTGCAGAGGAGGAAATTTTCGAAATTGAGAACACTAGTACTATATATTTGGTATACAAAGCTAGTGCAAATTATGAAATGCAAGTACAAATGTTGAAGTACATTTTTGAACTCTTGATATAAAAAAGGTGTAATGTCTGAATTTAAATTTGACAAATGTACAAAAACATCTTCTCATTCCCCTTATTCTCCTACTACAATTGTGTTAAAAAAGGTCAATTAAAGAAGTGAACCATAAAATCTATTTCCATTAATCAACCGTCACTTTTGAAAGCAAAGTCCTCTGTTCGAAGTGGCACCAAAAAAAGGAAACAGACAAAAAAAAAAAAAAAAAAAAAAAAAGTTCTGGTCAATAAGCCTGATAAACTACTTCCATGTTTGACAAAATAATTTTTATTGTTTATTTTTTATTTGTGAATCAGTCAAAGACTATTTATAAATAAGAAAAGAGTTCCATAATAAAATTAATCAACTTGAGAAAGAGCTTCTTAATAGGAAATAAATAACCAATCTTTGCCGAAAACAAAAATTAACCTTTATCTCTTAGTAGAATACAAAGGAATGTAGTCAACTGAATTAGTAAGGTTGCTTTACTAAATAATTCAATCACATTCTACACGTTTCTTATTTTTGGTTAAAGAATCTCATTTTTTGTGATCGCTTTAAAAACAAACTCATAAATGCGATGTTATTGAACACAATATAATTTTTTTTTTATACTAATAAATTTCAGGTGAAATTGTGAAAATGGATCGAACAATTAAACCACCAATTTCAAGTTGAAATAACTAGGCAAAGTCAACCTAATGTAGCTAGTCTCCAATTGAGAGTCAAAAACTGAATAGTACTATTAGTAGTGCTGCTGAATTCATTCTCGACAACAGCTTCACTTAGTGGATGATTCAACGATTACACATTAATTTTGTTCATTAAAAAAAAAAAAAAAAGAAAAAGAAAAAAACGATTACATATTAAGTCAGAGAGTCAGAGTTACAAGCAATGATTTATGAGTGACCATGAAAGAGAAATAGTGGAGATTTAATTAATTATATATATATGAGCAATGATTCATCCCCCTTTTCCCCTCATTCCCTTTGACCCCCTCTCCCTCTCATTGGTTACATTTTCTTTCTCTTTCTTTTTTTTCCTGCTCCTCCAATCACCACCCGCCACGTGACAAAAAGGGGTGAGGGGGTGACCCCCAAAAAGGGGTCTCAAGCATATATTGAGACAAAAATGCTTCCTATCCCCACTAGGGGTCGACCCCTAGTGAGGTGTCACTCCGAAATTGGTAAAAAAAAACAATTTTTTTTTATTTATTTATTTTTAAGTCTCAACCAGTGAAGTCGCCATCTCATCAAAAGTGCGACTCTATGGGGTATAAGGCAAAACCGATTGAGTAAATGGTAGAAAACTTGACTATAATGTAAATGAGATTATATATTGTATTTTTGTAGTCTAAAAATTGTGTTATGTAAATGATTATTATATGACTAGCAGCCTAGTACTAGTGTCTTTTGACTACAAAACTCAAATTGAAGATTATAATAATAATAATAATAATAATAATAATAAGTCGTCTAATAAACACAGGTCAAGAAGCTGAGATTAATTTAATGTATTTATAAAAATATATATATATATATATATAGATGTTATCACTGCTTACGTTGGTGAAGACGGTGCTCCTCCGTCAGCATGCATGCTTTTTATATTTGATTTAACAAACAACCTTAAAAACTTCTTAACACTATGTTTGGATATTAAATTTGTAAACAAAAAAAATTAAAAAAAGAAAAGA
This sequence comes from Camellia lanceoleosa, assembly GCA_025200525.1. NCBI lineage: Eukaryota > Viridiplantae > Streptophyta > Magnoliopsida > Ericales > Theaceae > Camellia > Camellia lanceoleosa. The sequence goes on from CM045762.1 coordinate 188,453,783, forward strand.
AAAGTGATTATATAAATATTTTCCCTTCGTATTCTTTACTTTTCCCAACCTCTTTTCTCTTTTCTTGTTCTTTTATAAATTTAAGATTTAAATGCATCTTGATGAATCATAGAAGTAATTCGTATTTTAATCAATTTTTAGGCGTGCATTTATAATTTATTCTAAAAAAAAAATAAGGGCAAAATGAAATGGAAATTATTATTAATTTTTATCTTTATATCCCCTTTCTTTCTTCTTTTTTTTTTTTTTTTTTTTAATACTCTCAGTGAATTTCTACACAAATTTAAAATCTAAACAAAAAAGATTAAAGAGTTTGTTTTAGACTGTACTTGAATTTGAGTAAGAATTTATTGTAAAAAAAATGAAAAATGAAAAATGAAAGAAAAAAATGAAATATAATATAAATTAAAATTTTGTTACCTTTTCATTCATTTTTTTCTATAAATTTATGCTCAAATAGAAAATCCAAAACACAATATTAATTTTTTTGGAGAGAAGGTATGGTAGGGACAAGGTATGTTTGCATGTTGCAGTGTTCCGTCATCGCTAGTGTATTCCTATTTTTCAATGTGCCTTGAAGCTCATAGAATCTTCTGTGTCTAGAAATGGATAGTTTGGTTTGGGTCCATCATTACCACTTTATAATTGGCCCTAATAGATTGAAGAATATTTTGTGTGGCTGCCATACAGAGTTTAAGCTGGGTTAGTTTGGTTTGGGTCCATCATTAATACTTTACAATTGGCCCTAATAGATTGAAATATATTTTGTATGGGGCTATCATACAGAATTCAAGTCAGGGTGATTTTGAAGTATTCTCCACACCCTTAGGTATTCAAATATGACTTTAGCCTTGAAAATTTCAAACCTTTGCGTTCTAGACTTTGTCATTCAAATCGGCCAGCGACCACCCTATAGCACTCCAATGTGTCGCAAGAACACTCATTAATTGACTTTCCTGCTCTGCAATTAAGTCAGATGCAATGATGACAGGTAAAGTATCTTGATGTCCTAAAAATACATACTTAGGTGTGGCCGGGAGTGGTTTCAACTCAAGTGTAGATGGTGTGATTAAGGATTGTATGACAGGCTCTTTAGATAGAGGAGAAAGGGACTCAAACCGGGCTTTCTATAGAGAAAAATCCGGTGTAAAAGAAGAATTAAGTAAGGCATTCACCTCCTCAACTGATCCGTTAATATCAAAATTCTCGAACTCAAAATGAACTAGACAAGCCTCTAGAAGGTCCTTTACAAGAATGGAGGGTAAAACCTCCACAATCCCATCCACAACATCACAAATAAACACTCCTCTCTCTCATGAGTTTGTTAGGATGCTCGGAAAACATTAAAGTTTCATTTGCATATTCCCAAATGAAACTTTCATAACCCCGAAGACGACAATTTATGCAAGCATTGGTCAGAGCCAAGAAAGGTTGACCTAAGATCATCGCTAGAGCAAGCATCGTTCCATATCTAAGATCAAAAAGTCATCAGGAAAATAAAATCTATTGACCTTTACTAGTACATCCTCAATCATGCCATGTGACACTTTGAGGGACCGGTCAGCCAACTAGAGAGTAATAATAGTAGGCTTCAACTCACCAAGCCCAAATTCCTCGTACACAAAGTACGGCAACAAATTGACATTAGCCCCTAAATCTAACAAGGCCCTATCAATGAATGGTCCCGTATAATACATGCAATGGTTGGGGCACCCAGGTCTTTAAGCTCAGAGGGAGTGTCATCCAACAAGATGGAGCTTACTTGCTCCGTGAGTATGACCTTTTAGGACATGTGTGTTTTAGATTTACGTTTTTGCGTACAAAGGTCCTTCAAAAATTTAGCATAGGAGGATATTTGCTTAATCACTTTCAACAAGGGGAGGTTGATTTTAACTTGTTTAAAAACCTCCATCATCGTTTTCATGGATGTCGCTTTCTTATTGAAAGGGGGTGGTGTCTCAAGGCATTGGGGAAAGGGTGCCTTAGGCACATATGGTGCCTTGGGCTCATGTGAAGTGTTAGGGGCTAAGTCATCCCCCTTAGGTGTCTCTCCTTCACTCTTGCTCTTTTTGGGTTGACCACTGTGATCATTCTTCTTAGCCTTAATTGTATCAGACGTAACTGGCCGAGGCTCTAATTCTATTCCACTTCTCAAAGTAATCACCGCTTGCACCTACTTATGGTGCTTTCCATTCTTACCTGACCCCTCTGCCCCATATTGACCCTTAGGGTTGGCCACAGTTTGACTCGGTAATTTTTCCTCATCTCTTCTATTCATGTTACTAGCCATTTGACCCAATTAGGCCTCTAGCTTGGCAATGGAGTGAGTAAGGGAGTGAACTACAAGTGCTAAACCCTTAAGTTCTGATCGAACTTCTAATACCTGAGTCTCAAAGATGGAGTTGCCTTGAGAAACACGCAGGGGTTATGGTTGTCGGTAAGGTTGTGGGGGTCGATAAGGTTGTGGTGACTGGTAAGAAGATTGGTTGGCAAAATTATTAAAATTCTGTCTTGGTGGTGGAGGATTGTAAGAAGTGCCTTGTGAAGGAGGTCTCCATGAAAAATTAGGATGATTTCTTCATCCTGGATTATATGTATTGAAATATGGATCATTACCTAGGTTGGAGAATCCTTGAGCCGCATTCACATGCTTTTGGACTAACTCTGGAAATTATGATGCTGAAGGGTACTCACTCAAGTCATGAGTAGGGCTCGCACAAATAGAATACGCCTCGTGAAATTGAGACTGATCTTGCTGTGTAGGGGCATGTCCCGCAGCTAATAATTGGTTCATTTTGTGGGATAATGCCTCTACTTGTTAGGCTAACTCTAAGTCTTGCCCGACCTCATAAATGCCCCCGTCTCTTTGGGGCTTCAACTACTGGTTGCCGGACTTGCCGGGCTGCAGAGGCATGGTGAAGGGAATTATCACTTAGGTTCTCAAAAAATTGCCATGTCTCGGCGTCATTTTTAGACATGAATGTCCCACCACAAAAAGAATCCACCATTTGGCAGTGAGGGTCAATTCAGCCATAGTAAAATGTTTGAAAAAGTTGCCAATTAGGCACTTGGTAGTGGGACACTGTTAGAGAAGGTCACGAAGTCTCTCCTGTGTCTCATGAAATTGCTCGCCATCAATTTGAGCAAAATTGGTGATGGCTCGCCTGAGTTGGTTGGTCTTACCAATGGGAAAGTACTTCTCCAAAAACTTTTGCTGTAATTGGTCCCAAGTTGTGATAGAATTAGTAGGTAAGGAGTTCAGCCAGTGTTTGTCTTTGTCCTTTAATGAGAATGAGAACAATCGCAACATTAAGGCCTCATTTGTGAAATTCTAGATCCTCAATATAGAGCAAATTTCTAAAAATTCATTCAAATGTTTATAAGGATCATCATGAGCTAGTCTATGGAATGATGAGAGTATTTGTATGGTGCTGGACTTAATCTCATAATGAGCAGCAGTGGTGTTGGGTAATTAGATGCATGATGTTGATGTATATGTAGTGGGTGTGAAGTAATCCTTAAGGGTCCGGTTGGGACCATTTAGGCCATTCGGGTCTTCCATCTCTATTGGTTCAAAGTATGGATATGAATATTCAAGCCTAGGAACACGGGCAGAGACTCTAAATTTTTTAAGAGTCCTTTCTAGTTCAAGATCCAAACTCTACAATTCAGGGTGACAAGAACGGCGCCCGTGCATACACTACACACACACACACACACACACACACACACACACACACTAAGTTCTGACTCTGTGCACTAAGTGTCATGACCCAAACCCACCCCTATGAGTTTAGCACTGTAACCGGCCAATAATCCGTGATTACTGAAGGCCTGCTTAACAGTAGTAACAGTAATACAGAGTACAGGGGCTAGCAAAAACCCAAACAGTTAATGAAAGATGTCCAATGAGCTGTGACAGTCTGTATGCAAAAAGACTTTTCATAACACATTTACATTCGAAACAAAAGCAGTGAGTACATACATCATATATAGGCGTTCAGGTTAGGGACCAAAACCCTAACATAACAGTATAGTACAAGCCTCGTACAGTGTATACAAAATAGAAATAGAAAGAGGGAAATCTAAAACACCCCAAAGCAGCCTTAGCTTGGCAGCACTTAGAACCTCGCAGTGAGGCACATAGGTTGGCTTGACAAAAAGGGAGTTTAACCCAACGCTCATAGCTCCGATCCTGTCCGGACACCTACATATATATATATAAACAAGTGAGCTAAAGCCCAGTGAATAACATATGCGTAAAGAGGTTAAGAATGAATGTCCTTTCAGTATTTAAAACAGTCATTTGAACAGTATATCAGTTATTCGATCATAACAGTCGTAAGTGATACATCCAATAGCAAACAGTACAGTAGGTCTTATCAGACCGAACAGTCAGTTGATGACCATCATATCAGTAAACAGTAGTGGTTCCAAACATGGGAACCGACAGAGATCTCTGTGACAGTAGTAGTACAGTACAGTAACAGTAAATTGCTATGGATGCCACAAATACAGTTCACAAATAGGACAAGCATTCATTCAGTAAGAAATATCATTTCAGAAAGCAGTACAGTTGATCATTCAAAAAATGTTCATGATTGAATATATCTTTATAACATTGTTACTCACAGAGCACTGGGCTACAGATAGGCTAGAGCGTCCTTGGATGCCAACCCTACAGTTATAGAATGAACACACACTAAGTTACACACTTGGGAATCAATGACTTAGTCCCTATCTTGACTCGGTGTGGTTCTACATCAATATCCTCATTAAGATGCCTTAAACTAGGCCTAGGAATGCCTAGGATAAAATGAGGATGCAAAGATGTACTTAAAAACACTTTTCAAATTTTTGCTGAAACAAGGTTCTCGCTCGAGCGGACATGCAGACAAAAGAGCTACGCTCAAGCGTGACTTTCCTTGCTCAAGCATCAGAAAAATACCTTGGATGATGAAATTCACGCCGACGGGTGTTTCGACCGCCGGCGTGGGACATAAGTCTCGCTCGAGCGTGCATTCCTCACCTGAGCGATCAGAACACATGCAAAGTAATCGATACACGATTTTACGCCGAAGGCATTTTCTCGCCCGAGCGGGATGCATGTATTCAGAGTGTACGCTCAAGCATGGAGTTCCCCGTTGGAGCGTGGATCCAAAATTTGGAATTTCCAGATTTATCTCCAAGCATGAAACTCAAAATTTAAAGCATCAAATTCGATCCTTTTGGGCTAATTTTCTGGAAAACGCTTTAAAACTCATAATATGACATGTTTCAAAGATCAATTTGCAAAATTAAAGCCCAAAGGTAGTTTAATTAAACACAATTTCAAATAAACTTCAAGAACATGATGTACATGCGATACGCATGAATTTAGTCAACTTCCAAGTTTCTAATACAAGAACAAATGAGTCAAAACTTCCAAAAACATGATGAATTCATGAACTATAATCAAGATATGGACATGCATGTAGCAATTTCCATGAAAACAACCTCAAAATGTTAGAACATGTACATGCATGCATGATTTAAGTTTCAATTCAACATTTTGAACCAATTCTAGACTATAATCACCAAGCTTCCATGAAACATGCAAGATACAACTTAAATACAAGTTCAAGAAGATGATTCTTCTACCTTAGGTCCTCAATTTCAAGAATGAAAGCTCAATTGTGCAAATGCTCTTCAATTTCTTCTAGTTCTCCAAGCCAATTCTAGATGAATCAAGCTCTTTCTCTTACCCTCCTCTCATATGGTTTGGTCTAGGA
>CM045762.1:188459653-188564653 GCA_025200525.1 Camellia lanceoleosa
ACCATCACAGATTTTTCCAATGTTTTTGGTCCCCCTTTTGTTTGATATATGATTTTTCTTAATAGTCTTCTAGATTGAAAACAGTGTGTGATGATTCTACTGAATCTAAAGCACTGTTATTATCAGCCATAGTTCTTTTTTTTTTGTTTGTTTGTTTTTTTGTTTGGTGGGTCATGAAATGTTTTTTACAGGAGCTACTACCGATGCACTACTGCAGCATGTGGGGTGAAGAAGCGAGTGGAGAGGTCATCTGACGATCCATCAATCGTCGTCACAACTTATGAGGGGCACACACACCCATCCGTGCCCGGTGACGCCACGTGGTAGTATCGGAATCATGCCAGAAAGTGCCATTTTTGGTGAAGTGTTGAGTTGCGGTGGCGATGAGTGGTTCCTCTTTTTGTTATTCCACAACCTCACATCACTATCAACATCACCACCACCAACAACCTATTTTTCACAACCCAACACCTACTTTGAACTTTAGCACTACTACTACTACTAATTCCTCTGTTTCAAGTTTTCTTCCAAGAGAAAAGACGGTTTTTGCCCTCTTCATCTTCTCTGCTTCCAGAGATCATGGACTTCTTCAGGACATCTTGCCTTCACAGGTGAGAAAGGGGCCAAAAGAAGAGGTAGAAAGATTTACCTGTTATTATCGGTATCCACGGTATGTAATTCTGATCTTACTGACTGATCATCTTGAGGTTTGTTGCAGGTTTATCTTTAGATAGAGGCCTAATTTACTGCATCATATAGACACCTCTTTGAACATCATTTAGTAAAACTCAGGCACTTTAGCTATATGGAGGACTGGCTAGCTGATTTTATTTCTTAATTTGTTCTAACTTTCTTTTAATGTTATTCTTTGTATTTAGAGATCTTTTTATAATTATGGACATTTTTGAGCTTTTGTATATATTCTCTCTTTATATTCTTAGTTGTATCAATTATCATTCTTATTCTTCTTCTTTCTTCTTAGTTCACTCATTTGGTTCGGGTTCCAACTTCCAACTACATTGATATTGTCTAGGGACATGACATGTATTACTCAGAATAATTAGGGTTAAATCTACTGGGTTAGGGGCCCAGGGAACTCATACCTACCTCACCAAGGAGATCATGGTTGGACCTCCTCCTTCCCCCTTCAATATACCAAAAAAAAAGAATATTTAGGGGTTTGTGTTTCTCCACTTAGTAGGGTTAAGTAACACCTTTTTTCGATTTTGTGTGTTATGAGAACCTCAGGACTTGATTAGAGGAAATGTAGACAAGATTGAACTTGGGAACTTGATGATGTACTCATTGCATTGTGAAAGAAGGTAGAAACCCTAAAAGTGGAATGATTATGTTTGATACGTTTGAGATGTGGAGCAATAATAGTTTATCATGAAAAACTTGTCACAAAATGAAGTGTTTGTAATCAGAGTCTAAACCAAGGTTTCATATTCAAACATACATAACTGCATTGCATTGGGATACGGATCAATATTTGTTGTGACTTAGTTGATATCGAATTGTATATGTTGTTATGTAGGTGAATGTAGATATACATTTAAAATTCAAATTTTTAATACAGATGAGTGAATATTTAGGGGTTGTTTGGGATAACTTAAATAAGTGTACTTTTTATCTTTTTACGAAAAGATATGTAAAAAAGTAGAGAAGTGATGTGATAGAAAAAAAGATAAAAAAATAAATTATATTGAGGTTGCCAAACTTAGTCTTAAAATGATTCATAATAGATGTGGCTCATATTATATTAAGTTTGAATTTATATAAGATATTTTTAATGTAATTTATTATAAGTTAAAAATTAATAAATCAAAAAGAGGCAAAGTCAAAATACCTATTTTTCAACTTTTCACGTAATCAACTTTTATTCTAACTGATTTAAGCTGTTATACAGTTCATTTGCCGTCAACTTTTCAAACTACTTTCTTACTATTTTCTAAATTTTCCAACCATGTATTCTCCACTTTTCTTTGCTCTCTCTCTCTCTCTCTCTCTCTCTCTCTCTCTCTCCATTGTACTCATGAAGTCCATTAACACTTTGAGCGCCGGAAGCCAAAAGTGGAGGCGAATGTATAGTAGTAGCTTTATTGGAAGTTCCATTCCATTGAATCTATGTCCTCGTTGAGCTTTGAGTCATTGAATAGAGAGCATTGTGGTGTATGTACATTGTACATGGATACATACATATTGATATTGGCAAGGAAGGGAAGTAGAAGAGAGAGAGAGAGAGAGTAGTGGTTCTTTTCTTGATTAATGGAATAGAAGGATGGAAGAGATTTTAGGGGTAGAGAGATATCGTTGCTTTAAGAATTTCTCATGACGTGTGTATGCCTTTTCCATACCCTATTAAAAGTTGGATGGTCCTTGTCCATACGACACTGTTTTTCTTGAATGTTGATTTTCTAATTCAATGCTATGCTACTTATGGCCATGCATCATTTCTACTCCAAAAACAGTATGTGGGGAGTGAGAGAGAGAGAGAGGGAGCGCTTTTTAGATCAAAGCCCAATCTCTTGCTTTACCCCATACTTGCGTGAACATACAAAATACCCAGCATTGTATCCTATAGTCACCTAGAGGTACAAGCATGCATATATAATTTGTTGGTGTATTGAGATATAAATACAATGAGTTAAGCTTATAGATAAGTCAATGTTTAATAATTTAATATGATAAATAATAGATTGTGTGATTATTAAATTAGTGATTAATAATATAATATATACATTAGATTCTGTATTTATTATTCCATAAAAAGTGGTGGGTAATGAAGAAATGTTCAATTATTTAGGTACTTTTTATGAAGAATTAATTTATACAGTTATTCTCTGGATTTGAACCATATGAACAATTTTAAGTGATAATTTTAAATACCAATGGATATGGACAACGAGACACCCCAATATGTGTGAGAAAAAAAATCATGGGTGTAGTCGGCAATACATACATGTACATAATTAATTCACAACTCATTTTATGACGAGAATAAAATCATGGGTGTAATCTGCAATGCGTACATGTACATAATTAATTCACAACTCATTTTATAGCCAATATTTATTCATTAGGTTACTATAAAGTTTTTTTTTTTTTTTGCAGTTGAAATTTTTCTTAAAACTCATGTTTTCAAGATATCCTAATTTAAATAAAATAAAAACAAATATTGCCAAAATTTAAAATGTATATCCAATATTACCAATTAGTGTATATAGCATTATTCTTATTCTAAATATTGTACATTTTAAATCTAGACTGTAGATTTCAATTCTAAGAACTGTTCTAGATATTTTTCCAAGTATATATATAGCATTTCAATTAAATTTTCATCTCGTGATTTGAATTTCACCATTTACCTAATAATCAAAAAATTTGTATGTATTTTGACCCGCTTATGGAAAAAAGTTTGGCCCGAAGAGGTATGTTGGTTACCCTTCTCTCTAGATAGTATGAAATGAACATAGTTTTTTTTTTTTTTTTTTTTAATTTTAATAATGAATAAATAGTGTGAACACAGATTGGTAGCAAGCAAATATCAAAGGCAAGAGGTGCATATTCTTTTTTTGAACATAGATTAAGAGTGTCCAATCCTTTAAGCAATACTGAGAAGAACAAAGAGATGGGTATAAAATCCCTCATGTTTGTTCTAACTCAAAAGAATTATTCTTGCATCTTAAGCTTTAATTTCCAGCCGTCAACAACTTAGAATTTTTGTATTGCTCTCAAAGAATTTTGTATTCTACACCCAATATTGATTGCTGTCTTCAAATTCCAGGTGTTTGGATTGAAGGATACCGACTTTATAAATTTTAGGTATTCAGAAAAAATATTTAGGTTGTTTTTGGATTTAGAATTCGAGTAAGAATTTGGAAAGAAAAAAAAATGTCAATGAAATATATATTAGTTTTTTTTTTTTTCATTTTTCTCTTCTCTTTTCTTTATGCTCTACAAATTCTCTTAAATTCTTAATCCAAACACGATCTTATAAATGTTGAGATTTAGCGAAACGCAAAATAATTTTCTTTTGAATATGTAGTATTATTAACATTTTTAAGATGTGGCTTTGATAACCGTACTCTATTACAACATTTCTAGATACAGAAAATTTAAAACATAGAAAAATACTGAAAATACTCACATGAGATACATACAAAAATTAACAAATATCTCTATAGTTGAAGTTGAATTCTGTATACCTAATTTTTCAAGTATGTTATCATTATTTTTTTTTTTTTTAAGCAAATTAAGAATTTTATTAATGTAGAAGGAAAACTGTAGAAGTATAGCAAGACAACTAATATTTGTGTAAAAATTGAAATACATTATTGTGTTCGTGTATTCTCTTATAATCATGGTTTAGCATTGTTATTCTAATGATGTGATAATCAATTAGAATATTTAAGACAATTTTCTCTCTCACATTTTCTGTAATAATTAGCTAATCATTTTTTTACACATTATTGAATTTAAAAATAAATTTGTATATCATTTCCATTGGATAGCTAAAAAAAGGATGACAATATATGTATTCAAATATTTTAATATCAATATATATATATATATATATTCTCTTGAGATATAATAATTGATTACAATAGTCATTATAGCTGGAATACAATTACCTTCAATTTGAAATTTAAATTTTGTGCCTTTTGTTGGGTCAGGATAAGATTACCAAAAAGCTAGCTTCTAATTGTGGTGACCCTTTGTATACATTTTAGTCAAAAGTAGATACTTGAATTGTCTGATAAAATAAAATATTAAAAAACAAAAAATTGGCTTCTCTCCGGTCTAGTGGATGGGTGCTTGTCATGTCAGGTTACATCATATAACTTGTTTTTAATGACAGGATCATTCATATTTTAGATTCATATGTGTTGATCAACCTCGTAAAAATAAAATCTAATTTATTTAATAATCATACTTACATGAATTTGTTATTATTTTTATTTTTTAAAATGTACGACAAATATAATTTTTTAAAAATAATTGCAAAACAAATATGATGAAATCAAGTGATTATAATTATTGAATTAATATTTTAATTGTTTTAATAGATGATCTACTACACTTTCACATACTGATTTAAAAGATGGAGCAGAATTAATAATTAAAATAATAAGTAAGGTCACAGAGCTTGTCTAATCTATTTGCCAGACTACAAAGAATTCGGACATAACCAAAATTCCAATCTGGCATGGCTTGGGTAGACAGATTGACTTACACGTGGTGAGCTAACATGGCCTGACTTGTCAATCCAATCCATTCACCGAACTGGACAGAATTCGGACTCAACCAAAATCTCAAGTTGTCTCTTTTCCTCAAATAGTAATTCCAATATTTCAAAGCAATAATAATGATAATGTATGGTTCATAATCAAAGGTCACATATATAGAAATGTTTCAAAATGTAGTTGATGATTTAACATGTACACACCGCCACCATGACTTTATGTTGAAGTGAAGCACACACAAGCGGAGTTCAATTCTGGTTATTGAAAATTCAAAATTCAAAATTCAAATTCTTGTGTGTGTGTGTGTGTGTGAACATTAATGTTTAATCGTAATAGAAATTCAAACCACATGTTGCCCAAACAATGACAAAGGCTATACACCCCCCCACCTAATGCATCAATAAATAGCTCCATCATCAATCACCCCTCTTTTTAAACATTTTTTTTTTAATTTATGGCTTTCGCTTTTGTTGAGCAAATTACATTTTGGATTTGTTATGATTAACCCTTGTATTGCTGGTTTAGTCCCAGTTCTCAAACCAAAACTTGTGGTTCAATTTGAATTTTGAAAGGCCAGTATACTGCATGTTTGGCATGCTGTTTTAACAAAGTCACAATCATTTTATTTGAGTCATATCACTTCTCTATAACATCACTTCAAACTCAACTCGTATTTTACGTTTTTTTATAAAAATCAAAACATATATTAATCTAGCACTTTCCAAACAACAGTTTAGTATTATTTCTTAAAATTTTGTTCGCTATTTTAAGCTAATGGTTTCAATTTACATATACATGTTGGATATTTTTGGTAACATATTATACTTAACATATACCTAATACTAGTGAATCATATCACTCCATCTTCCTGATATTTAGGACAATAAAGTCTGCATCGTTGTTCATTTATTAGTTGAAGAATTCGCTGAATTTTGTGATTGACAAGTTAGACAATGAATCAAGTTATTTTGGCGTTGAACCATGATTCCAAACCATAACTGAATCACTGCAAAGAACACAGTTTCACTGGAAAACTTCATACACTACCACCATGTACCTGTTCATATTTAACATCTACCGACAGCATAAATTATTAAACGACATGATAAGACATTGTTCACAAGCTTTAGTTAATTGAGCCAATAAGTGAGAGACTGCAAAACCTAAAACAAATTTTCTGTTACACAACACATTTCGCATTTTTTCCAGAGCAGTCAAGCCTGCCTGCACTCTGCCTCGCCCGGTACCGGAATCGGGCTTCCAGTTTGTGCTTTGTGTGGCATTATCCAAGCAGAGACTTTTTGACAATGTCACCTGAAACTTTTCACCATTCCACATCATGTTCCTGATATAAATGGATTGACAAAGCAACAAAAAAAACGAAGATCAATAGTGTGTAAAAGAAAGAACATCGAAGTTTCCAATTTGCACGTGTATAATCACTTTACCACGTAATTCAATCCATTTCTCTCTTTCTCTGCCTTGCTAGAGAAGTTATTTTACAAGTGATATAATTTTTTTTGAAATTTAATATATATATATATATATATTAATTGGGTTTCTTCTATTTATTTATTTATTTGAGGTAGGGGGGTGTAGGAATTGCAAATTAACATGAAAATCAGGCACCAACCTGCCCCTAATGGGAATTTTTCTATAGTTTCGTACACTAAGGTTAAATTATACAATCACAGATATATATACAAAAGTTCTCTGATTCTCATCTTCTGATAAGTTATGATATCAGTGAACAATTTTTCTTATGAATCAAGGCAGGCTGGGACCTAGAGCCTTTCCCTTGGGGGAGGGGTCCCATTCAATTCCAGACTAGTCCCCATGGATGTACACAATCATCCACAAAACTAGGTGTGTTCGGTGAGCCAGAAGAGACAAAACGCTGAAGTGTTTGGTTTCTGAATCTAACCCAAGTCAGCTAACCATGCGGCTTTTAGCTTTAGGTTTTTCACCCCTCCAGGCCCCAAATTTCAACAGATGTAAGATAGTTCATATACAAGCATGTCATGAAATTCAAAGCAACAGAAACTGGTGAGAACCTGAGGGCTTATTCTTCCACATCCAATCCTGAGCCGCCTGAATCCCCTGGCAGCACAGGCAGACAATGCAAATGAGACAGTGGTCAAACAAAGAAATCTGATTACATCAAGAAGTAAACATCTCATACTTGTTGGGCGTGCGGATCAGTCGCAGAACCAGCTGCAGCCTGTAAATGGGTATAATTAAGTTCCTGAAATACCAAGGACCGGGAACAAGTGAGGGAGGAAGAAAAGTCTACATTGAAAGACAAAAGCAGTGCATTAGCCCATTGCGGAGTTTGACAAGGGCATTTGAAATCTGGCATATTCTTCTTACATACAGCCCCCTTTAGGTATATCATACAATTATTTTGCAATCTAATGAACTCAGCACAGCAGATATGAACTCAGGACACAATATGGATGCACCAACACGGCAATTGCACAAAAATTAGTACACAGACATGGCTAGCACACCACAATAAATAAATTATGTATACTAATATATGCAGAAGTAGAAGAAACAATCTATTCCTTTACATAATAAATAATTCAAATTTCTACATTAACACTACATATATTGGAAAAGAAGTGGTTTATCAAAGAATATATATGTAGTGGGAAAGAAGTACAAATAGAAAGCCAAAATGTCTGGCTTTCATAAACCTGAAACATTCACAAGCAAATCGTAGTTGTAATAGGAGGATTATTATGTATATATGTTCATACTCCTTTTTCACTTTGATCTTTGCCTCTATATCATTTCCTTTAAACTTATTATGTCAAGGCCGACCTTTGGATTTGTATGTATGTTCTCACACTAGTGCTGGTAACAGGCGTGTCCCATGTGCATCTAAAGTATGTCTGTTATTTAAAAAATAAATAAATAAACAAATAATGACACATTTAAGTGTGTGTCCAACAAGTGTCAGATATGGTCAGGGACACATTGGTGTCTGCTCTCTGGCTCTCTCTTGCTAACAACTATAGATTCCAATATCAGATTTTATATGCGTCTCTTTATTTATTTTGGTAAGTTAAATTTTAGGTTTGTCTCTGGCTACTCCACAAAGAAAACAAGAGAAAACAGATTTATCAGAGAGAGAGAAAGAGCAACAATTTCATCAGGCAATACACAGAGACAAATCGCAATTCAAACACATGATACCAAAAAAGGAGGAAAGCGACAACGGATCGTTGCTCATATAAACATTGAAACATGAAAGGATAAAAGCACCACTAGTATAACTATTTCTAATAACTAGGATCAGTTATCTATAAGGAAAGGGAAGTTTGAGAATAATGTTGCTCATAGACTTAGAACATGAAGGATGAAATGAAAAGTGCTCCATGGACGTTGCGTGAACGTAGAATTCCTCATTAAGTAGAAAGGAAAGCTCTACAGAACAGCAAGCTAAAAATGTGTGACACCAAAAATAAAAATAGTAAGATGGAGTGGTGTGCACATGCAAGATAGAATAGTGAACAAATACAAATACATTCATGAGAAGCTAGAAGTAGCACAAATTGAAAATTTTGAGAAATTCAATTGAAGTGGTTTGGCCACGTGCAACATAGTGATTTGATTCAGATAGAAGGTGCCAAAAGGACAAGAGGCAGGCCTAGAAGCACATGACTTGAGGTAATGAGTAAGTGCAATAATTGCCTTGAACTTAACTAAAGATATGGCTTTGAATAGCCAACAACAAAAAATGGATATGTTGCATTGTACACAGTATTTAAATTTCATCAATCTCATCCACAGTTCTATTAATTACCACACCAAAAACAAAAAACAAAAAACAACAACAACAACAACAAAATCCAAGAATAATAAATCATCTTGTAACCAAGCTAAAATATACCTGAGCATTTTGGTGGCCTGTAACTCCTGAAGCCTGATACTGCAATATCATTAAATTAAATAAGCTACGAAACAACTCAAAACCTTGTAAGAGAATTATACACCACAAACACTCACCGATGATGGAAAAGAACTTTGTTGCAGCTGCTGTGGGTGGCGGAGTTGTGCTTGAAGTTGAGCTTGCTGTGTCTGAGGAACTTGCTGCGTAGACAGACTTTGAGGGTGAGACTGAGTTTGAGGCTGTTGAACTGATGGTTTTTTCTGCGGCTGCTGCTGCTGCTGCTGCTGCTGCTGTTCAAACAATGTCAACTCCTCTGGTTTCTCCCACTACACATTCATGACAGCAAGCATTTGCGACATATTTCATAGAGAAAAAAACTCCAAATAAAACGAAAATTAATTTATATTTATTTTTATTTTTAAATAATGAAAAAGGAAAAGTTTAAAGATTATAAATTCCTTACTGTGCTTTGACCAGTTGAACTATTATAATAGTACTTGTATCCATCAGGGGAGGTGTGTTCCGTCCAATTACATTTTACAGGAGCCACTGCCTGGGATACTGCAGAAAGAACTGAGGCAGCAGATGTGGCAGGCTGCACATCTGCCGCTGAAGTGATAGCAGGGGTGCTGGCAACTGTCTGTGGTACCATCCCCGCCCATGGAGCCTGCAGCAAAAGATAATATTCTTAGTATGTAACTTCAAAGTTCCTAAAGGTCGTCAAAGAATATTTTTAAAAATCACACTTAACTAAAACAACAGTATAATGCATATAAATAATATTAAACAAGTCCACGTTGGTAAAAAAGTAATCAAATGCCTACAAAAACCTTCAAAGGGTGTACTATTGTTTAACAACAATTCACAAGAAGCTTTTTTCTTTTCTTTTTTTTATAAGCAATAAAATATGAGCTTAGAACTGCAACAAATAACCTGAAATTTCCCTAGCTCTAGACATATAATACCTGCTGTTTGGTAGCCTGAGAACTTTGCTGTTGCATTAGAGTTTGATTTGAAGGTTGCATCTGCTGAAATTGTTGTTGAAGCTGAGAGAATGCCTGCTGAGATGATTGAAAGCTTGCCTGTAGAGTTTGTTTCTGTTGAGATAGCATCTGAGCAAACTGAGAAGGTGATTGTTGGAGTGGCTGAAGCAATTGCTGCTGAACAGCAGGCAGTTGCTGTTGATTTGCCATGGCAGACAGGTGATGTTGTTGTAGGTTAAAATTCATAGGGACTTGTTGCACAGATGAGGCATTCTGCTGGACCTGAGGCTGAGAAACATTTAACTGCCCACCCAAACCAAACAACTGTTGTGATGGCAACGACTGACTGAAGGGGTTTTGACCACCAGACTGAGGCATTTGCAGCTGACCAAGTTGTTGGAGTGATGCTTGTGAAGGCTGCGTCTGCGAGTAAGATGATGGAGTCTGAGGGTGTAGCTGCAGGGAAGATGGCAAGTCTTGTGGCGATTGAAGTGGCTTCTGTAGCGGTGATATTTGCTGCTGCCCAATTGATGGGACTTGTGCCAAGGACTGGTTAAAATTCTGGAAAACAATTCAGGGAGAAAATGGATACTGATTTATCCCAAGAGAACCGGGTAACCACATGCAGATATTCAGAAATCAATGTGCATATACCTGCTGTGATGCAGATGCAAGTCCAGGAAAGACACCATCTGAAGAGCCACCATGTACACCAAGAGGACCACCCTAAAATATTCCCAAGCATAATAAGTTTCCAAATCCTTACGCTCAGGTGAACAAAATAAGAAGAAAATGAAAAAGCATAAGTGCAGCCTTTATATGGACTGACCAAACATGGAAACATACATCTACATAGCTACCAAAAGAAAAAACTATACCTCTGCAGTAGAATTCTTGGCTACTGGTTTTAGAAAAAGTTATTTCATTATGAAGAGCATCTTTAAAGAAGACATGACATAATGACCAACAATCACAGAAAGAAAAAAGACAAGGGAGCAAGCCCTAGGAGGCCCGTAGCCACCACAGCCATAAGAATGACTCAAAATATGGCCCCCCACCCTAAAAGTAACAATCAAATCTTTTCAAAATATAAATTTTATCTAGGGAAAGGAGAAGGATGTTAAAAGTTGGATCCCACCAATGAATATGTTTCAGTGAAATAGAGTGGTGATTATACAGTATCATATTCTGGATGCCGAAGCAAACATGGTCTAGTTACATTAGGAAGGCTTATTCTATAGCATTTATAAATTTGTTCATCACCTAAAAAACCTTAATCATATAGGACATGGTAACATGGTAACAAAAAAAATATTTTTTTCCTTTCAAAAAAAAACTACAGAATAAAAAATTTTAATTAAAGAATGATTAATTTTTCCATACCAGAGTTGAAGGCATTGCCAAATCCCCAGATCGGGGAAGCAACTGACTCCCAAAACCTTGCATGCCAGCATTCAAAGATGGCCCCATATTCTGCGGACTCATTGGATGCCAAGCATTAGGTGGTATTCGACCATGCATAGGCTCACCAAGATTTGTTGTTGGTCTGCAGGAGTAACAATAACAGAAGTTCTTGAGAAAAATAAAAAGAACAGTTCAAAGGGAACAAAATCGGAAGAGGAAGATAATAATAATGTTTTTGACAAGTGGAAGAAAATAATAAGAGAGAAATGAAAATTAGTAAATGAATTACCTAAGTCCTGGTGGTTGGAATCGAGGACCAAAACCTGGGCCCCCAAATGCAGGGCCACCCCTGCAAAAGAAAAATAAATTAAGTTCATATTGCATACTAAGAAGCAAGGATAACGACATGGACTACCGATACAACATGGACAAACCCAGCAATTTTCAAAAGATTTAAGACACTTACAAAGTGAGGCATGGCAACAAGTAAACATTTATTCACATATATATGAAAATATTCATTTTTATCTACAAACATATATATGCTTATCATAGGAAATAAGTAATTTCTAGCTTGATGAGTATGACAAAAAGGTCACCAAATAATTATTAAGGGAAAAATATTAAAATGCATTTCTATGCATATACCTTCAAAAGTTAACTTGATTAATTACTACACAAGCCAAAGTTGTATGTGAGAAATTCTAATCATGAAGTTGCAAGGACTCTCACACCCTCTTGTCAGAAACAATAAAATATCTTGGTAATATTATCTACTCAAACTCTAATTGTGATAAAGAGTAACTTAAACAGAAAAGGATATGGTAAGGATGAAGTATAAGGAAATACCTCGACTCTCCAGCTCTAGGCCTCTTAGGATCAGCAAATCGAACAGTTAATGGTTGATCACACCCCTAAGATGTAAAAGGAGATAAAGGTAAATGGATACTAGCAGAAACAGAGAACATAACACAATCAAAACAACAAAGTAAGCTTACTTTCATAGTATATATTCCACTAAGTCCATTAATAGCTGCCATCGCCATTTCTCTGCTTGAAAATTTAACAAATCCACACCCTTCAAAACAGTTGGACATTTAGATTAAAATCAATGGAAAATTAAACATTACCTGCATTATACAATTTCACAAGGATTGGAAAAAATATTTGGATCAGCGCCTTCTATGTAGATGACCCAATTTCTTTTTTCCTTTTTCTTTTTTCTTTTTATAAATGTTGACCCAATTTTTCTAAACTAAAATTGAATAGAGGACATAATCATCCAATTATTGATTCTTATTTTCTTCTCTCTTTGAAGTAAATCAGAATTTAAATTCATGTGTGCCATATGATGACATACAAAGCATCTGTGATTGTGATTGCATTTTTTCTGATGTAAGAAGCAGGGACAGGATGTAGGTTTTCTTCCACTTCCATGATTCAAATAATAGGAAGGTTAATCATAAGATTGAAACAACTACACAATGAAATTATAAAAGCAAAACACAAACCACGGCTCTGCTTCATTTCATCACGCATGAGATAAACATCTTCAACTCGACCATATGGTGAAAAAATCTGACAAAGTAAGAATCAGTTGTCAGTATTCAACTTTTATTGCTTTAGGCAAAATATATTTAAAAAGGCTATGAAGAAAAAAGGTGCAGTTTTTTTTCATTTTTAGGCCCACCAGGGAGGGTAAAAAACTTCAAGGGGGGAAAAAACAAACATCATGTGGAACATACTTCCTCAACTTCCTTTTCTGTAGCTTGTTTGTTCAGCGATCCGACAAACAACTTGTACTCAACTGCACCTAACATGAAGAAAAAGGTCAGGAATGGAAAATTCACTTGTGCATCAAACAGAAAGACAAGTACACAACATACGACCAATAAATCATATGCCACAAGAGCATACATAGTTCGGACTACAATTGGAAAAATGAAAACCTCCTGTCATAAATACCAATCAATGAACTGTATTTTTTTCTTTTTCTCCTCATTATAGTGGTTTCTTTATATGCTTCGATAAATTACTTAAACCTACATTTGTTATGCTCGGCAAAAGAACCACAGAAGCCCAACACTGATCATTGTTAATGATCAACACCCATCCAACCCCACTAAAACTACTATTCAAAAAGGCCCACTGTACAGGTCTACCACATGAGGATGAAGGGAGGGGTGGATAGGGTAAGACCAGGCATATAACCCTCAAACTTAATTCGCACATTTGATAGCCGAATCATCACCACTGCACAAAGTAATGGTGTAAGCATAAGCACATAACAAGACCTAAAAAGGGTAAAGCCAGTGTTTTAAAGAGCTCTAGGCGCATCGATGTGCTAAGGTCACCTGGAGCCTAATCGTCGACGCGCGAGGCGTGGCGCGCGCCTCACCAAATCGAAACGCAAGTTATAGAAGTTAAGCAAAATATTAATATAACACAATTTCCAACATAAGCAAATATTTAATATGCATATTATTAATTTTTTTAATAAGAAGAGAAAAAGAAAAAAAACAATTAATTTTTTTAATATATATATATATTATTTTTTTATTTATTATATTTTTTAAATAATGTTTTTCAATTAATTTTTTATTTTATTTTATATACTTGTGTATTTTTTTTTATTACTATGTATAAGTATATATTATATTTTACATTTTATCTATAAGTATATTATATATTATATAATAGATATTGTATAATATTATATATATATGAATCAATTATATTTTATATATTATCTAATATCTGTAAGTATATTATATGTTATATATTATATAATAGGTATTATATAATATTATAAATATATATATGAATCAGGAAGATAAAGAAAGAGACAGAAGAGAGAGAGAGATCGCGAGGAGAAAGCGAGAGAGAGAGAGAGCGATCGCGAGAGAGACAGAAGAGAAGACGACGAAAGAAGAGAAGACGAAGCAGAAGAGAAGAAGCAGAGAGAGAAGAGAAGCTGAGAAGAGAAGAAGAGGAGAAAAGAACAAAACCTGAGTGGCGTGGCGTGTACTCGTCGCGTCATCTTCTTCTTCTTCTCCACTAGGGGTTTTTTTTTTTTTTTATGTTTTTGCTCTTTTGACTCACATTTTGAAAATTTTATACTATAAATGTAATTTCATCCCATGTGGGTATCCACACAGAAAGCCGAGGCGCATGAGGCGCTCGCCTTGCGCTTCGTAATAAGGCGCTCGCCTCATCGCCTAGGCAGCGCTTCCCCTATGTCGCCTCGCCTCACCATGCCTGAGGCGCAAAGTTGCGCCTTGCCTCGCCTTGAGCTTAGGCGTGCACCTAAGCGCGCTTTTCAAAACACTAGGTAAAGCATAATTATTCCAAGTTCCAAGTGTGTTTGGCTTGAAACTAAGCAATTTCCAACCACTATTGCTTTTCAAATTGCCAATTCCAATATTTTCCGAAGGACCATAACAACCCAACCAAAACAAATTTGATAACTTTAAAGAAGGCGGCTCGGGGTCAGGGTCATCTTCACCTAAGCAAGGGTGGGGCAATGCTTTGCCAACTAATTGCATTCAATAAACCACCAAAAGCACATAAAAAGAATGAGGAAAATAAATCAGCAAGTCTATGGGAACACCAAACTTCACCACCAAGGTTTTCGTCATGCCACTGAAATTTTGCCAATGGAAAAACCTTCCCACTAAAATTTACTCCAAATAAAGGTAGGGGAAGAAACAAGATCAACTCAAACTTACCATTCCAAGTACCAAGGAAGAGTGAGGCCTTGCAATTATGAACAACTAAAACAAATCTAAAGATCTACATGAAAAGCCAAAGACCCATTAACTGAGGAGTAGAACAAGTTCACTAGATTCCCAATTCCTTACAGCAACCAAACTATAATACTCACCCAAAAATTGGGTATTACTCTACACATAAACCGTTGTAAGAGTGAGAGATAGGGAACACCATAACTTTTCTCAATTCCATTAACATACAACTCCTCAAAAACCTTCACACTACACCACTAAAGAATGCAACCTCCCAAAAGAAATGAAAAGGGGCCCAAAAACATCTTTAGTTCTTGTACCTCTCCAACAGTGGACTCATTCTAGAAAAAATTTCGTTCAATTTTGTTTCAGTATTTAGTATGATGTCAATTTCCGAAGACAACTTGAGATTTGTTGTACAGAGATTGGGCTTGGTTGTGACAGGTTGAGAGGCGTATTGTATTTGTATTTTTAAATTGGTATTAGAATTAAAAGTATGGTCTATTCACCCCCTCTAGTCAGTGGCCACAAATGCATTTGCCTCCACAATTTCAAATTTTAAAGTTCCAAAGAAGTTGACCCTAAACTCATAAGAAAGATAACAGAATTATCAGTTCTCTTCAACTGAAGGGCACTGAATTTTTAGCACGCCATAAAGAAGCTTTTCGAAACCACTTTTCACCAAAAACTTAGCTAGCTGTTTCTAACCATGTCTCCTCTTGTTTTCAAAGTGAAAAAAAAAAGGGGGTTAATGTCATATTCCATAATATGGAAGGATAGCAAAATTATGAGAAACCCAATCGTCTAGACCACAGCCAAAGCCTCTCAGTTATGACCTTACAAGCGTGTTGTGTCTTCTCATAGCTTCACTTCAAACACCCACTTTCTTGAAAGGTTGTTCAGTGAAACAATATTTACATCAAGGCTATTATAATTATTCCTGGAAGAGAGATAAGGACCCCACCATTCCTGATGCAGTAGCTGAACATGCTGTAAAGCAACTCCAAGTAAATAATTGGCAAGCAAAGTTGCAAAGGTATGATATTTCATCCTTCAATCATATATATGCTAGATAAAAAAAAACTTAACACATCTAACAGGGCACAAAAAAGAATTAGAATAAGTAGAATGCACTCTCAAATTACAAATTTGTAACATGCTGGGGTTTCAACAGCAAAGAAATACAAAAAGACATGGAATATTACCAAGACGTCCTCTCCCCATCAGCATACCTTACTTGGATAGGACCCACTCCCTGAAAAACAAAAACATAAGAATGATCAAACTACTGAGCAAAAGCTAGTCTACTCACATGACTGCAGATGCATGGCAGCAAGAGAACTCACTCCAGGTAAAGTGTGTTGGTTGTGTAAACCTCTTATGGCTCTATCAGCTTCTTCAGAAGTAGTATATTTTATAAAACAACATCCTGTAGAAGTAAAAGTTTGTATCCTGATATCATTAATTGACTTCTATGTCTTATAGTGATGATACACAGATGCTGGTAGACTAAAATGCAAGTACCAGTTGACTGGCATAAAAAGACAGACAAAATGATTAAACAATAAAGATCAACAAAAAGAATGACAAACTAACACACATTAAAAGATTGGAATTGTAAATTCAAGGACCCAACACAACATCTATATGGATGTTGACAGCATTTAAAACAACATAACCAATGCCATTGTTACATTTAATCCATATCAGTTATAGACATCCATGGCAATGTCCTTGTTCAGAACACATGATTATTAAAAGAAAACAATTTGTAAACACCAGCATTGTGTTCCTGGTATCAAATAAAATCTACATAAATAAATAAACCAAAAAAATCAAAACTTACAAACATCCATAAACAATATTAAAATCCACATACATGATTCAAGTATTTGTGTGTAATACACATTTATATATGGAAACACCAAAACTACTAGACATCAATAAACAACATCAAAACCACGGGTTGCCACCAAATTTATCAGCTAGTGTTCACTATTCTCAGAATTTTTAACACAACAACCGTTGAGTATTCACAACTTAAAAGCCCTAAAAGCCATGACGAACCAAATGCTGGTGGGAGAAAATACAAACTTACCCTGAAAACAATCCAAAGTGGTGATTAAAACAAAAATATCTTCTTAGTGCTGAACCTCAAAATCTTTTTATTCAAAGAAAGAGCCCACGGCATACAAATTAGAAATCATAACATCTCAATTGGTGATTGAAATCAATACTCCAATAACAACCACCACACAACCCAAAAATATGACTTTCTTATTTTATTTGGAAAATCATTAGGGGAAAAAAAAAAAGGACCATTATTAATTCATTTGAATAATCATCCTACATCTTTTAGCACATCCACAAAACATAAATTTATGGAGGAAACCAACTGCCAAATCAGTGCAAGATATGGTCATTGAGAACAAGATATTGAAAGCTTCAAACAAGTAGTCCACTAAGGTATAAAAACAGAGCTTCCAGGGGCAAGCTGAAGCAGAAAATGATACTCCTAAAGATTCTCTTTGAGTAGTCTGTCAAGCACAATGAAAATAGCTCTGACTAAGCATCTGGTGAGGGATCAACTGTGAAGCTACAAAAGCCAGATGAGGCTGGTTATAAGACAAGTTCAAATTGGACTTTTGTGACCAATATATAACCGAGAAATGAGTTGATGAACCCATAAATTTACTTATGCACAGAAATACATGTTTACACAATCACCCAATTCCTATTCTGCAAACCTACAGCCAACAAGCAGTGCCAGTGCACACTAACAGGTGATATCATGTCAAATACATTTTTCCCAAACTAAATCTCTTTTTGGCGAACTAAACAAACTAAATCCATACTAACTCAACAATTTGTTAAATCTATTAAGCCTTTTTTTATGTGAAGCATCACCATACTTCTTGCGTAGTAGCATGGCCAAGCATATCATTTACACTAAATAAAAAGCTTTGTCAGCTTTAACTTAAATAACACAACCAAGATCATCACAACAAGTGCAACATGCCAAAAAATGTTACCGAGTCCCAAAAGCATTGTTAACTGGATCTCATCACAAACAAGTTAAATAGGCTTAAAACTCTAAAACCCCCAGCAAGCTCAGAATCAAAACAAAGTTGAGTAGAATTTGGGTTAGTAGAGTGAATTTTCTCGAGTACTAGAACAAGCGAACAGGAGTGCATGAATTGCACAAAAGAAACAAGTGCAATCACACAGCACATTCCACAATCCATCACACCTTTAAAGAGGAGGAATTAGCTCATACATGCCATATAGAATTCTCAAGAAATGAGAACTCAAAACATGTAGAGGAGGAAACTGACACAGACTGTCATCCTCCAATGTAGTTTAGTCATTCTAAATGGAAGCTAGTAGGAATTTCAAAGGCTATTTACAGAAATACATAACGCGCTGAGAAAGTAAATGTGATATTGACCACAGTACAAAAAAATATATCAAACCCCACGCATTCATGATTCACCACTGTGTTCATCCAAGAGTAATTCCCATTCAGAATTGAAAAGACAGGCTCCTAAAGTATCCACCACCTAATTCACTTGTATAATTGTCATCTCATTTTTTTGCTCCACTTATTTAGTTATAAATGAACACAACCATAGTAGTACAACCTGACAAAATCTGAAAAATAACTGCACCAACTAGTATGTAGAACTTAAATAAATCAATCGCTGTCAAGAGAATAAAAAGTTGATGTGCATCCAGTCATCCATACTCTTAAGCAATTAGAATGATGAGCCATTAGGACAAATATGTACGATATACCAAACTAAAGTTAAAAAATACAAGAATTAACTCCCTGGAATAGAACATTAAACAAGTTGATGAGTCATTTCAGAGGGAAAAACTCGCACCAAGATTCTCTCTGAACCAATACTTTGCATTTATACAATAACAAACACACCAAGCATCTGATGATATGA
This sequence comes from Camellia lanceoleosa, assembly GCA_025200525.1. NCBI lineage: Eukaryota > Viridiplantae > Streptophyta > Magnoliopsida > Ericales > Theaceae > Camellia > Camellia lanceoleosa. Next base: position 188,478,881 of record CM045762.1, read on the forward strand.
ACTACAAGGTTGACAAGCCATTAGTTTAACCATGAGGGTACATGTGTGTTGATACTAACAAAACAGCTTCAATACCATCCTTGGAAGCTAATGCCAATAGCATTAAACAAAGACACAGAACATTCAATGTAGTGGCTCAGAATTTAGCTGAGTATGCCCTTAAAAGTTGTGCATTTTATAACTTCTGTAATAATCCACATTGTTGGACATTACAATGTTCATTACACAAGCAGTGTTAATTCTAACTAACTTAAAAATGCCTTTTCCACCTTTGACCAAATAATAGTGTCATACATACAACCACTCAGCAAAATACTAAAGCACACATTGTTATCTTACAGAATAAGTGGAACAAGATGAACTTGATCCAGTAACCATAGAGATCAATTTGATCTATTCTGCCACTGTACCATAACAACATACACCATTATTCCATCAAGATAGAGGTATCACCACCATATCATTAAAGCCACCATGGGATCAATAACATCCAGACTGAAAGAACATGTGCAACAAGCTTGCACAGTTCAAAACTGAAAGCATAAATTTCTGGGCAGATCAACCAACTAAATTCACACAAGACCATTCATTGAAAGCCAACTACCAAGAAATAAACACACACACACATGGAGAGAGAGAGAGAGAGAGAGAGAGCATTTCCACACAAATGACTATGAAACAAGGCTAATTGGCAACTCAAATTCCCTGCACAACCCAAATTCAATTGTGAACAACATTCAGCATCATGTCAGACACAGTGTGAGCTTTGAGAGGCTAATGCTGCTGTTTTCAAGGGAATTTTGCAACATTCAAACTAACCAGACAACCAACACATAAAATTCACATTAATAGCCCTCAGGTTGCAAAAGTCATAAATAATATGCCGGAGAATAGCATCTTCACTCAATGTGTTGCAGAAACCAAACACAACTAGAATAAATTATGAATAGCAAAATCCACAGAACCCCACCAAATACTGTTAACATGTAAGCTTCAGCATCCACAACCACATACAATCAATTAAATAAACACAAACTACAACAGTGCATAAGCTTCACATCCACTCAATAAAGGATGGGATAGTTGCTTCGCTTTGCTAACTTGAAATTCAGATTACCAACAAAGAAACAAAGGAAATTGCATATGGAAATTACAAATAAGAAAATATCCACATAATCACATATTTGCCAAATTGGATTAACTTGGTCCACATCCCACAATATTATACCACACAATAAATGTCTTGCCATGCTCAGCCACCTCACAGCCACACCCCAAAAAATTATAAAAACAGAAAAATAACCATCCTGAGTCCACAAAACAATGACATACTAGCTTCAAATAATATTCAGGCAAACCAAAGTCAACACACTTGCTTGAATTCAATTAAGATATAAAGTACTATTTGCCCTGTTAGCAAGAGAAAATAATTCAAAATTTAGCCTTCAAAGGACATGAAACCAGAACTCTGACTATTAATTGACACTGATTATCAACCATCTATGATACTCAAACCAACTTCAGATCCACTCCAATTTGTCAAGGGGAAATTGGTAAATGGACATCGCAAGCTATTCAAAATGAAGAATTCCCAGGTTATCACAATAAGAAGAAACCATAGAAATTCTCCACATAACAATGTGAATTAATACCATTCATTGTCTATCCAAGTATTGTTGTGTCACTCGTTGTACAACAGTTTGACATGAAAATTGCTACACTTATTTTAATAGACACACTCTTTACGATTGACTTGCTGGGTAATGCCCCACGGCTGCAGCCAGTAGTACAAGAGCAAGATCTATGTCTTCCAAGTTCCCAACTGCTATACATAAACTGATTTTTAGAGGTTTTTCTTGTCTTCCTCTTGGTTGACAGGGCGAACATTAAAGAAAGGTCGCTACCAAAAACCAAGAAGCTTGAAAATTGTTGGAAAAACTAACTCAGATGAAACATAAGCTTACGGGTGCCCCCATCAGCACCACAAAGGACCTGAAAAGAGATATTGGCATAAATCACAATCAATCCAAAATCAATATTATTTGCACATACCTTGTTGCTGTCCGGTTCTCTTGTCTTTGATTAAAGCAACCTCTAAAACATTACCATGTTCCTCAAACAAGGGCGAATCTGAAATCATGTAACCAATGCCACAAATGAAAAAGTGATAACAACAATAATAGCAAGTCTCAGGCAGGAAAAATAAATAAATTTGTCAGTTAACTCCTATATAGGAAAGAAGCCAGTGCAAATTGCAATTAACTACATTTTCTTATTTATTCTATAGCACCACGAGTTAGTTAAAACTAGTCCAAAAAACCCAGTACAATTAATGTTAGGTTACCAATTAACACAAAATGAAAGAGATAGTACATCTAATTATTTGGAGGTGTCAAGAGAGAAAGGTAAAAAGAATTACAAAAAAAAAAACACAAGTAAAACTAAATATAGAAGATACATCAAAGCAAATTTAGAATGCACATACCTAAGGCATGTTAAAATGTTATCATATTCTTTAGTGAACGAAAGTTAGAAATAAAGATGACAATCAAAGAAAAACGCAAAAAATAATTTAAACATACAAGCAAGTGTAAATGACTTTCTGAACAGACTAATAGTAAACTAATATATCTCTTATATGTTAACATCTTGATGAAATAACCAGCTTACATCTTCTTCGGTGGCTGTCCTTGGAACAGATCCAATGAAAAGTTTGGCAAAATTGCCACCATCAAAATTATCTGGAAAAAAAAAAAAAAAAAAAAAAACATATTATTAGTGTCTTTGTGGAGAAAAAACAGGCAGGATGTCTAAGAGCTTGTCTGTATGAAAAAGGAACAAACATTTATCAATATCTCAGGAGTAACAGTGAAATCCTAAATTGTGCCCAGAAGAGGAAAATATCAAGAATTCTGCTACAGCCAACATATAGAGTTAACAAAAAAGCAATTACATGAAAATTTCAAGCCCTTCTATGCAAAAATTACCAGAACTATGACGTGGTATGCCCAGATTATGGGTTTACTTTCTTTCTTTATTTGGTTACGGTTATGGGCATGTTGTGTGGAGAAGGTATGCCTCCTGAGGCTAGACTGTAGGCTCAGCTCATTTTACTAATATTTCTCTTCATATCAAGTTTCTAGTCGCTGATCGAAGAACAAATAACTACAATATTAATTATTAAAATATCCCTGGAAATCACAACAATAACATTCATATTTCTCTGCCTTTTTCTTCTTCTTTTTTTTTGGTAAAAGGACTGTCAAGAATCAGCATCTTACCAACATTTTAAAAAAATATATATCAGAAACAGCACCTGAACTCCTATGAACAAATAGCATATAGCCTTTAAAACCAATCACACACTTGCCCTCCCTCGTTATCAATAATAATTATTCCAACAAAAAATTGCTTCAATTGTCGTTGTCCCCCACTTTTCTTCACCTTTTTACTCTTCCTAACTCTGAAGTGCATAGCATAATTATTTCTTTATGAAATTCGTTAACTTTTGCCCTTAGGACAAGTGTTAAGAAGCTTAAAAAAATTGCACATTCTACATGAAAGTGTGCATAACAAAATTTGTACAACCTTTTGAAGCTCACTTAACATCTGCCTTAAAAGGCACACATTAACAATATCCTTTCTTTATATGTTGTTCTGTTATAGGGCAGGATTTTTGACATCTTTTTGGGCCTTTGTATTTCCTCCTTTTAGGGGAATCCCTCTTTTCTTGATTTTTAGGGATTGGACTGCTGTTTGTAACCCTTAGTGTTTGGGTTTGCTTGTTTTTTCTCGTTTTTTCTTTTTTTATGATGGCTGTGTTTTACTTTCATCATGTTCCTTTTCTCTGTATGAGGATTTCTCGTCCTCCTTTCTTTCTTCTTTACTAAAATAAATTTCGTTGTTGTTTCAAAAAAAATATATATATAAAAACAAAAATACAATATCCACCGGTGTTATCAATGAGCCAATATAATAATGTTTAAAAAAATAAAATATATATATATTGAATGCACAATTAGGGTATGGAAATAGCTCAAAGCATTGATTTTTGAGCAATTTGAAGAAGGGTACCTGGAGACCCTCCTCGGCCGGAGAAGGGATGTCCTCGTTTCTGCCCGGTGAGAGGAATCTGGTGACTGGAATTAAACCCGCCGCCACCCATTGGACGAAATCCACCTCCAACTCCACCACCGCCGCCGCCTCCTTCGCCGGGAGGGAAACGGGGAGGACTGTCGAAAGGACGGTGGTGATTACCGCCTCCGCCGCCGGAGAAGCCTCCAACGCCGCCTCCGCCGCCACGGAAATTGTTAGGGCTGCGGCGGTGGATGGGACCGTCGGAGGAGCGAGGCGGACCTCTGGAGTTCCTGTAAGGGTGTGAATCTGGGCTGGTGCCGTAGCGGTCTCCTCTGTGTCTCTCCATCTTTGAGAAATATCAAATGAAGAAAAACAAAATCTGAAATCTTGAAACCCTAACCCTAAAAAACACTGTAATCTCTACAACGAGAGAGAGAGAGAGAGCAGTGTCGAGAGGGACAGAGAGATCCTGATGGGAACGATGGTTGGGAAGAGGAATTACTATAAGTCGTGTCAACGCGACAAAAAGTAACAATTCAGTAGTATTGCCAAGGCAATAATTGATGAATGCAAGGAAAAACGTCGTCGTTTTATAGAATTATAATCACTATTATTTCCAGTTTTTGAAAACACAAAACACTTTTTAGAAAATATTTTCTTTTTTTTCTTTTTTTTTTTTTACTAAATATTTTTAATTTTTTAAACACGCCTAACATAAATACACTTAAAAAATATAATTTTTATGAATTTTTTTAAAAAAATTAACTAAATATTACAAAATACAAAAATTCAGTATATTTTTCATATTTTTGTGTATTAATTAATTTTTAAAAATATTTTTTCATAAATATTTTACTTTTTAGATACATCTAAGTAAGGTGTATCTAAAAAAAAATTTTAAAATGTTTAAAATTTTAAAAATATTCATTAAAAATTAAAAAAAACACAAAAAACAAATAATTCAAAAAACTAAATTTAGAAAATTCAAATTAAACACACAGAATACTTTGACAAACGAGTGAACCATTGATAAATTTTAACGATCCCGCTACGTAGCTCGAACGGCTCGATTTTTTTTTTCCTTGTTTTCAGACGCAGAAATGGAGGGAGGGAGAGAGAGGAGAGAGGAGGAGGAGGAGGAGGGACCGGAGGGCCTAAAATGGAGGAGGAGGAAGAGGAGGAGGGGGCGGAGGCGAGCTGCGACGGCGGAGGCGGGATTGCGAAGATCGGCCAGAGGCGACGGAGGGCGGAGGGCTGCGACGGACGGACGGAGAGCTGCGACACGACGACGACTGCCTCCTCTCTCTCTCTCTCTCTCTCTTTCTCTCTCTCCATCTTCCTCTCCTCTCTGGTTTCAAATTAAACGAAGAAGAAGAAGGAAAAAAAAAAAAAACGACGTCGTTTGGAACATCGAGCTATTCGAGCCTCACTTTCGAGCTCACGATCTTTTTCCAAATTTTAAATAGTGACTAGTTTTTTTTTTTTTTTAAATAACTCAAAAGGCCCCGTTTGTTTTTAGATATAGAAAGTAAAATTGTGTTTGTTTTGATGATAGTTGTTAGTGTGAAAATTGTTAAATTATTTTTATATAGAATAAATATAAAATAATAAAACAAATAAAAAATACAAAAACATTAAACGTTAATGTTTTTAAAAAAATGCCCAACGTGTAAAAAATTTAAATAAAATAAAAAAATTTCAAAATAAATAAAATAAATAAAATAATGATTTTTACTTAACAAAAAATATAAAAAATTAAACATTAATGTTAAAAAAAAATGCCCGACATGTAAAAAATAAAATAATAAATAAATAAAAATAAAAAATTTCTAGTCCGTCGGACTATTTTTCTAATACCAAATCCTATAGGACTATCCTAATCCCTTCCCCAAGAGGATTCGTAGTCTGAAGGGGATTACGAATCCCCTCTCCATCTCTCAAAACAAACATGATATTAGTGGGTTCTACCTCACTATGAATCACAATCCCCTCCCTATAACCCAAAACAAACGGGGCCAAATATCTCATTTTAGTATAAATTATATAAATAGTCAAATATAAATGTGCGTGTTATGTATTGAGAGATAAATATAAATTTTTTTATAATATTGAAATTAGTGGTAACCCATGATATGAATGCAAGGCAAGACTAGAGTTTCTAAACTTAACACTTTCAAAAAATTGTTTAGTTTATTTTTTTTTTAATACAATATCTCAATGTAACATTCTAAAAAAAATATTTAGTATACTTTTTTCAAACATAATAATGTAACATTTCAAACAAATTTTTTAGTGTATTTTTTTTAAACATAACACTCTGTGGGGATGTATTTTCTGAGTACCAACACGTGGCAAGGTGACGCCGACGTGTCAGCCGAGGTGCCACGTGTCCTGGTCGTTATGCCGAGGTGATCTCGGTTAGGCCGAGGTTATCTCCGAAGATATCGGAATCCGAGATAAGCGGATAGGGGACAAAAGTCCTAGAATGAAGAGGAAACTCAACTTGGATATGGACAAGAGTCCTAGGTATGGAGAAGACTTCAGTTTGGGTAAAGATAAGACTCTTAGAGAGTTTATCCTAATCTCACTGGGAGTCCCAGACTAGCAATAATCCTGAGTCCATTAGGGCCAGGCTCCTATTGGGACTAGGATTGTATGGGCTATAAAAGAGAGGCACCCCCATGGGTCTAAGGTATGCTTTTGATACTCAAGCTTGTGAGTTTAGCACTTGATTTATCTTTGAGAGATATACTGACTTGATCGTCGGAGTGCCCCCGGGTGGAAGAACCACCACCGGAGTCTTTTCTTTCTGTGCAGGTTACAGGGAGCCATCCACTCTGCCTGTGTTCTTCCGCTGAATCACTAAGGAGGGCAGTGTGATCGGAAATTCACTAACACAATTTGGCGCCGTCTGTGGGAACGAAAGAAGAGTAGATGGCCAGTAACGCGCAAAAGGAAAATATTGGGGATGACACTCCAGTTGGGAGTGGAAGACCCGCCGACCTTAACGCGGAGGAAGGAGACCACAATGAGGAAGTTCGTGATCAGAATCACGCAGAGAACGCCGTCGGTCAAAACGGTGATACATCAAAGAAAGCAGACAGGGGCAAATACTATAACGAGGACGACCTCCAGACATGGAAAGACAAATGTCCGAGGAGGATGAAGAAGTAAAGGAGATGGCAAATAAGTTGGCGGACCTTCAATTGGTCGTCAACTTCATGATGCGAATAATGTCATCAGCCTCCATACCCGCGGCAGACACACCAATGCCAAAGAACGCCCGGAAGAAGGACGGAAAGAATCCCAAGCCCTCAAAGACACGAGGCGGAAGGTACTCTCACCGACCCTCCGAAGTCGGCCGAGAAGAGCCGAGAAGAGAAGAGTCGAAGGACATATCGCGAGAAGCGGACCCCAAAGAACATCGGCATGTTAAAGGCGGATATTGTGTTCGGCGTCTGCGGAGAAGGATCGAAAAGGGCCACCATGAGGCCGAGAGTAGTCTTGTGAAAAAGCCCAATGACGGTAGTGCGAGGAAGAAGTAAAGAGGACTTGAGAGATTACCTCAAGAGGAAAGCAGGAGAATCTGGCCGAAGTAACTTCGGTTAAGCGAGGACTCCATTCTCGGCGAATTGGATAGATTAAATGCACCGAAAAGATTGACATCTTAGGCTCAAATATATGATGGTAAGTCGGACCCTAACTTCCACGTTGGATTATTTTTGAATTCAATGGCATTGTACAGGGGAACGAGCCGTTGCTCGCAAAGTGTTCCCATTCTTGGAGATTACATCGGTGGTTCCACAAACTACCAAAGGGGCGTGAAGAGTGGGAAGGCTGGCCGAGATGTTTGTGGCAGTTCATAACAAACAAGCTGCAGCCATTGAGGGTGGATGCATTGATGGCTCAAGATCGGCAAAGAAGAGAGCCTCGAGCCTATGCAAAGCGGTACTCGAGGTGTTCAATCGAATACAGAATGCAACCAGAGGTGGCGGTCGTATCTTTCAAGAACGGCTGAAAGATGACCGTATCCATTGCGGAAGTCTTTGGCGAAAACCCCTTAAAGAGCATGGAAGAACTCATGGCGAGAATTGAGAAATGCGAGCCGAGAAAGACACCTCGAGGAACAAGGATCTGAAGACAAAAAAGGCAATGGCTCGCCAAGCGAGGCCGAGGTAACAATGGATGTAACAAACAGAGACAGAGCGAGTTGAGGACTAAACAAGCGTGGCACGGTGTTCAATTCGATCCAAAAGTCCTTGACCAAATTCGAAATCAAATCTACTTGAGGCACCAACAAGAGCACAAGGAGAATTTATGGGGAGAAACCTTGGTAGGCGTTGTGCCTATCACAATGAGCAGTGGTCCAAGCAGTTGCAAAGCCCTTAAAAGCACATCTAGAAGATCTGGTGAGGCAAGGCCATTTGAGAGACCTTGTAGATGAGGCGGAACGAGGAAGAAGCGAGCACGATTGCCCCAAGCACCGGCCCGCCCCACATTGTGACAACCACGAGGTAGGTGGACCTCGGGTGGTTAACGTGATCCACTCAAGGTGAATGAAAGCGACATCTGGAGACGCAGAGGGTGAAACATCTGCGACATGTCAACCAGTCGGAAAAAAGACCTCGACACAAGATTGCAGGACCAATGATAACCTTCACAGAGGCCGACCTCGACATGGTTCAAGACCGACAATGATACCTGGTAGTATCCTCCGGGTTAGGGAGTGCCGGTGAAAACGATCTTGATTGATCGGCGCTCTGCGACATCATGTATTTCAGATGCTACAAGGAGTTAGGCCTTCACCGATGACATGGACGATCAAGCGGCCGATGGTTGGCTTCAATGGAGCCAACATGGCCTTTAGCGCAACGAGCTTGGAGGTTCAAGCTGGCACAAAGAAGATAAGGATGAATTTATTGTGATTGATACGCCTTCGCCTTACAACATCATCCCGTGAGGCCGTGGTTGCATCTGATGGGGCGATTCCTCAACCTTGCATCAAGCACTCGATTCCAACAGAACATGGGATTGAAATCGAGAGGAGATCGATTCTTGAAGTAAAAATTGCTCCATGGCGAGAATGAAATTAACTGCATCATTCGAGAGCCGGAAGAAGCAGAGGTTGAAGAAGAGGACATGAAGGTCCTAGATGATGTCGACAAGGAGGCCAAGAAGAATGAAGAAGCATTGAAGAAAATCTTCGCCCAAGAGGCGATGGGGAACGCTTCTTCCTACTCGCACAGATTAGCCAAAGAAGAAGAAAGGAGTTGGAAGCCTTTACGAGGAAAAATATTGAGGTGTTCGCTGGACACCTTATGAAATACTGGCATTGACCCCGAGGTCACATGCCACAGACTCAACGTTAATGGTCCGCCAAACACATAATACAACGAAGAAGACCGACGTTGATGCCGTCGAAGCGGTGGAAGAAAGTAGCCAGACTTCTAGAGGCCGGGGCCATCCGAGAAGCCAATTATCAAGCGTGGTTATCAAACACCGTGGTAGTAAAGAAGAAGAATGGCAAGTGGAGGGTCTGCGTGGACTTCAAATTTGAACAAAGCTTGTCCCAAAGACTTCCCGCCAAAGATCGACCGGTTGGTGGGCGCCACATCTGGACATGGAAGGATGAGCTTCTTGGATGCATATAGGGGTATCACCAGATAGCCATGTACCCGGATGAGGAGAAGACAGGCGTTTATCACTCCCAAAGGTCTGTATTATTCTGAGTCATGCCTTTGAGTTGAAGAACGCAGTGCAACTTACCAAAGGTTGGTGACCAAGATGTTCGGACACTTGATTGGCGAACCGTAGAAGTATACATCGATGATATGGTCGTGAAGACCAAGGAACCAAGGATCATCTCACCGACTTAGAAGAGGTCTTTGACATACTCAAAACATATCGGCTCGACTAAACGCGCCGAAATCGTGTTTGGGGTCGGATCCAGAAGTTCTTGGGATACTGGTGACTAGAAGGGGCATTGAAGCCAGCCGGATCGGATCAAGGCCATTCGAATTCTGAGTCGGCTAAACAGTTCAGATGCTTCTTTGGAAGACGCACCCTAAACAGTTCATAAGCGAAGTTCGGACAAGTGTAAACCTTTTTCAATCGATGAAAAAGGCCTCGGATTTTTATGGACGAGGAATGTGAGGCCGCTTTGGCGACTGAAGAGATACCTTACCTCGGCTCGATCCTCTCCTTCAACACCTCAACACAGGGAGGAATTGTTCTTATACCTAGCAGTTTGAACACTTGATAAGTGCCGTGATTGTCCAAAAGAAAGGGAGAAACGGCGATCTCTTATGTAAGTAAAACCTTGGCGATCTTGAAACAAGGTATTTACCATTGGAGAAATTAATGGCCTTGGTAATGGCCTCAAAGAAGCTAAACCATTATTTTCGGGCTCACAAGATAGTGGTTACGGCGGAGCACCCATTAAAATCCTTATTGCAACAAGGAGACTTGGTGGAAGAATTGCAAGATGGGCGATAATTTTGGGCCGATCTGACACGGAGTTCGAGCCAGAAGCAATTAAAGGCCAAGTCTTGGCGACTTCATGGTGAGTTCTCGCGAATACATCGAACATCTGGCTCGATTGGCGAGATGAACGATGTCCACCTGAGAAGGAGAAGCCCGACCAAAGGGTAAGGCGAGAAAGGAAAAACTCGAGACCTGCGGCATCTACATCGCGACTCCTTTCAACTTTTGTTGATGGAAGCTCAAACCAAGCGGTCAGGCGAGAGTAGTGCTAATTTCCCGATGGGGAGATATTGGAACGATCCATTCATTGGGGTTCAAAGCCTCGAATAATGGCGGAATATGAAACCTTGATTCTTTGGTGAAGGGTGGCGGCGAGATGAGGTAATAGTTTTTGTGACTCACAACTTATAGTGAATCAAACTACGGGAGAGTTCTTTTGAGATGAAAGGATGTCGGCATCGCAAAAGAAGTCATCGGTGGCAGACATGTTTCAAATGCCGACTTCTTGAGTTAGCCGAGATGATAACAACCACGCCGATGCTAGCCAATTTGGCAAGTTCGATTAAACCGGAAAGACGAGACGGTAATGATTGATTACCTACGGGCGAGAGCATAGAGCCACCACACACAATGCAAGAAGCATTATGTGTGGACTTGGGACAAATTTGGATGGATGCAATTGTTGCATTCTGAAAGAAGACAAATTGCCCAAGATCGAAAGGAAGCACACAAGGTCAGTTGAAGTCGGCAAGATTCACTGACAATGAAGGACATCTCTGAAGATCCTTCATGGACCTCTTTTAAGGTGTGTACACCCTCTTGGTCGAAGACTTTACGTATGAAATTCATGAAGGAGTTTGTGGAAGCCACGCAGATCGTTAGCTCACGGGGCCATTACCGGGGTATTGGTGGCCCTATATGCAAAAAGATCGAAGCCTATGTGAAGAAGTGTGAACAATGCGGAGGTTTGCACCATTGATCGTCGGCCACTTGACTGAACCTGTTCCATCCTTGGCCATTTGCCCAATGGAGGATGGATCTCGTTGGACAATTGGCCCAAGCCTTTGGACAACGGAAGTACCTCTTGGTTACAGCACTACTTCACAAAATGGATAGAAGCGAGCCCTTGCCAAAATCCGAGATGTGGATGTGAAGAACTTCATCTGGAAAAACATCATCACCGGTTGGGATTCCAAGGGCAATCGTCGTTGAACAACGGAACACGGTTTGACAAACTCATCAAGAATTTTTGCGCCAAGTTCAAGATAAAGAATTATTTTTCGACACCAAGCTTTCCCCAAAGTAATGGGCAAGTGAAGCATCAAACAAAGTCATTCTAGATGGAATAAAGAAGAAAGGCGCGAGCAAAAGGGAAGTGGGTAGACAATTGCCCAACGCTCTGGGCATATCGCACTACTGAGAAGATCAACATGGGAATCCCCTTTGCCATGGCTTATAGCACGCAGTAGTCATTCCATTGGAGATCGGCATCCTGAGGATCGAGAACACGGGAGTTGAAGCGGGTCTAATGATGTGCTCTTAGCGAGATCTGGACCTACTAGAAGAAAGAAGAGAGAAACTGCAATCCAAATTGACATACCAACGACTTGCCAAAGCTTACAACAAGAAGGTCAATCCAAGGGATTTTCAAGTCAACGACCTAGTCTTGTGAAAAGTCGTCGGCAATAAGAAGGATCCCAAAGAGGGCAAGCCTGGCCCAAACTGAGAAGGCCCCTGAGAATCACCTCGGTGTTAGGGAATGGGGCATATCGGCTCGAAGATAATGAGGGCAAAGCATTGCCTAGACCATGGAACACTTGTAATCTAAAGTTTTTCTATCATTAGATGTTCTTTGATTTTTTTGCTGATATGATCAATAAAATCTTAGCAGAATTTCTCTGAACTTATACAACTTTGCATGACGTTGTTTTTTGAATAATGAGAACCCAAGAGGAACTTAGGTTCACATTGAAGCGAGAGAAGACATTAGTAATGCTTAAGCAAGTTAAGCGAGATAAATTCCTTATCTTTACTTGTTGAAATTTGTAGCAATTTACAAGTTAAAGTTAAGCGAAATAAATTCCTTATCTTTACTTGTTGAAATTTGTAGCAATTTACAAGTTAAAGTTAAGCGAGATAAATTCATATCTTTACTTGTTGAAATTTGTAGCAATTTACAAGTTAGAGTTAAGTGAGATAAATTCCTTATCTTTACTTGTTGAAATTTGTAGCAATTTACAAGTTAAAGTTAAGCGAGATAAATTCATATCTTTACTTGTTGAAATTTGTAGCAATTTACAAGTTAAAGTTAAGCTGAGATAAATTTCTTATCTTTACTTGTTGAAATTTGTAGCAATTTACAAGTTAAAGTTAAGCTAGTATGATTGTTATCTTCACTTGTTGAAATTTGTAGCAATTTACAAGATGAAGATTAATTGAATTTATATGCCTTATACTTGTTGAAACTTATGACAAGTTTACAGGTGAAACCCTAGCCAAGGTAAATCTTCAGGTAAACATGCCCGAGGTATGTAACCCCCGAGGGGATTGTGCAAGAGAAGAATTGTATGAATCATGTGAAATTTTCTAAGTATAAAACTACGCAGAAGCAATAAAGAAGAATTTAAAGACTGAAGCATTCAGAAAGAAACAGTTGCATATAAAAGGAAGGCGCTGTGGCCTAAGCAAAAATCTTGTTCACAAGTTACATAGAAGGCAGATCGGCCACAAAAGACAGCGTACATTGAAGGAAAGAACAAAGAAAGGAGACAAAGTACAAAAAAGAAAAGTGGAAAACATCTAAACTCCTTCAGCATTAACAGTAGATTGGGCGGGAACGTCGGAAGGATCTGGAGGAATGATCTCGGCATCCTTTTCCACCATAGCCTCTGCTTCTTTGTCCACCACAACCTCAGCTTCTTTATTTGCCGAGACCTCGGCCACTTTATCTGCTGCGACCTCAGCATCAATCTCAGCCAGGGTTTCATCAACACTCCTCTCTGCCAAGAGAAGGTCAGAGGATAGAGTGCCGATGTCCGCCTTTTTGGAGCGAGATCGTGGTCTTCATCTCCAGTCAAGTCCAGGACTTGATCACCCTTTGGAAGAGATTTGGCCTTCCTCACCAGCGCTTCATCTTCACCTTCACTTTCCTCTTCAGCCTCGGCTTCAGAATCATCTTCTTCAGCTTGGCTTGGAGATGGAGGAAGAGGACAAGGAAGACGCATGGCCTTGGTCTTGCGCCATGGCGAAGTCGACCGAAGATCAAGCTTTTGGCCAAAGCATTCCAACCTAGGGAATATCCTTGTTGCATGCTTGCTTGACACAAGCTTATAGTCTTTGACGTCGGCCATGCCTTATTTATAAGCGGCATCAATTTCACTCTCTTGGTGGCCAAGGCTTCTTGTAGCTCCTTTTCTGCACTGGCTACTTTTTCTTGACTTCTTTTCTTTGAGACAAAGCAACAGTTTAAATTTCGGTGACCTCGGCCTTTTCATCGGCTATTTGTTTAGCCTTGGTTGTCGCTTACGGTCCTCGGTTTTTTCATCTTAATTTGGAGGGCCCTGTTTTGTTTATGGAGAAGAGCAAATTCCTTCTCCATGTAATAACTCTTTCTTTGTTTCAAAAGCCCGCATGGAGAAGGTATGGGCGTGTTGGATGGCTGGAAGAATACAAGGCAAAAGTCATTATAAACATTTCAAAATTTTATAAGTATGAAAGAAAAATTATCAAATTCAAAGACTTACTTGGGTGAATCTTTGCATCATGAAGGCGTAATTCTCATAGCTCATTTTTTTTCGTTCGCTCCATATCGCCCTCAAGAAGGATTTGTTGTCTTTGGCGCCACGCCGATGTTGACGTCGGCAGCACTTTCGTTGGTGTAGACCGGCCTGTTTTCAAGAGTAACTTTGGGTTCCCAGGGAACTTTGGGAACCCTGGATCCCGAAGCCGTGGCAGACGAAGACCTCGGCTTCTTTTGTTGGGCATACCCTGACGGTTGGGCTTCTGCTGGTCTTTTAGCAGGGGCAGAAGTGGTCTTCTGCACCGCATTTGGGAGATTGGCGGGGCATCTTGACCTCGGCATCGGCCTCGCCTTTGGTTGGGCCTTCTTGGTTCTCTTCCGCTTTTGGGGCAGAGGTTGATTTGTGCATCATCCATGTCGTCTGGAAGATGGGCCAAGAGGTTCAGCACCACTTTCGTTGGTTTTTCCATCTCGGTTGTTTTAACAAGCTTTCGTCGGCGTTTCTTTGGAGCCGAGGTTGATGGCTGATCGGTTGGCTCAGATGTGGAGGCAGCCTGTTCTGTAGAAACAGTTGATGGAGAAGCGCTCTTCTTCCTCTTCCTTGGAACGTCGGCCAACTTGGACGTGTAAGTGGGGATGAAGTTCAACAACAATGGGGCTTTTAAATCATTTGAAGTTGAAGGTCTAAGAGCTTTTTCAGGTCGGGCCTGAGGAAATATGATTGGCGAAAATCCTTGGGTGGCTGGCGAACGTCTGCAAAAAAGAAACACAACATTAGAAACAGATACAATTTGGAAGAAATTGAAGGAAACAACAGCTAAGCAGTTAATGATGGGCTCTTACCCTTGCCCTCCTTGACTATTCGAGGAAGAGGGAAGAGTTGAACTTCTTCATCTGGGGCAAATTCGGTTCGAAGCGATCAAGTAATCATCTCCAGCCCCTTTGTTGGAGTCTGGAAGGTCGGCTACTATTTTATAGGCAGTAGACCTCGGCTTGAGGTAGTAGACATAACCCTTTTCCTTAAGGTTCAGGGGGCACATTGTGTAGCAATATTGGATGTCTGCTAGAGTGATCCTAACGTTTTCTTGCCGAGCTAAGGCTATTATTCCGTTGAGTGTCCTATAGGCGTTAATAGAAAGTTGCATGGGGTTCAGGGTGTAGTAGTGAAGGACTTCGCGGAAGAGGGGATCTAGAGGGAACCTAAGTCCACATTGGATGAAGGCCACCACAGGGAAATGTATTTTATCACCATCGGGCATAATGGAGTCCTTCTCCTCAGCTAGTCTGAGGTGGACATCCTCTGGTATGGAAAATTCTTGCCTAAAGTTTTGAAGCTTGGTTGGGGTATTGACTCTATCCCTCCACACACCCATGGTCTTGATATAAACAAGTGTCCGACTACAGAGACAGAGTATTCCTAAAGGGCTCTTAGGACCTCGGCTTAACCTATGTGTATGCTGGGGAAGTTGGTTTCAGTTTTTCCTAGAAGATTGAAGGTTCTACAGCAAATCTCAAGCCTAAATCTACGAATAATGAGTATGAAGGGAAGAAAATCTAGAAAACAGGAAAGCAAAAAGAAGTCTCAGATTCAAGAACACGAAAGAGTGGAAGGCCAAAAACAGAGGTGAAACGGTACAAATATTCGCAGTATAAACAAAATAATGAGATGAGGTACGTGATTTACAAATCGACACGTAATCAAGTAACGAGAAATCTCGAAACAAGCAAGAATCGAAAAGAAGGAACGGTGGCTTACCAGAAAAGATGAGGCGGGATAAAGCTTACGAGGTCGGATAATGAACGCAACAAGAGCAAGAGCTTGAGCTTCAGAAATGGCGGATGGAGGCGATTCACGGGGCTTTGGGCAAGAGTAATGGCGAAATTGAAAGAGAAAAAGTTTTAGAGAGAAAGAAAGCAAGGAGATTCAAAATGCAAAAGTGAAGGAGAAAGAGAGGGAATCGTTTTGCCAAAATTTGAAGCAATGACAAAAAAACAAAAATTATTACACCTAGGGTAACGATGCGTCGACGCAAGAGCGAGAAAAAGACGGCTCGCGGTAGCGTCAATAGCACGGACCAAGAAGAATGAAACGCGTCATCGAAGCGGTTGAAAATTGATGCATAATGACTCATACGCGTAAGGGAATTGATTTGAATCAAGAGGACATCTTAGGCTGGAATAAATGATCTCGGCTAGAAAGATCTTAGGCGATGTCACGAGAAAAAGTTGAAGATAGGTTCCATCACCTCGAATGCCGAGGTAATAGAACCTAGGGGGTTAATGGGGATGTATTTTACGAGTACCAACACGTGGCAAGGTGACGCCGACGTGTCGGTAGAGGTACCACGTGTCACAGTTATCTTGAGGTGATCTCGGTTAGGCCGAGGTTATCTCCGAAGATATCGGAATCCGAGATAAGCGGATAGGGGACAAGAGTCCTAGAATGAAGAGAAAACTCAACCTGGATATGGACAAGAGTCCTAGGTATGGAGAAGACTTCAGTTTGGGTAAAGATAAGACTCTTAGAGAGTTTATCCTAATCTCACTGGGAGTCCTAGACTAGCAATAATCCTGAGTCCATTAGGGCCAGGCTCCTATTGGGACTAGGATTGTATGGGCTATAAAAGAGAGGCACCCCCATGGGTCTAAGGTATGCTTTTGATACTCAAGCTTGTGAGTTTAGCACTTGATTTATCTTTGAGAGATATACTGACTTGATCGTCGGAGTGCCCCCGGGTAGAAGAACCACCGCCGGAGTCTTTTCTTTCTATGCAGGTTACAGGGAGCCATCTACTCTGCCTGTGTTCTTCCGCTAAATCACTAAGGAGGGCGTGTGATCGGAAATTCACTCACACACACTCCAATTAATATAATACACAAAAACTCTTTAGCATATTTTTTTAAAATTTGGTAATCTAATGTAATAGTACAATGTAACATGAGAAAGTCACGCTAACAAAAACGTAAATTTCCACACTCAATAACCAACACTTTAGCCATCAATCCTTTGAAAAAAAATCTTCTACACCTCACTTTTTTATTCTCATTCCAAAAAATGAACTAGAAAATAAATAAAAAAATAATCACAAAAAGACATTCACTTAAACTCAAATGGCACCGATTTAAATAAATGCAACTTTCACAAATAAAAATGACTAATCAGTTTCTAAGAAAACTCTCATAATTAAATAGATCAACATTTTCCCATATAGGAATTATGGGTAAATCTTCTTTCAAAAAAATATTATATGCTCATAAAATAAAATTTTTTTTAAAAAAAATTACTAACTTTAAAAGTTAATATTTATAAAATTTATTATTTATTTATAATTATTTTTTAAAAATTTAAACTGAATTTAAAATTTTACTAATATGGTATGCAGACTAATAATATTTTGTAATTTATTTATTTATTTTTGATTAAGTAAATATATAATCATGGTTATTTTTTTGGAGAAATTATACCATCAAAATCTTACTTTGAGACTTGTAACAAAATAAACTTCAGCTTTTTACTTTTATTAACAAAATAAACTTTAGTTTTTTACTTTTATCAATTTAAATCTTAAATTTTTGATTTTTTCCATTTAAACTATTTGTCTATTTTCATTAAGTAAAAATATATAAAAAATTGGCATTAAACTCAATGAAAATTGTATTTTAGGCATTTTATATATACTTACATTGACTTTAATGATTAAATTGCTCTTTTTCTATCAATTTTATTTAACAAAAATAAACGAATGATTTAGATTAAAAACAAATCAAAATATTATTGTTTAAATTAATAAAATTAGCAACTCATTATTTATTTTGTTATTAAGCTAAAACTTTGAATTTTTTTTGTAATTATCATTTTTTTATCAAAAAAATAATAATATTTTAAAATAACTACTCTATAGGTTGCATCTAATTAAATATTTTTTTATAATATTATATTTATTATATTTCCATATCCCCTTGAATATTATTATTATTATTATTTTAATATTGTTGAACCAAGACTTGTTGGATTAAGGAAAAAGCTTTGTAGCTCAAAAGTTTCTGGCTTGAGTGGCCCGAAACTCAGTCCAAAAGTGAGTCAAATATGTTTCTGTCAATATTTTCTCTTTCCTCTCTATGTTTTACTTTCTACCTCTATTGGAAGCCAAAACCCATTGAAACAGCGGCAACTCTCATCCTTTCAGCAGATCTCTCTCGTTCTAGATCACTTTCACCTCTGCTCAGCAGATATCTCTCATCCCAAATCTTTCATCCCAGACTACTTAGAAACAGAATTTTCTTTATCTTATCCATGGAAACCTTCTCATCTCTCTCTCACTCTCTCTCTCTCTATGCTTTTGCCTTGTTTTGTGAGTGTTGGAGATTACGTAGGACATTGCCATCATTTTTAACTAGGTTGGAATAAGGAAACGGTGCCCATGACTTGTTGTGTAATAAACATCTACCTAGTCGAGAAACTTAGTATTGAGTTTGATTTTAAAGGCGAATGCTTAATGGTGAGGAACAATATATGAAGGAAATGAATTTGAGTAGTGACATTCTTGCAATGGTTACTCAGAGCAATATTGAAAAAGGAATTACTTAAACAAATGGTTATGAGAAATCTGACATTGTAATATGCAAGGACAAGAGGATTTCGGGTAAGAGACGATATGGTCATGGGCATCATTTGCACCATAGAAAATCATTGCATAAAAATCCAGCATTGGATGGTTTGACCTGAAACATAAGGGGAAAGTGATATTGAATTAATGGATAATCATGTAACAGAAGAATTGGTGTTGGATTGTTTTTTGATTGAATGAACATATTGCGTACTGATTGCAAATATTTTTGTAGGGCTTTGTTCAATATAGTTGGTTCCACTGAGATCATGTAGATTTTGATGCCATTAAGGACCCAACCTTTTTCATCCTCATTTAATCTGTCTCTATACACCAATAAAAAATTCTCTGACATCATGGTTGTAGTGTTCTTATGTATATTTCTATTCATACATAGTTTTTATGTGATAATGTGAACTTGAGATTAGACAAAGCAAAGCTCCTTCTCTTCTATTCAAATCAAACAATGCTTGAGACCCTTGAGCACACACAATGACGTGATCGGACCCTTGTAGCACACACAGCAGCAGCAGAACCCAGATCGATGCTCAGTGGTGGCACATAGGTCTGTTATCCGCTCCTTTCACTGTTCCGCTACAAAAGCTTTCTCTTTGTTCCGCTAGGTTCTGAAAGACGATGCTCTTCTATCTCCATTCTATGTTATTTTCTTCTTCTTCTTTTTTTTCAAATGAAATGTGTGGGTGTGGGAGTTGAGTTGAGCACACGCCAACAACAAATAAAACATAAAATTCGGGTCACTCAAGCCACATGGTTTCGAGCTATGTAGCGGAGCCGTTGTATTAATATTATGAGTTTTTATTTTTTATTAGTACTTATCTTCATAATTGTTACTATTTAATAGATAAATATGAAATAAATCATATTTTTTTAATAAATTTCTC
Organism: Camellia lanceoleosa; assembly: GCA_025200525.1. Taxonomy (NCBI): domain Eukaryota; kingdom Viridiplantae; phylum Streptophyta; class Magnoliopsida; order Ericales; family Theaceae; genus Camellia; species Camellia lanceoleosa. The sequence goes on from CM045762.1 coordinate 188,498,689, forward strand.
ATTGTGTCTTATGAACCATTGATTCATGTGTAAATATGATTATCCTTCTTCCGAATTTATGTTATATTATCCAAACTTGACCTGTGGAAGAAATAAGAGGGGAAGCTTTTAAAAATAAAAGGATAAATTACAAATAGACCCCCTGAGGTTTACTTAAAATATAGATTGACTCTTATGATTTGAAAATTACAAATACCCCCTTATTAGAATTTTTTATTTAACATAATTAACCCAAAAAATGAAATTCATAATTGTTCTCCTATACAATAATAAAACTACCTAAATTATTAATTGAAATATATTTTTAACATCATTGAAAACTGTTAATTGACTTGATGATTTATTAATAAAATAGATAATTTATTATAAAATTATAAACCTTATGGGTGGAATATAATTTTCAAAACTACATAGGCGATTCATATAATTTACCAAAAATAAAAATGTCTTTACTATAGACCCTCAAAATGACACTTTATCATCCATCTATCTATCTTCTTCTATTCTATGTCTATCTTTTATATTTATCTATACTTATTATTATTATTATTATGGCGGTATTTGATAAATTTAAAAACTAAAAATTAAATGTTGAATTTGTTAAGCCAAAAAATTGTTTGATAAAAATATAAGTGTTAAATTAAAAATAAGTTGTTTGATACGTATAAGATCAAATTTGAAATTTATTATTTTCAAATTATTCATTTTGATTTTTATATTGTAATGACGGTGATGGTGGTGGTGGTAGCGATGGTAGTGATAACTAGTAAAATAATCATGATGTTTATGACAATAATGATAATGGTGATGAAAGTGATGGTGTAGACACTCCATTTTGACCGGCCCTAAGACTTGGGCGCTTTATTTTGATTACCCGATTATGACAATTAGAATGTGTTTCTCAAAAAATTCTCAATAAGAAAGAAGGAATTTAAGTTTTAATCCCAACCTTCACCTATTTTTTGGCCAAACTATTTTAGACCTTAAAACCCTCTTTTCAAAATATGTTTTTTTTAAATGTTTCTCTAATGTCCCGATGCTACTATTTCGATTAAAATGTTACACTTTTCAGTAAACCGAGTAAGGACAAAGTGGAAATAAATGGAAGGGAGGTGAACTTTTTTGAAAAATATTTAAAAACATCTTCTTTATAGGTTTGGAGTTAAAGAAAATAGGAGGGATGAAAGAAAAGCTGGTTTAGGAAAATAATGAGTATCAAATTATTAAGAAGGAAATGAGCAACCTTCACTAAATTAGGCATTTCTTTTTGTACACTTGGAATTTAAATGTGAGGCACCAAAGCATGGTTGAATTTGGAAAAGGAGGATGTCGGATGAGCCATCTCATCGAAGGTGTTGAAGAGATCGTGGTATCCTTGGCATCGATGTGGCTAACACCAATGTCTTTGGCTCATCAACATTGAGTGTCCAACAATGCGGATCTTGAGATTGGTAAATTCAAGATTGACCTTCTTGTGAGAACAACTATGGAGTGGGCTTTTTCTAATACATTCAAAAGTTTGAGCCTTTGGACCTCTCAATCAAGGCCTTGATTTTCTCTGACCATGAAACCGTGGCAAAAGTCTCGATGGTGGGGTTATGAAAGATGTGTGTTCTGGTCGGATGAGTGCATCACGATTTGGTTGTACGATAGCTATCTTTCCATTGTTTTGATAATGGGCCTCGAAGTTTGTCAACCTCTGATGGAACTTGAGTGGATTGGTGGGATCGATGTTAATGATCATCGCCTTTGACCTCTTTGGCAACATAACATTCTCGGGTACTCTCCGATGGTAATGGGGAGATCAATGGGAATCAACGGAGGAGTTTGGGCTTTCTTCCCGATCTTCAAAATGATGTCGGACGGTGCCATTGTCGATGAGGACTCGTCGACCTTATAATTGGAGGATCATCGTGAGGATAACGGATGCCAAGACCACGAAATAACTCGATTTCTATGATCTTGGTGGAAGCGACAATATCTGGATTGGTCTTCGAAGAGGCCAGATTTGGTGAAGAACTTGTTCCATGGGAGTGTTGAGATGTTTGGTTATGTGTTATTGGGCTCTTGGTCTTTTCTCTTTTCTCAGTCCTCGGCGTTCATGTACTTTTGGGCTTTGGGATGTCGGGGGTTCTTGGAGAAGAGAAATCGGATGAGATGACCTTATCGTCATTTTTGACAAACGTAGTGATTCCCCTGGATGTTGAGGAGTTAAGTGGCTCAAGAGTCACCGAGGTGTTGAAAAGTAGAGACCGAATCTGGTGGCAATAAGCATGGAGGATCATGAGTGTCGTGGTTCCGTCGAAGGATCGATGGTAGGCATTTTGAACTTGGGGGTAGGGGTTTGTCGCGGATGTGTGGTAGAGGGCTTGTGTTGGATGTTTTGGAGTTTCATGGCTCGGAGTTCTGCGTCCCAAAGAGGAATGTTGTCTCCTCCGGATAGATGTTGAACGAGGAGGATGTATATGTGGGTGAGACTTGGATGGGAGGGAATATCGAGGTGGTGGGGAATAGGGAGGTTTGATTAAGGCTGGTTTTGTTCTCGATGAAGTATTGTGGTGGGTTGTTGTGATCCAAAGGTTGTTGGAAAAGGGTCTCATGAACACAAGATAATACAATGAGTCCTCGTGGATGATCCAAGCTCCTCGAGGGATAACAACAAGTTCAATGTAGTCCCGAATTAGAGGAGGTGATAACGTAGAAGAAATGTAGAGAGAGATAGGAGATAGAAAACTTAACCTTCTTCTTTTCCTTGAGTTTAGCTTATATCCAAAATCATTTGATTGTCCCAAGCTTGGTGTGATTAGGTGTTTAAATCCATTAATGGTGATGTATAACTGCGAGATCTTTGTCCACTTGTCCGCATCATTGGTCTTTCTGTCTAGTTGGACTCGGTTGTATAATGGGGTTTGAATGGTGGGCCGTGGGCTCTATGGGCCTATCCCTGAAAGTAAACTTCTGGGGCTTCAATTTTGACCCAAGAACCACCTTAAACCAAGTCCAAATAAGGGAGATATGCCTATTTGAAGTTAGGCTTCAAAGTAGATTTTGTTGACCCAAATTTGAGACAACCTTTACTAAATTAGGCATATCCCTTTGAACACTTGGAATTTAAATGTGAGGCCACCACTATTGGAATGTACACTTCTGGGGTTTCAATTTGGACCCAAGAACCACCTAAAACCAAGTCCATATGGGGGAGATATGCCCATTTGAAGTTGGACTTAAAAGCAGATTTTGTTGACTCGGCCCAAAACAACAATAGCCCATTTTTTCTTGGTTTTGGTTCTGTTGGGACAACCCATTTACCTATTTTCTGAGCCATTCAAGTGCATTCACTCATCCTCCATTATACCTACTCATCCCCCATTGTCAAAAAGAGGTTTTGTTTGCATTCATAAAGAAGTATCCCATGCAACCACCTTGAAAATTTGCCCTCTTATCACATTCTTATCTCCCACCTTGTCTCCCATCTTCTTTTTGACCTTTACTCTCCCTCATTACCTATATAGAATGATCATATTGTAAGAGAGAAGAAAAGAGACCACGAAATTGAAGAAAAATGGGTGAGAAAATAGTGAAAAAAAGAGAGAAAAATTGAGTTTTTGAGCCAAAAATATTCCTATATTCCATATACATCCCATACCTTCCATAGCTACTGAAATTTCTCATTTCCATACACCAAAACCACTTCAAAAATTCTGATATAGCCAAAGATCAATTGCCTTGATCATAAGGAAGAGTGTTTAGTGATTGAAAGTGTGAAAAACTAGAGTTAGCCACTTTCCACACCATAAACTCCATAATTTCGAATTGAGGATTTCAGAACACACTTCTTACAATTGAGGGTGGTCAAGAGGGAGTTTGGGAATCAAGAAGTTCAATCTTTCTTTGAAAGGTGAATTTTTAGTCTTTCATTTTCTCATATTTTATATCTCATATTTATTTTCTTACTTCTTATTTCATAGTGTGTTGTTATAATCCTAATGGTTTGTTTAGCCCATAATTATTTATTATTTATTTATTTATTTATTATTCGCATGTTTTATTTCATATTAGTTTTATTGTAATCTTACATGTTCTACCTTATAATTATTTTTTCGTGTATTAGTCTCAAATTATTTTTGTTGTAATCTTGCATGTTCTACCTCGTATTTATTTTTTTTCTTGTATTAGTCTCATGTTAGTTTTGTTGTAATCTTGCATGTTCTATCTTATATTTGTTTTACGGCTGTGATTCGGACCCCCAGCTGGGGGCACCCCCAATGACCCCCAGCGCCACTTGGCCCTCTGCCAGTGGCTGAAACTGGAAAAAAAAAAAAAAAAAAATAGTTTTTTTTGGCCAATAAGGAGTGACCCCCAGTACCCCCACTGGGGGTCCAAGTCATTTTCCTTTGTTTTATTGTTTTAGGTTTATGTTGTAAGTTTGTATTTTTTTTAATTTTATATTAGTTTTATTGTAATCTTGCATGTTCTACCTTATAATTATTTTTTCTTGTATTAGTCTCAAATTAGTTTTGTTGTAATCTTGCATGTTCTACCTCATATTTATTTATTTATTTTTTGTATTAGTCTCATATTAGTTTTGTTGTAATCTTGCAGATTCTATCTTATATTTGTTTTATTATTTTAGGTTTATATTGTAAGTTTGTACTTTTTATTTTATTTTATATTTGTTTTCGTATTTTTAATTTAACCGGTAGTGGTTAGTTGAGCCACCTACATATTTTTTGTTTGTGCATTTTCTTGGTTTCGCAACAAGACAGGTTTTGCTTGGCCTAGTTGGCCGGCCGGCCTATTTGGCTGGTCAGTTAGCTTCTTCCAGACAAGATGGCATAATCTCCCAATGTTGACCAATTTCTGGTGGCGGTTCCAAAGAACATGAAGTTTTTATTTTATTTATTTATTTTTAATTTTGAGTGTATTATGAGGTTTTTATTTTGTTGTGATATTCTCATCCCTCTCTAATTTGGTTTGTAATTATTCTTTAAAATGTTGTAATAATTCCCCGCCCTACTTCTTTCTATCCCGTTCTTTTACTTGCTTTCTTTATTTGTACATAAACATCATATTTATTTTTCATCATATTCATGATTTGCATCAATGTTTCATGCATCTTGATTTTGGCTAAGTTTGCATTTGTGGATTTAATCAATTCCTATGTGATTATGTGCCTGTTTGGCAGAGCTTAATTACAGCTTATTTCAGCTTTCAGCTTAATTTAAGTTATTCTGATGTGTTTGGTTTAGCTTATAACTTATAGCTTATAGCTTTTTGGAAGTCAGAAATCAGCTTATTCTTTGAGTGGGGCAGGAGATGCTTTAAGAATAAGCTGGAAATCACCTTAAGCTGAAAGTTATAAGCTATAAGTCGTTTAGGCATAAGCTATAAGCACTTTCCTGACTCTACCAAACAGGCCTATGTGCTATCTCATGTTCTTGAGATGATTCACATGTCATATCTTAGAAGCTGAATTTTTAGTTACATCTCATGAGTGAATTGCATTAGGATTCTGTATATAAGATCATGCATATTTTACTAATTTTGTTTTGTAGTTGTTCGAGGGACGTCAGTCAATCTGTGAGTTTTTATGCTTTAGCATCCCATTTGTATGTGTTTTTCTTATTATGTGTTAGCATTTTACCATGAGGCTACTTGTTTACCTGATAAACTGTTTGAATGCCTGTGGATGAAGGCTTATTGTTTGAATTGGAATAATTTAATAAATGTACGTTTTAAGCCCACTTTGCAGTGGCAAATTCACAAACTTTAAGCCCACTTTATCAAGTGGCAAATTCAAACCCTTTTTCGAAAAGCAAACATGAAATTGAATTGTTCCAATTTGAGCAAACTAGTCTATACTTGTATGCTTCACATAGTAAATTTTAGGATTTATTCAATAATCAGAACATGAACATATAAAGAAAATAAAAAGTCATATCATGGTTTAGTAGAGGTCGATCTTTTGATTGGGTGAGCGGGGGTGCTCATTATTGACTTTCCCCTCTCATACCTAAGGTTCCGAGCCAAGCATCTTTGGTTATGACGAACAGTGGCCTTGGCACGAGTCATGGGTTTCCTAATTTCCCAAAATATTATGTGGCGACTCTAAAATCTGATGACGCAGAATATTTTTGACAAAATTGCAATAAAATGAATTTTCAATAAAAGTTGTCAACCGATTCTCGCTCACGCTTCACATTGCACTCATGAGACTAGATCAAAGAGATTTCGGTCTCAACTATTTAACGCTGGTACCCCCGCATGTTACAGACGGTAATAGTGGTAGTAGTAGTGGCAGTATGATAGTAGCGGTGGTAGTAATGGCGATGGTAGCAACAATGGTATGGTAGTGGTGGTAGTAATGATGTTGGTGCCATAATGGTGGTGTGGCGTGGACGGTAGTGATGATGATAATAATGATAACGGTGGCATGATGATAGTAGTTGTAGTGGTGGTAACAATGGTAATGGTAGCAGTGATGGTGGTGTGAGGAGTTTATAATAGCGTATATCAATATTTATATTTAATATTTATAAATTCAATCAGAATTAAGTAAATTTTATATGATTTATTTTTTTTTTTTTTAAGTTTTAACATATATTTTAAAAGGCAATTAAATTTTTAAACGATATTAATTGTGGTTATCAAATAGACTTAATTGATTATCACTTAATCAATTTAGTTTTAAAATGCCGAATCATATTATTAAATACTCAATTAGTGTAGTGAAATTTTGCTCTCCTCAGGTTATGTGGTAAATTATTTATTTATTTATTTATTTTCTTTCAAAAAAGATTACAAAAAGAAGGGTGGGCAAGACTTGAATCCATGGCCATGGGTTTAAGGTATTAAGGTTCATACCACTTAAGTTAAATACACATTATCGTAATATATATTTAATTATTATTTTATTTTATTCTTACTTATTAGCGAATGTCTCAATTGGTATAGTGAAACTTTGCTCTTCTCGTGCCACGTGATAGATTTGTATTTTTTGTTATTTTAAAAAAAAAAGTTACATAAGGAGGCCGCTAATACTTGAACTCATAACCATGGATTTAAGGTAGGAATACTTATACCACCTGTTACTTATTATTATTTGATGTTTTGGGAAAATGGTTAAAAGTTAACTTTTTGATTTTTTGTTTTTTGTGAGAGAGTAAGTGAGCTAAAGCTGAGAAGTGGCTTTTAACCCACTTCTCAAAATAGGCCATTAAAGTGAATGTTGGATTTTGTGTGAATATTTTTACTTGTTTCTCCTTACGTTATGTGTCTTTCTTTTATCTATTTAAAATTGAAAAAAAAATTATATAAAAATATACACAAGCTTTCAAACATTGACATTGAGTTTAAAAAATAAAACTCGTATCATTTCAGCAACACAAATATTATGATTTTGACTTTTTTATCATTGATTTTTATTTTTAACTTACTTCAATTGCACAGTACTACATGTACAGCGTGCTAATATATATTAGGATGGGCTAAAATATCATATTCTAAGGCCAAGTTTGGGAAGACATAAGTGTATTTTTTGACTTTTTATGAAATATGGGTTGGATTTGGGTTGGATTTGAAGTGATATGTTAAAGATGTGATGTGACTTAAATAAGATGATGTGACTTAAATAGGATAGTGACTTTTTGACTTTTTGAATTTTTTTGAGGATGCCAAACTTGACCTTAGTTAAAATAGCTAATAATACAAAAAACACCATCACATCACTCTTTCTACTTTTTTTTTTTTTTATTTTTACCCCGTCTTATTATAAAAAGCTAATCAAAATAGTCAATTCTTACACCGGGCGTAAGCAAGGGATTAAATTGAAAAACTTCAAATTTAAGCAATTAAACTAAAAAATTAATATTAAAATTAATGATAGTTTACCCCTTCAATTATCTTTGAATTTGACCTTATCCATTCAAATTCTAAAAATTATGTATTAGGCCATCTCCAACTTTCATCATATTCAAATTTGATGAAAAATTGAAAAAATGCGAGCTCCAATTATTTCATTAAACTAATATCAAATAGAAAGAGAGTTATTTGTTTTTTCATAAAATCAGGGAGTTTTATCCATTCATCAAATTTATAGATGACCGTTGGGCCGGACATTCATCTAGATGTCCTATCAAACAACTGATTTTGGGATGAATTTGATAAAAAAAATTACTTTACACCGGACAACTGGTCAGATTTGATAAAAAAACTTAGGAGTATTTACGTGTAGGTCTTAATAAGTGGACTGATAACCCCCAAAGGTTGGCCTAGTGGTGTAAGTTTGGGACTTAAGAGTTTGCTCTTTTCTAGGTTTCAAGTTCAAAACTTTTTAGGTCCTATTAATCATTGTGTTGGACCAGTCCATACAGAGCTTTGCTCTGGCTTTAAATGGGCTCCCCGCTAGTGGATGGTGGGATTGGTCCCCTAGGGATTAGTCGAGGTGCGCGCAAGCTGGACCGGACACCCTGAGTTATCAAAACAAAGTGACCTTATTATCTAATAGATTATATGGGAAAATTTTGTCATAAAAAAGTCACTAATTGTAAGTTTTAGCGACAATTTATAAAAATCATGACAAAAAAATCACTAATTGTCAATTTTTAGCGATTTATATAAAAGTTTATCACAAAAAAATTATTTTTAACAACAATTTTATAAAGACTTGTTTTCAATAGGACTTAATGGGAATTAAGTTCAACTATTAGGACCTATTGATAGTTCATCCAAAAAAACGTTAGGCCTCATTTAGCAACTCACCGTTTTAGTCTAAAAGTAAAAAAGTTATTAAAATTTTTTTAAAACTAACAATATATACAAAAAAATTTAAATTTTCATTTTCTCTCTACCCTTTATACATATTTTTCGTAAAAAAAAAAATATTTAAAACATACTAATTTATTTACCTCACATTTTAACAAAAAAATTTAAAAATTACTAATAATCTATTTCCAAACGAGACTTGAATTTATCGTTAAACTGTATAATATTAGATTTTTTTTTTTTTTTTTTCAAATTTAGTGAACGAAGACGCTATTCAACCTTTCAATAAATAATAATAAAAAAGTATTTTAGAGTGGTAAAAATGGAGCAGTTTTGATAATTGAAGAGTCTTTGGCTCTGTTTGGTTGTGCTCTATAATCAATTTTCTACCCGTGTGTTGGAGTATGATGTTTGGTTTCGTTTTCAAATCAATTTTCTACACTCTGCAGAGAGAACTCTGATGCACAGGAGTCTTTTTTGTCCACTCGGTTGTCCACCCGGATGTCCGGCTGATTTCCAGATTTTTTTTTTTTTTTTTTTGCAATTGATTTACATAATCGGGACAAATATTTTCTGAAATTTTTTAAATTTTTTATGTGCTTTAAAATAATTTTGAGTTGTATGTTTAGTTATGAGTTGTAAAATTTTGTATCACATATCAAATGTCACATCAATAATTCCCCACTCAAATCAAACATCTTTTCCAAAACTATTTTCAAAACTCTTTACCAAACAAATTTTCTACACTCAAATCATAATTCAACAATACACAAACTTAAAATACAACTCATACTTTCAAATTACATTTACAAAACACAACCAAACGCTACCTTTGATTTTAAAGTTCACCGGATAAGATAATAATTTAGTGATGGAGGAGTGTAATTGGCTTAACAAAAATGCTAGAGATCTTAAGGTAATGTTTAGAAGGGTTTTGGAAATATAATTTGAAAATAGAGTTGTTTTTTGATTTGATATGTTTTGAAATTATGATTTGAGTGTAAAAAATTTATTTGTTTATGAGTTTGAAAAGAGTTTTGAATTGAGTGAATAATTTTTTATGTGACATATGATATCTAATACAAAAACTTATAACTTATAGTTAAACATATAATTTTAAAATCCATTAAAAGCTCATAAATTTTTTTAAAAAAATTCTGAAAATATTGTTTTATTAAAAATTTATAAAAAAAAATGGTGCCAATTGCCCAAAAAAAAAAAAAAAAAAAATACTTTGTTTCGGTTGACTGGCTGGTTAAGCCAAATTTTTAAAAAACAAATCCTATTTGACACAAAATTTTTTGTAGAGTTTTGTTTTGTTGTGGGAATATAATTTAAAAGATGTATTCAAATATGACATTGGAATGTAAAGATAAAATTATAGTTTGAAAATCTATCTAAACATATCCTAAAAGTTTTGCTATAAACATTTTACATGATGTGAAAGACATTTGATACAAATTTTGATGAAAGTTTTGGCCTCTAGCATTATTACTATGTTTGTTTGGGTGGACATATGTTAGGGATTGAATCCTATAAAATTCTTAATATGATATTTGATTAAAAAATTAAAGTACAGACTAACAATATATACAGATATAATATCCCACATATGATGAACTATTTAATTCCACATAAAAATGAGATACAAATATGATGAACTATTTAATTCCACATAAGAATGAGATATAAATATAATGAACTATTTAGGGTTGGTTTGGCATGTACTAAAAAAGTGCACTTTTTGACTTATTGGTGGGTTTGGATTGGGTTTGATGTGATGTGTTAAAGATGTGATGTGATTTAAATAGGATGATATGACTTAAATAAGATAGTGACTTTTTGACTTATGTAGATGATGCCAAACCAAGTCTTAATCCCACATAAGAATGAGTTATAAATTGACAGACTAAGTTAAAGTCTAAATTAACTTATCAAATGACCATAATAAAAATATCATGATCTATATATTATATTCCATATCCGATTATGTCCTATCTATTCTAATTTTCTTTAACAAACATCAAATTAAATAATATTTTATTAATTTCTCATTATAATCCCACCTCAATTCAAACATAAAATAAAAATACATAATCTAAAACAATTCATAATCTTAATAATTCATAATCTTAATAATAAAATACATAATCCAAAACAATTCATAATCTTAATACTATACATAATCCAATAATTCATAATCTTAATACTAAAATACATAATCCAAAACAATTCATAATCTTAATACTATACATAATCCAAAACAATTCATAATCCTAATACTATCAATAATCCTAATACTATCAATGATAGGAATACTAATCCAACCAAATCAGTCCGCCCAAAGCAAATATGCCTTCAGCTTACCATATCCACAAATGGTGAACGTGCTTCGGTTTCAGATAGATAGAGACAGAGACAACAGAGAGACTACTCTGTGTTTTCGTTCTCGTTCTTCACTGATTCAATCACAAGTCAAGTCAAGTCAAAGCAAACAAAAACGTGTCGAAAATGGCGAGACACGAAGATCTTCCAATCCCAATCTACGAAACACTCGAACCAGTCTACGGAGTCGAATCTCAGCTCCAAGAAGCTCTGCTTCGATTCGAAAACTTGAAATCCAAGTTCATCCAAGTCTTCGGCCACTCTCCCCAAATCTTCGCCCGATCTCCAGGTCCCCTTCTCTCTCTCTCTCTCTCTCTCTCTCTCTCTCTCACACACACACACACACACACACATATGTATGTTTACATGTATGAGTTTGATTTGAATTGATTGTTTCAGGGCGAGTGAATTTGATTGGGGAACACATTGATTATGAAGGGTACTCGGTGCTTCCGATGGCGATTCGGCAAGACACGATCGTCGCAATCCGAAAGCGCGATGCTGGGGAGCCCGAAAAGCGTCTTTTGATTGCCAATGTTAGCGATAAGTACCCTCTCTGTACTTATCCTGCTGATCCAAACCAGGTACAAATTATAATATGCCTGTATATATGATGTGTGTGTGGTGATTTTTCTAGATATTTGGGCTGATATTACTATAAATGTGTGATCTTTAAGTTTGTTAGATTGGTTTAGTTGATACAATGGTGGGTATGGTACTTTGATTGGTTGAGCACATTTGGATAGTTATTTGATTGAGATGGTGTGTTTGATGGGTGATGGTATAATGGAAAACGGGGAAAGCTCGAAACTTGATGGCTCATTTGAGAATTGGCTTATTTAGTGACTTTTTGGATGTGCAAAAAAGTAAAGAGAATGATTTGACATAGTTTTTGGCTAAAAAACATTCTTCCCAAACAACCCAGTCCGATTTCCATGACATCAGCTGTTTTTTGTCACGAAACTGAGAATGTTTAAGGTTGTGTTTTTGGTTAAATATTTCAAGATAATATGGGACTTGGATTTTCAAAGTTGTTGTGAGACTACTATATTTCTGCCCAAGCCAGGATGAGGAGGAAGAGTTATGGGAACAAAAAGTTGTGATACTTGGCTTGATCCATGTAAACTACAGGATATAGAAGAACACAGGTCAGAGCAAATGACTACAGATGGAGAAGAAGTAAAGAACAGTGTTAAATTGCTATACCCAATGTTTCTTCATGTTAGAACCAAGAGCCAGCAATAAATCTGCAACACAGATGATGATTAGACAGGCTAAATAAAACCTATAAAAACTTACTGCATGTCCTTAATATGTAAGCTCTATTGAAGAATTGCTCTTAATATATTCGATTGATTTGTTGCAATCTATTGATGGGTTCATTGAAAGCTGTGAATTGTGGGCAAAGGAGTCAGACCATCTCATTTGAATGCTTCCCCCCCCTACTCTCTCTTTTCAATTAAGCGATGAGAATGGAATTGACCATTTGAATACATCACTTTTTATTTCTGAAATCTATTTAGTTTACCAAATCTGAGAATTGAGGATTTTGGTTGTGGATCTCAGAAAGAACATCAATGTTTGCTTGTATGCATCTCTCTGTCTCTCTCTCAATAAAATAAAAAGGAATAAAAATAGCAGCAGAGGTGTACCCGTATTTCATGATGTTATCCTTATAGCATGACTTACCTTCTCTTATGAAACCAATTACTTTGTAAGCGTGAAGTTTTTATTTTTTAAGTTTTTAGTTACTCATACTCTTGTTCTTCAAATAAGTAGTTGAATTCTTGTCTATGGTCCATGATTTGCCGTCCATCCATTCATCAAACTGAATTTGATTGTTGAACATGCTCCACTATGTCAAGGATCTATTTTGATCAAATTTTTTGTAATGCTGTTAATTTTCTTGTCATAATGGCCTTGTTTCATTAGCAAAGGAACCCTATGTCATGTAAACATGCTTTACCCTTTTCTTTTTGCAGGATATTGATCTGAAAAATCATAGTTGGGGTCATTATTTCATCTGTGGGTGAGTTCTCAAAACTTGCTGTTGGCTATAGAGGAGAGATATTGGCCCACTATATAGACAACAAATTGAATTTAAAATTATTAACTTTTGAGTACTAAATGAAGTTAGACCTTATGTGTTGCTTTTGAACTGCACATTATAATAAGCACCTAGTTTGTTGGCTGATTATTTTTGTTCTCTTGGAATTGCTTAATATCCACTATTGGAGATCTGATATGGTGTGTGATCTGCAGGTATAAGGGTTTCTATGAGTATGTGAAATCAAAAGGTTTGGATGTTGGTGAACCAGTTGGACTTGATGTCATGATTGATGGAACAGTTCCTACCGGTATAATTTCTCTGGATTTTCATGCTAAGTCCTTATGAAGGCTGTTTGATAAAAAAAATCACTTAACCATTGTACTAGTACTTTATGAACTGGCAGTTGTTTTATAGAATGTTACAAATCTGAGTTGCCTACTTTTCATCTAGGGTCTGGATTATCTAGCTCTGCAGCATTTGTTTGCTCTTCTACAATTGCTATTATGGCTGCTTTTGACATGAACTTTCCAAAGGTATTCCAACCATTTCTCCATAGCTGTAGAGGAACTATTTTCTGTTTCCTCTGTTTTTGTAATAGATGCCTCAGAATTTCATATAGACTGAGCAGTAACGTTCTACAGTTTGTTTCCTCTGTTTTTCAGTTTGTTTTGTTGTTTTTGCTTTGTTTTCTTTTCATTGTTCGAGGACTCCTTGTCCTCTTTTTGTTTCATGCCTTTTTATTAATAGAATTCCCTTGTTGATGCTCAAAAAAAAAAGAAAAGCAGTAACGTTCTACACCATGTCTGTTGCTCAAACTTCAATCCATGAAAATTTTTGTTTCGTTCTTTGGTATGATTTTACATTTTTTTTGTATGAAGGACTTGCAATGTTCATTAATACATCGAACTCATAAAATCATCTATTTATTGAAAATCTATTCCTTGCTTAAGATATTTATTATCTGTGTGTTTATTGTTTAATTGTACTGGACATGTTAAATAAAAGCATTCAGGGTCTTTGAAGAATAACTATGCATTATTGGTTAAATAAATTGGTGCTGGTTTTTTCGAGAACTTGAATGCTTGTTTGTGAGAGTATTTAGACTATCTGGTGTTGACATTAGGATCTCCATCTTTATAAAGTTACTTAATGCTACATTGTGCATTTTGTACTTCCACATTTGCTCTGTACAACTGAGACACTTCCATTCTACAGTCTGGTAGATGAAGACTAATTGACAGTAAAATGTCCATACTGTGAAAACTTTTTTATTTTTATTTTTATTTTTTTACTGATTCTAATGTCATTGTTTATTTTACAGAAAGAAATTGCACAGCTTACATGTGAATGTGAACGGCATATTGGGACACAATCTGGCGGCATGGACCAGGTTACGTAACCTCCATTACATGCTCTTGAATTTTATTATAGTTTTCCTGAATCTTCAGGGCTTTACTCTCAATAGTTTGACATCATCCAAACATACTCCAACTCTTACAAAACATATTTCTCTTGTATATTGCAACTTGCTAATTTTCAATACATTCTAAGGAAGAAGTCCTTTGTTAAGTTGGTGGCTAGTGTTACTTTTGTCATTGACAAGTCTAGGTAGGATTTTAGTCAGGTCCTTGTCTCAGATCAGCTTATTTTAATGACTATCAAACATATTCATATTATTTTTGTTTGGGTCAGATTGGCCACAACCTATCAGTCCATAATTTGATTCACCTTGCAGGCTATCTCTGTCATGGCTCAATCTGGGTTTGCGGAGCTGATTGATTTCAATCCCATTCGTGCAACTGATGTGCAACTTCCTGCTGGTGGTTCTTTTGTAATAGCACATTCATTGGCCGAATCCCAGAAAGCAGTCACTGCTGCTACAAATTACAATAATCGGGTTGTTGAATGCCGTTTAGCTGCTGTAAGTTTTATTTTGTTTCATTTTATTTTTTGATAGTTGGTGTATATTTTACTTTATATTGCAATTTGGTTGTTTGTTATTTATCCAAAAAAAAAAAAAAAAAAAAAAAAACTTTATATTGCATTTTCTATCAAAATGACCTAAAGCATTAGTCTATGGATTCAATAGCCATTGCGAAGGCTCCTAATTTTAAAATCTACAAGGTCTATTATCTAAATTGTCCTCCAATGCAATAGTTTCTAAACTTCCAAATGCTTTTAGCTTTTTACTGTTAAACATGTATTGTACTCGTGATATTGGAGGCTTCTGCAGATTGTTCTCGGTATAAAGCTCGGAATGAAACCTCAAGAGGCAATATCCAAACTGAAAACTCTTTCTGATGTTGAAGGGTCGTGTGTATCATTTGCTAGCAGTCGTGGATCTTCTGATCCTGTTGTTGCTGTGAAGGTATCTATTTATTTATTTTCTGCAGCAAGGCTGTTTTAATCATTTGTTTTTGTTTTTAATGATGCCTCTACTTTGTGCAACACCATTAGAGGTGGTTGTGATCATGGATTTTGTGTTTACCTGTATAACACCATTAGAGGCTCGTTAGATTATGGATTTGTGTAACTTATTGTTCTTTCCAAGTAAACATAAACATTTTTATCCACCTGTATGTATTAGGTTATAGTAGCTTGTGTCATTGCCACAGGAACTTTTGAGTGAAGAACCATATAGAGCTGAAAATATTGAGAAAATCACTGAGGAAAACCTGCAATCAATCTTTGCCGATTCTCCAACTTCTTTGGATGTGCTAAAAGTGGCCAGACAATATAAGTTATTCCAGGTAACTTTGTTTTACACTAGCTTTTATTCCAACATCATGATTGAGTTATGATCTGAATTTGTGAACACAGAATGCTGTTATCCACCATCTCTGTTTTTGTTAGTTATGAATTATTATTAAAATTTCATCTGGATTCATAAGGGTGAATGTTTGCTAATTTTTCTTCCTTCAAATCCCAGATTAAATGTGGTGGGTAGAAGGAGCCATTTATGGAAAGTTTTCTTCCATATATGCATTACCTGCAGTTTTCTTGATGTATTTTTGGGATGAAGTTTTGGTTATATTGATTTGTGTTTCTTTTAGGTTGTGTTTGGGGATCACGAATTTGAGTAGGGATTTAGAAATAATTACCTAGGTCTGGTTCTCTATCGTTATGCATCCGGGTTTATATCTGCAGAAATTACCTGCAAATAGTTTCCAGTCATATGTAATTTTGTGTGTTAATACCTTGTAAGCATGAAACGTACCAATGGCTTGTTGGCGTTCTGGTTGATATAAAACTTTTGCCCATACCATTTCTTCCTTTTAAATGTCAGTGTACTACTAAACTTGGTTTAACATTTGATTTTCAGAGAGCTTCTCACGTGTATTCTGAAGCCAAGCGTGTACATGCTTTCAAGGACACTGTTTCATCAAACTTAAGGTGAGTTACATATTCAGTTGAATCAGTACCACAAGCTATTATTTCATTTATGCTATCTATGCTTATGATTTGCAGTAGATTTTCAACATCAGATTAATCCTTACCAAGCTTTCAGATAAGCCCTGGCACTTGCTTTGTTGCTTTGAAAGCTCATGATGTATCCTAATACTTGTTTATTAAGCACTCATTCTCTTACTGTTGGATATAAATGGTATGCTTGTGGAGTAGCCTAAAGAGGTCTAACTAACAAGAAATTGGCATAATTACACCGACTTCCCATGAAAATTTTGAAATAAAACTGAACTCTCATGTCATAGTGGCTAACTGCAGTTATTTCGCCTATCTTTGTGACCAAACAATTCCTCCGCCCCCCTCCCCCTTTCTCTGCTCCAGAATTTTCCTGTGGAAGTGACAGAAAATTTCAATCCCTCTCCCTCTCTTCAAACTGAGAACTGATCTCTCTCTTTCCACCATCATAGCACCACTGCCTTCTTCTCCTCCTCTTTCACGTGTGGTCCTCACCATTTCCTTCCTCTCCAGTTTGCCCACACCCTCTCACTCCTTACTTTGTCGTCATCCCAACACACACACTTCTAAAAAAATTGCAGACTTGAGTTGAATGTGGTTGAAACTTCCTTTTAACATATTTGTTTATGTAACCCTATTTGATGCGTAATAATAAAAAAGGTACAGTGGTACTTTGTACAAGTAATACTAATAATTTGAGTCCACCTCTCCCAGCACCCCCATATTAGTTTTTTTTTTTTTTTTTTGAGTGTTCCAATTGGGTTATCCATCCTAAGATATATTTGAATGTATTTCCTCAACAGCCGAAATAGTGGAACTTAAAATGTTAGGTCACTTCTGTCTGGTTCGACATGCAACTTTTTATTTTGTACAAATCAAACCCCTATGCTTTATGAACCTGCCATTACTGTGGTTAATGAACCAAGTGAAGATAATTACCATTTTCTAGTTTCCTTGATCTAACTTCCAAGAAGTTATTGCAGTGAAGAGGACATGGCAAAGAAGCTTGGTGACCTTATGAATGAAAGTCATTATAGCTGCAGCGTTCTCTATGAGTGCAGGTACTATTCCAACTTTCCAAATTTGTCTGAACTAAATGACACTTAGGGTCGCCGACAATAGTGACAAGGGAGAATTTGAATGTGATATATCCTCAGATATGAGAGATTTGGTTATGCTACAATAATAAGCAGCGTATGATGTGTATAACATATGTTGCTGAACAAGTAAATTCCTCACACAAGATTGCCTTTACATTTGTAGCGTAACAAGGCTCTTTATAATTGTCTCTGTTTTCCCTTTTCTCCCCTCACATGTTGCCCCGGGATACAAGCACAACCTATACAAGTTTTCTAGTTTGACAGCGAAAACCAAAGATAATGAACAAACCTATGCTGGGAAAACTCTTACTTCATTGTTGTGTTGTTATGCAATGAGAAAATGATATGTCAACATGACAGTGTGTGCCTATGTTACTCTTGATTGGAATCCTCTGGTTTGATTCTTCAGACACCGCTTGAGGACTGCCCTTTACATACCTCAAATATCTCTGTTTGTTTTTAGTTTTCAAATTTATTTTATGATTTTTTTATTTATGAAAGAACTCATTGTTTTCAAACTAGTGTGGTGTTTCCTTTTGCCAAAAAAGTATTTTAAAAAAGAGGTTTTGAAAGCTAAACCAAATTAATTAAACCAGTTTGACTTGTATATCTTATTTGTTTCTATTGTTCTTGTAGCTGCCCAGAATTGGAAGAACTTGTAAAGGTTTGTCGCGATAATGGTGCTCTGGGAGCAAGGCTTACGGGAGCTGGATGGGGCGGTTGTGCTGTCGCTTTGGTGAAAGAGTCTATCGTATCAGAATTCATCCTCAACTTGAAGGTTAGTTTCTGTTTTACCAACTCCAATCTTCTCTTATTCACCCCCAAAAAAACTCCAATCATCTGCTCCAGATTCCGTTCAAACTAGTTTTCAGCAAAAGGTATTAACAGGGTTCCATGTATTTCTCAGAAGCAATTCTATAAATCAAGAATGGAGAAAGGGGTGATCGATGGGAGTGATCTTGGTCTTTATGTTTTTGCTTCCAAGCCGTCAAGTGGTGCTGCTATCTTCAAATTTTAGTT
Organism: Camellia lanceoleosa; assembly: GCA_025200525.1. Lineage (NCBI taxonomy): Eukaryota > Viridiplantae > Streptophyta > Magnoliopsida > Ericales > Theaceae > Camellia > Camellia lanceoleosa. The sequence continues at coordinate 188,517,427 of CM045762.1, forward strand.
ACTCTGCAGTGAAAACAGTAGTTCCAAGAAGCTTTGTCATTTTGTTTAATATTATGGAGGCTAATTATCTCATCCATTCAATCCATTAATAAAAAATAATTTTCTATAAAAAAAACTGTTTATATTATGTAATTTTATGTACTTGTGATTTTTTTGTTATCTTTCTTTTTCTTTCTTTGAGATGTAACTGTGATCAACATCACATGTACCAAAGTGTAATAACATATGCACCAACAAAAAACAATAGATTATAGATATGTACTTTCTTTGAGGTGTAACTGTGATCAACATCACATGTACCAAAGTGTAATAACATATGCACCAACAAAAAGCAACAGATTATAGATATGTACGTTAGGGTTGGCATCGATTTGAGCTGGAGTGTGAAGTGAACGATGGAGCCCAACCGCTCATGGGCTAATTCTGACAGATTTTTTGATGGGGCTGGGCCAATCGGTCCCTGTCTAATGGGCTTGGTTGAGATGGGCTGATTGATTGGCCCACAAACTAAGCCTAACGGGTTGAAATTCAACCTACTTTCATGTTTTCAACAAAGCTAAGCTTTTCAAATATCGACAGCAACTCCCGCTAAAGCAATAAGCAAGCAGAGTAGTCAAGCCACAGGCTAGTCTAATAGGTTGCAATTCAACCTACTTTCATGTCTTTTTTCACTTGTTTTTATTGTTTTCTTATTTTTATCGGGCGGGTGGGTTTGTGGGCCAAACTTCAATTCCTAGGTCCAACCGCAGTCCTAACCTTGTTCGGGTTGGACTAGTTTGCTTGGGATACAGACTTGGGTTGGGTAAAAGCACGGTTGGCTAGCTGAGTTTGGATTGGGCTCCAGACCTTCGGGTCAAAGGATGAGCCCTTATACAGATTATACTTGATAGCTGAGCTTGGGTTGGGCGCTGGTCATAATTGGCTAGCTGAGCTTGGGTCGGGCTCTGGACCTTCGAGTCAAACGATGAACCCTCATGCAGATCATAAAAAATTAAATCAAAATGGATGTTTGTCTAATCTATTGGACCCAAAGGCTATGAATAAATTCCAATAATGCTATTGATGGGCCATTGATGTGATTTTATATATCCATTCTTCTCACATGGCGTTGTACCTCAAAGAGGGTGGGTGCCACGTTAGTTAATGGTGTTGAACTAAACCTAACCTCCAAAACGAAGAGTTGTGGGTCCAATTAACCTCCCAACTTACGATCCATCCTTACCACTAGAATCTCTACACAGATTTGGACAAAGCTTCCCTGTTGGGTCTATTTTAGTTACAAAAATGATTTGTCTCCCTAAAAATAATCCCCCTAATCTCCCTAATTTTCTTTTTTGAAAACTATTTTCTTTTTTTTGTTTCCTTTTTATTTTTATTTTTTTTTTATTTTTTTACTTGAAATGGGAATTGTGGGGATTCGGGGACCTAGCACTACTGATTTTAGTTATTTGAGTAGTTTATTCTCTAGATGTTTCTATAAAAATTAGATTGATTAAAGACCATCTAATTTAATCAATCGGCTATTAAAATAAATTGTTTGGATCTATGAAAATTAGATTGATTAAAGGCGAATCTAATTTAATGAATCGGCTATTAAAATAAATTGTTTGGATCAAAGATGAGTCCACAGTTTTCTTAATTTGATACAAATCTTTTGAATGTTTAATATTAAATTAAGGGAGACTTATTTATAAGTTTTTTTTCAGACATTTATGGTAGGCTAAATTCTGTATAATTTCTTATAGAGTCTCAAGTCCTATTTTTTTGGTTTGTTTTTAATGTTATGATGATGTTTGTTCAAAAAAATTGTTAGGATGATGTTTGATAAAAAAAAATTGTTATGATGATGATGTTTGATCAGAAAAAATTGTTTAATCGTTATTTTTGATGTTTGATGTTATTTTAATTGTTATTTTGATGTTTAATCGTTATTTAAAAAATTATTTAATCGTTATTTTTTATGTTATTTTGATGATGTTGTATGATGTTTTGATGTTTGATATTGTTTTGATGATGATGTTTGATGTTGTTTCGATGATGTTACTTATAAATCTGATGTTTGATGTTTTGATGTTTGATGGATAATATTTGATGTCGCTGATGTTTAATGGTCATTAACATTGGGATAGGACCTAACGGTTCATAAGAAAATTTATAGGACCAAATGGGTTACAAGATACAAATTTGGGATTTATTGGTACATGCCCCTTTTATTAATTGGTTTTTTATAATTTTAATAATATTAGGATGGTATAGATATTTAATATTAAGTAATGCCTTAATATTATTAGTTTTATCATGAGTTAAATATAATTAGTTTGAGTAATTATTTTGCTAATATTAACAATTTATTCTTGTGTAAATAGAAATTTTTAGAACCGTAAATCAAACCGAAACCGAACCGTTTTTTCGGTTTGGTTCTGGTCCGGTTTTACAAGTGTAACGATGCAGTGCAGTTCTCAAAATCACGAAGCTTAGGATCGGTTCGGTTCTTGGATTTTCTCAGAACCGAACCAATCCGGACTATGTACACCTCTAAAGAATAGAGCACAAATGACAATATCAATAAAAAAAAAGGGGGCTAAGTTTGTCTCCAGTTTATACCATTGGGCTTGTAGGGCTTTTGTTTCAATAGTTTGAACAGTTAATGTGTAGATTTCATCGAGTATTTTATCTTTTTAAAAAATCATATTGATTGAATATGGATAACTACTTGATCGGATTAGATTTTTATCAATAATTTATTTTAAAAATTATATTTACCGTTGATAGAAATCTGATCGAATCAAGTAACTATTGATATTCGATCAACGTGATTTTTTATAGAGATAAAATATTCGACAAATTTTACATATTAATGGTTCGAATTGTCGAAATAAGATCCGTAATAAGCCTCTATAGCTAAATAGCCCGTTCCAATCTGATAAGCCTGGCCCTAAAAAGAAAATATTAGAGCTCTTGGCTAATCACATGTTTAATTAGCCCATCCATAAAAATTAGAGCTTCTAATAAAATTTAAAAATAATTAGGAGTTTAAAAAAATAAAAATAAAAATTTGAGAAATATACGGCACCCGCCCACCACTTCCAGACTATTTCTGCTGCTTGTCGGTGGGATTTTGCTACGGTCTTCGCATTGGCAATATCACTTTATTGGGCTATTGACAGAACAATTCTATCTTCTTCCAGGACCATTGTGCCACTATTATAAGCATCAAATGTCCTTCATTATCCTGACACTAGCCATAATTTATCTGACAATAGACCTGTAATAATTCTCCCAAAACCCTCGTGCACTCATCCTTATCTCTCTATCTCTCTCTCTCTCTCTCTCTCTCTCTCTGTCCTCTTGTCCCTATTGGATCTAGTGCTTCTACGCTTTCTTTCCAAGGTTTTTCCTTTCTTTCACACACACACACACACACACACATACATATATATATATATATATAAGTGAGTGTGTGAATGTGTATTGTATCTTATAATTGCTGTGTTAGATTATGAATTTGATGGGTGGTAGTGTGTTCCTTTGCTACACTTTGTGGATTTGATTTCAATGTTGCGTTTACTTTGATTCTTTGTTCCTTTGCTTTCTTCACAAGTGTATTCGATTTCTTGCTAAGCTTGCATTGTCAACTCAAGCCTATGTTTTTTTTATTAGTCTACAAATTTTAGTTTCAGTTTGCATTATAGGGTGTGTATTGTTGAAATTTTCAATTAATTACATATCTGTTTGATAATGCATTCCGGGTTTTGTTCATAGCTTGAATCTTTGGGCCTTTTTGGTGAGTGGTTTGGAGGGGACTTTGACTCTGGAAGAGAGACAAAAGGAAGATTTTTTTCAAGTGTATTGAGTTTAGATAGAAGAAGTTAGAATCCACTTGTTGAAATAGAATCAATTTCAGTTGTGAATCATTGGTCGTGGTTGTGAATTAGAGTTTATTATTGTCAGTGTTGGACTTTTGAAGTTGCAGGTGGTGAGTATTTGAACTTTTGGCATTGGCAGCAGATAATTAGAGTTGGAAAGGGAATAGAAACCGAAGATCAATGTTGTCATGGATCACATGAATCGAGGAGATAGAGATTTCTGTGTCGATCTTGAGAGTGGTGGGGCTAGTTGTGAAGACGTGGGAAGTACATACCCTGTTTTGGGTACCAAAATATCAAATACTCTCACAAATATCTTTGGTGGGCTTCTAAGCATTGATGGATCGATCAAAGGAAAAAAAGAAACGATCTTGAGTGGAAATATATCAGAAGTCGGTGGAATTGCTTTGGAGAATGGAAAATTTTTAATAGACAAGAAGGTTGAAGGGGATGAGGCTGTGGATCTTGTGGAGGTTAAATCAGGGAAGGAGAGACGTAAAACAAGTGGTAAAAAGCCTCCCAGACCTCCTCGACCTCCCAAAGCTCTATCATTGGATGCTGCTGATCAGAAGCTAATCAAAGAGATCTCAGAACTAGCTATGGTCAAATGTGCGAGGATCAAGCGAATGAAGGCATTGAAGAAGATGAAAGTTGAAAAGGCATCAACATCAACTGGCAACTTATTTGCGATGATGTTCACCATTATCTTCTGTCTTATTGTAATCTTTCAAGGTAATATTTCCTGTTGGACTGTGATTTTGACTTAAATGTGTGATCATTCTTTTCTTTTCTTGTAGTTCTGTGTTGGTAGGGGATAGTTTAGCTTGTCCAATTGCTCTTTCTTTCTTTATTTTTGATCGGCAACAACAAAAAAGAAGAATATTATTATTAATGAAACAAAGATTGCAAGAAACTAGAGGACAAGGAGTCCTCCAAAGAAGTAAAAAACAAAATGAAAGTAACAACACATCATGCTGCCCTTCACACAGTCCAATTGCTATGTTTCCTTAATTTGACATGAAATTAGGTCACCAAAGTAGTGGCATTTGTGTTTGTTGTTTGTTGTTGAGCCCATCTCGATATGAAACATTATACCCAAATGTGGAATGCTGTTAAAAGTTGTTTTTGAGGCTTTTTGTTTACCTACTTGAACCTCCTCGGGTTCACTTTCGAAATATATCCTTCTGATAAATGATGTATGCGTGGAACGTGTTTTCTCACTGATTTGGCAATTCCTATATCCCAATCTTAAATTCATCCATTTGTAATCTGTCAAATTAGCTTTACCTTGATTATTTTTCTCTTCCTTTGTTGAACTATGCTGTTACACTCTAGATTTGTTTAATTATTTTTTATTTATATTTTTTATAAAACCATTGTTGTTCCTTTAATAAGTACTGTTGAATTGGATCCTTTTAAAATCAACGTAGTTGTAAACTTCTGTCTACTATTTATGCAATATGCTGCTTTGTTTGCTTTATTTGCAGTAATGTCCCCTGGAAGAGGTTCGGCAGTAAGCTTCCAGGGTTCCCCAGAATCGACTCAAGCAGCCAACTCTGGTATTATCTCGGTTGGCTACCACCAGAATACATCTGCAAGTGATGCCAGTAATTTTGGTTCTGGCTCTCCAATGTATGTCACTTTTCTGTCACTCTCTCTCAAAATGAGTTACCAATGCTTTCGTTTTGTGCTTTCAATTTTATTTTTTGTGGAAACTGGAAACTGGAAACAAAAACTTATTTAGTATATTGCTTTTGTTTTCAAGAAAGTGGAATTGGTTCCAAAATTTCAAAAATTTTGAAGAAAAAGAAGTTGTTTTCACTTGTTTTCAAGACAAGTTTTCACTCTCGCCTACCTCCCCCACCACCTCTGGCCGCCACCGCCATCAACCATCCATAGCTGGCCAACCGACGACTGGTGACCCTCTGGCAAGGTCCAGCCGCTTTCTGATGATTCTCTGGCAACTAAACGGTTACTTCACGTGACTTACAGAGACCTTCTGGCAACTGTCCCTCCACTGCCGGTCACCATTACACACCAAACAAAAAAAAAAGGAACTTATTTCCTGTTTTTTTGCAAACATAAAGGACACCTTGCTTTTGAATAAAATGACAATATTGTAAAACGAATCTCCATTTGCACTGTTCTTTGCAGCTTGGCGGAGCTGGTTTTTGGTTCAGATCCCGTGCTGAGGTGAGATAAGATGCAGGATGAAATGGCAGATCTATGGGAATTGAATTGAAAGTTCGTAGCCAGTCTATAATGAAGAATGGTCCTTGCCGTTGTGACCGATCTTAATTCGCAGCTTCTTCACCACTGTTTGTTAATCAAGATTATGGGGCGAGTTAAAATACCACACATGCTCGGGTATATGAAGGATTGAATTGTCGCCTCGACAGCCACCCTGGCCAAATTGTTTTGCCACAGTTTTTCCTATGAAGGTGGTGTGCAGGTTTTTTCCAAGTGTTTGGCTCTGCAAATTTTAGAGAGAATCACTAGATGTTGCCCAATTTTCTTGTTTGTTGAATGTATATTTTATATTATTCAGATTCAGCCAGGAAGCCAAATTAGTACCACTGATGCTTGTTCTATAGTAATCAATTTTTATTGAACAATGGAGGGTCATTTTTTGTTCTAATGAATCATATGATGACAATGTTGTGTATATATTGTTTGACATCTCCAACATATTAGCTCAGTGGAGTGTGATTGTGATATGTGCATGTGAAGCTTTTGACCAATAATTCTACGCAAAAAGAATCGACACAAATGACTTTATTTCCCACCTAACCGACCAAGATTAGTCAGGTCAGTTCCATCGATCTCTTAATTAGAGAGTTCAATTACAGTATAACATTTTTAAATTAATAGCCTTGAGATCACCTTTTTGGGTACCAAAATATCAAAAACTCTCGCCACGATCCTTGGTGCGCTTGTGAGCGTTGATGGATCGATCAAAGGCTAAAAAGGAACGATCTTTAGTGGAAATGTATCAGATGTCGATGGAATTCCTCTGAAGAATGGGAAATTTTTTATAGGCAAGAAGATTGAAGGGGACGAGGCTGCAGATGTTGTGGAGAATAAATCAAGGAAGGAGAGATGTAAATCTTGTGTTGAATGTATAGTTTATGTTGGCGAAGATACCAGGAGAATTATATTTTATTGATAAATAATATAAAAAAATGAGATATAAATAGATTTGATTGAGGTATGGATATGTCGTTTTCTTTAAGGAGATCAAACCTACTGCGGTAAGAAGAACCTAAATACCGATACAACAATAACTAAACCCTGACTTGTCCCTTCCAGGATATAACAGTTCGACCACTTGTCGTATGGTTTAAGTTAACTCTGCACAAGATAGTGAGAATCTAAAGTTCCGCTAAGAAAAATATCTTTCTTTGGCTAGAAATCTCTCTAGTGTAAAAAGAATTGGTCTAGAAATGAGTAGATGAGATGAACAATATATAGGCCACTAGGATCTTACAAATTACATAATAATAATAATAATAATAATAATAATAATAATAATGACCATTAAACTAGAGAAAAGGGAGAGTCTCAAAACCTTCAAAATATTAACTCACTGCCAATGCCATGACTTTCCAATCATCTCCATTCATGGACAAAACAAAAAGTCACCAAAAAAAAAATAAATAAAAGATATTAAAATGGTCTAACAGTTTATACCTATCTTAATGATTTGAATTGTTCATCTTGTATGACAAGTTAAGAAAAACATGCGTGCAAAAAATTAGATTAATTAGACATAAGTAATCATATATATATATCATAAATCGACAATTTATTATTAAAAACATGTCTGTCGTATAAATAAAAATGAATTAATAGTATGACAATCGATATTGAATCAATTTAATTTTTTGTATAGATAATTTTTTCAATTAATTGTATAAAAAGAATGATTTGAATAATTGAAGTAGGTCAAGTTAGTCCCTACTTGTATCATATGCAATGTAATATGACATGCTCTCATAGTAAGAACTGAAGATTACTACATTACAAGACATTGTTTTTGGTTGTTTTTTTTTTTTCTATTTCTCTCACTTTGCTCGTTACAAAATTGTACAGTCTCGCTCTATATTTTTTAGGATACATCATTTTTATTCATGTTTTTTTGCTTTATATTTTATCGATTCTCAATGTAATCATACGATCAGATTGATAAGAAAGGATTCTGATTTTAAAAATCTCGTCAATGTGTGTTTTTGTTGAAGATAATGGTTAATATATTAGTAATTAAATTACAATATAGAACAATGTCTTTCTATAAACTCGAACTTGAGATCTAACATTTTAACACTTAAATACTCTGTTCATAATCAGTTAAGCAATTGTCCACTATCATATTTACTAATGTTTAAATTGTATCAATTTAGTCGTCTATGTTTAAAAGTATTTCAATTTGATCTTTCAATTTAATTTTGTCGAATGGATGAATAAAGTGTGGGAATTATAAGTACATATCTGATATCCCAAAAATCAAGGACATCATGGGATATATTAAGAACAGCAATGCTAGGTATCATGAAAAACCTTTCATGAAAATAATCATGAAAGCTTTGTGACCCTTGGATTATACTTGGAATAAAGCACCACACACTAATCAAGGTAATCCAAGGATCATAAATTTTTCTTGATCATTTTCATGACAAAATTTTCATAATCCCTAATTTTTTCCTATTAAGAAATATATATAAAGTTCTTCTAAGGTTACATTACATATCCGAAAATAATAATTGTACATCAGAGTTTTATAAATTACAAACAACGTTGCCGTAATTCTATAAATTACAAGTAAAGTAAATAAGAGATAAACAATTTGACATCCAGTCCACGCTTGCCGTAGCTTCCTGATCTCTTCCTCGAAATCTTCTTTACGAGTGAATTCTTCAGAATTTGGCATTGAATGTCAGAGCAAAAGCTATGAGCTATGACATGCAGTAAGAACGGGCAATGCTAGGGACCCCAGTACGGAGACCTCCACTGACGACTCCCCTGACGTGTCGGCACGTGATTGGCTGAAATAATAAAAATAAAAAAAAAAACCTGTTTTTTCCACCAATCAAGGAAGACCCCCAGCACCCCCAGCTGGGAGTCTAAGTCATTTTCGCAGTAAGAACACCCAACCCCTAAAATCTATACCCCCAGATAATATACAAATATAGATATACCAATATAAAAGTAACTAGGGCTGCAAATGAACAGAGCCGTTCATGAACAAGCTCGAGCTCGGCTCGGTAAGAGCTCGTTCGAACTCGGTTCGTTAATTTTTTTGGCCGTTCGAGCTCGAGCTCTTTAAATTTTTAATAAATAAGTCCAAACAAAGCTAAAGCTCTACTGTAAGCTCGTTAGTCGCTCAAGAATGCTTAATATTTATTATTTATATATTAAATAATATAAAATTATGTATAAAAAATAAGAGAAATATGCTATTTATATATTTAAAAAATATAAATGTAAATAATACTTACCTATAGATAGTATATTTATATAATAGTGGTAGTAGATATTATTATTTTAGTTAAATATGAACTTTTTTTTAGTATGTTCATATATATTGTATATATAATTGTATAATCAAAGTTTTAATTGTAACTTTAGTCTCACATGCAAGTATGAATTTATAATTTTTTTAGCTCGTTAAGGTTCGTGAACAGGCTCGAGCTCGAGTCGAGCCTAAGCCAACTCGGCTCGAGCTCGGTTCGTTAAATTTTTATTCAGCTCGAGCTCGAGCTCGAGCTCGTTAAAATCTTAATAAACAAACCCAAACACACTAAAGCTCGGCTCGGCTCGGCTCGTTTGCAGCCCTAAAAGTAACTAAGGCCAAGTTTGGAAAGTTTAAAATAAGTGCACTTTTTGACTTTTCTTGTATTATGTGTAGAAAAAGTAGAGAGGAGATGTTGATTGATGTGACCCAAAAAAGATAAAAAGATGAAATAAGTGCACTTATATTGGGTACCCAAACAAGGCCTAAGTAAAGATAGACACGAATAAACAGGTAATGCAGTAAAACCTGCAATAGTTTTCGACCCGTGTTATGCACGGGTTATATTTTGAAATTTTATCTTTTAAAAAATATTAATGTTGATATATATGTATAAATTATTAATTAAGATGCGATTGTGTGAAAATATATTAAAAGTATATGAAAATATGTTAAATATATATTGAAATTTTGACATATTTAACGAATGCCTAATAGGTAGTAATTAAGAAGGGATTCTTAATTTTACGATTTTAAATTTAATTTAATATAAATATGTATGAATAATTAAATATAATAATAAATACGATATTATGAAAGCCAATATAGTAACACATAGAAATATAAAAGTACTTATAAGTTAAAAATTAGTGAAAAAATTTACTTACAAAATAATCAAATAATAAATTTTATAAAATATTTTAAAATGTATTTTTCATTCTCAACTAAGAAGAAAAAAGAAAACTTTAATGAGGACTTGTATAAAACTCAAGTAATATGATATTGCTAATCCCCCGAATTGTATTTATTGAATACATTTTTTTTACATAGAAAAATTTAAGTTACGTTTTGTAGAGTTTTAGAATTATGATTTGAGAATAGAGTTGTATATGAGTTTGTGAATTTTGAAATTATGATTTGAGTGTGAAAAATTTGTTTGGTTATGAGTTTTGAAAAAGAGTTTTAAATTGAGTGATGTGACATATGATATTTGATTCAAAAATTTAAAACTCATAACCAAACACACAATTCAAAATTTTATTCAAAACTCATAAAAAATTTAAAAAAAATTCCCAAAATATTTTTTTTATTTAAAATATAAAAATAACAGGCTCCAAAATAAATAAATAAATAAAAACACAAACACTGTTCCAGTCAACCGGTCGGACGTCCGGGAGGATGACCGGATAGACATGTTTTGAAAGGTGGTTGTGAAATCAATTTTTGAAAATTGTAAGCAAATAGAGCACTCAAATCATGTTGTGGAATCATGTTTGGAAAGCTCCACCAAACGCAGCATTTTGTTATGACATTTTTGGATTATCTATCTAAAAATATTCTTAATTTAGCATTGTCACAATTAAAATTTTCATTAATTTGTGAATATGCGATTTACCTTTTGCTATTACAGTCATATATAATGGATATATCTTACCTCCTTATACAGATGATAAACAAAATACATGATACATGTAATTTTTTCTAAAATTATGTGTATAGGACAAAGGTTTACATAAGTTGAAAAAAACAAAAGAACTCAATCTCTTAAATAAAGTGGATGGTTGTATATTTAAAATAACTTGTAACATTGACCGTGTCTAATTAAATGGATCTTGCAACAATCATTTTTAGCAAATTAAAGTAACCCTTGAAATTATTTTTTTATAAATGAGAATCATATGCTAGCCATCTTTCACTTCATACACTTGTATAAAATTTAAACCTACATGATAAATAACTAATACCAAATATGAGTAAATTATACTTTGCACCTTTGTATTTTACACTAAATTTCACTTTTGCCTTTACATCTGAAATCATAACAGTCAATTTCTTACACTTCTGGTCAAATCTCACTTTTGTCTCTCTACATAAAATTATGACAATCAACCCCATGTACTTTTGATAAAGTCTCACTTTAGTTCCTATACAAGTGTTAATGTCTCATTTTTGTTACTCAATTATTTAAATTTTTAACAAAATCTAGTCTTGTGATAAGATAGTGACTACGACATGAGAGTAAGATAGGAAAATCATCTACATTTTCCATCAATACATACTTTATCTTAAAATTTACATCAAAATATGACTATATTAGGCTAAAACAAAACACAAATTTTGAATAATTAAGAAGATGAACTAGAGTTTTGCATAAATTGGAATCACAAAACTTTATTTTTCACGGTAACATAGTCTTCTGTCTATTCATATTTCTTTTTCTTTGATTTCTTTGTCGTATTTTTTTTTTAATTTCAAAAGCTTTACTTTCTTGCTTTTTCGTTCAAATTTTTACCATACAAACACACACACACACACACACACACACACATATATATATATATATATTATTATACAACTCTCATGTGCTATCATGTAGGACAAAGTGCATTGGTGGGAAATACAGATGATTTTCCTTTCATACCCTCATTTTGTAGTCACTTTTTTGTCATATGACTAGATTTTGTTAAAGATTTAATAATGAAGTAACAGAAGAGAGACATTGACACTTGTGTAGGGATCAAAGTGGGATTTGAGTAAAAGTGCAGGGAGTAGACTGTCACGATTTCATGTGTTGGGACCAAAGTGAGATTTGACTAGAAGTGCAGTGGATTGATTGTCATGATTTCACGTGTAAGACTCAAAATGAGATTTGGTGCAATGTGTAGGACTGCAAAGTGTAATTTACCCCACCAAATATTGAATAGCGCGAAATTGGATTTCACCATTAACAATACTATCTTTAGTTATAACAATTATTATTATTTTTTATAAGGATCCATGCATAAATTTTCTAACCAATACACACCATATATTTTGATTTAAACATCGCAAATTTGCAAATCATCACCTTGATAGTTTATAGGAAAATGACTAGAGATCTATTAGTTTAAGTTAAGAGGAAAAATAAACTTTCCGCAACAATGGCAACAACGCTTGTTTGAATTCTTAAGTTTTCAAATCAAATTTGAGCAACTTAAGACTCATTAAGTTCATACTTGGGTTAATGGCGGCTCAAGGAGGGGGAGGATGGAAACCAATGTTCAGGAAAAGATTTGGGAGACCTGCTGCATCATCGAACATACATATAGTGTTTGTTGATGACATTCCTGATTCTATGAGTCCTAAAGGTTTGTATGCTATGTTCACAAACTTTGGGGTTGTGAAGGGTGTTTTCATCCCAAACAAGAGGAGGAAAGCAATACAGTCCAGGTTTGGTTTTGTTCATTTTGATTGTTTGGTAGCTGCTGCAGTTGCTATCCAAAAAGCTCATGGAGTCTGGTGTGAAAACAAGACATTAAAGGTGAAGAAGGTAGATTTCGGAAAGGAGAAGGGCAGTAGGGAACAACTCCACAGGCGGTAGGGAACAACTCCACAGGCGACAGGAGTCAGTGAAGCAGGGAAGAGAAGCAGCAGGGAGGTTTGAAAATGTTGGGGGTATACAAAGAAGATCTTATGCTGAAGTGTTAAAAAAACCGACTGCAAGATGCGAAAGTGATACTAGAATCCAAGCAGAGGAGTATGGAAATGGGTGGCTATATGAAAGTGTAATAGTCAAGCTGCGCAGGAAGTGTAGCTGTGTAGATTTTCAAAATGAAATCCGGCACAGAGGTGGACAGATCTGAAAGTTTGAGAAGGTGGCGGGAGAATAGTCTACCTATCTTTTGCTTCAACAGTTGATATGAAGGCCAAGATGAATGAGTTAGGTGAATGGATGCATGATTGGTGTGAGTCGTGCACCAATTGGAAAAATAGGATGAGTGTAGAAAATGATAGATTAGTTTGGCTCAGTTGTTATGGTGTCCCTCCAAACCTGTGGAATAGAAAAAAATTTCAAAAGATAGGAGAAGTGTGGGGAGATGTAGTGGAGATTGATGAAGATACTCTAAACATGGATTCCTTGAAGCATGGTAGAATAAGAATCTGGTCATCACATTTGGCATGTATTGATAAATTGGTCATCTTGGATAATAAAGGTAGTTCTTACCCAACATGGGTAGTTGAAGAATGTAATCATGGTGTTGGATCACAGTTGCACCATGGTACTTCCAACGGTAATCAATGTTGGAAAGGGTCAGAGGGAAATAGTAATAGGGAAGAACAGAGTGTTGCGTATTTCCATGGAAACATGGAAGAAGGCAAAGACGTGGCATGCACAGAGGATGAGGTGGAAGCCCAAGATGATGTGGCATTAAACAAGGGGAGCAAAGCTGGTGTAGAGAGATTGGTTGAGGATCGCGCTCATCTTTTCACTTCTGTTTCAATGGTAAATGGTATTGATGATGGTGTGGTGACTCAAAAAGTTGCTCTGGGACCATTAATTGAGTGTTCGGGACTCAAGAATGGCATGCGTGAGAGAGCAGTACAAAGCATAGAGGAGATGAAAAGACAGAGAGATGGAACTGCCATGGGCTCAATTGGACTTATAAGGAGCTTAAGTGAGATTGATCTTAGAAGGCCCAATGTAAATCTAGAGATAGTACTGGAGGAAACCCAGCTTGGTATTGAAAAAAATGGGCTATATATAGTAAATATTAGCCCAGGTGTGGTGGAAAAGACACATTTATAGGTATTTGGGCCAAGTGACAATATAAGACCTGTGTTGGGTTGTGGTAATCAACCCTTTGGTTCAATAAGTAAAACTCAAAAGGAGACCCAGGAGGAGCAACATTTTTCTCCAACAGCTCAGGGATACCTTCAAAGCACAACTCAACCATCTGTGAGTAGAAATAATCAATAGCGAAGAAAGGGGGAAGAGCTTTGAACAAAAAGAAAGCCTGGAAGAAGAGGCATGACTTTCAGAGGTGGTTTCCAGAGAGGTGTTCTGTTCCATGAGGCTGTAGCTGCAATTTCAGCTTCTATGTCGATTAGCAACAGTTCAGGTAGGCACAAAAACCTTCAACAGGAAGTTATGGAAACAATTAAGTTGGGGAAGGCCCTGGTCTTGGTTTTGGAAGGAAAAGAAATTGAAACAACTAACATGATCATCCAAATAGAGGAGGAAGATAAGGCAAGACTTGAAGGAAAGAAGATTAATGGAGGTGTTTGAAGCTATACCAGAGGGTGAGTTTTAAGAGATTGAAGTTGTTAAATGAAGATTATGTCATGGAATGTGAGAGGGCTTGGAAGGGTAGAGAAAATGAGAAGAATTAAGGAGTTTTTACAAAAGAAAAAAAAGTTGTTATGGTGTTGTTTTAAGAGACAAAAAGATCAGAAGTTGATAAGGGATTTAGTAGGTCACTATGGCTTATCGACTTGATGGAGTTCGTGGACGTGGATGCTAAAGGCAGTGCGGGGGTTTATTTTGCATTTGGAATCCTAAAGTGTTTGTTTTAAAAGATTGTTGCTGCTCCAGGAGATTTGTTATGTTATCAGGTATAGTTTATTCAAGTATTGAATGTGTAATTGGGAATGTGTATGCACCAAATGAGGAAATAGATAGGAGGAATTTCTGGGAGGTGTTATCCAAATTGAAAGAATCATATCCTAAATCGTGGTGTTTAGGCGGAGATTTTAATGAAATCACTTCAATTGTGGAGAGAAAAGGGTGCTCAAGGAGAAATAGGGGTATGTCTGAGTTTGGGGACTTCATAAATAAAGTAGAATTGCTGGATATTCCTATGATGGGTTGACAATACACATGGGGTAATTCTTAGAGCTGGAGTCGAATTGATCGATTGTTGGTTAACCCGGAATGGTTACAATGGTTCAAATTCAAAGTGTGGGGGCTATCCAGATTTTTATTTGATCAGTGCTCCATATTATTGATGGAGAATGACAGAGATTGAGGACCTAGGCCTTTTAGGTTCACAAATGCTTGGGTTCTGCATCCTATGTTTCTTAAAGAAGTGGAAAGGGTATGGGAATACACAGGTAAGAGATTGGGCTGGGTATGTCATTATGAATAAGCTAAGAACATTGAAACTAGCCTTAAAAAATGGAATATTGAGGTGTTTGGGAATGTGGAAACTAAGCTTAAAGAGGCTGAAGATGAAGCACATGCTCTAGATTTATATGTTGAATCTAGAGCCCTATCCGAATCAGAAGTAGCAAGATGGAAGGAGCTTAAAGCGTTAGTATGGAAGTTTGAAAAAAGAAAGGAATGGTTGTGGTTACAAAAGTCAAGATTGGATTGGGCACTAAAAGGGGACAAGAACACAAGGTTCTTTCATATAATGGCAACAACTAGACATAGTAGGAATATGCTTAATTCATTACAGGTTGAGGATGGTGTTGTTGAAGAACCAACAGATATTAAACAAGCAATGTACAACCATTTTAAGAACCAGTTTGATGAAAGGTGGAGATGCAGGCCCTTACTTGGAGGTTATTTTAATCAAGTGGATCACAGTCAAGTCAATGAAATTCTGGAAAAAGAGTTCACTGAGGCAGAGGTTTGGGTAGCAATAAAAGAGTGTGATGGGAATAAAGTTCTTCGGCCAGATAGTTTTAATATGTTGTGTTTTTAGAAAGAGTGGAAGGTGATGAAAAATGATATAATGAAGTTTATGAAAGAATTTCACGATAACAGCAAATTGGGGTATGAGGTAAACTGTTCTTTTGTAACTCTTATCCCAAAGAATGATAATCCCTCATCCATTGGGGATTATAGACCAATTAGCTTGATTAACTCTGTGTACAAAATTATGTCCAAAGTTTTAACAAGTAGATTTAAACAAGTGCTGCAAAAAGTGATTGATAAAGCCAGTCAGCCTTCTTGAGTGGAAGGAACATCATGGATGGGGTTCTTATAGCTAATGAAGTGGTGGATTGGTGGAAGAAATCTAGAAAGAAGGGTTTGATCCTTAAATTGGATTTTGAAAAAGCATATGACTCTGTAAATTGGAATTTTCTCCTTTAGATGTTAGTAAACTTTGGTTTCGGAGAAAAATGGTTGGGTTGGATAAAGGAATACATTGCCTCATCTTGAGTGTCCATACTTGTGAATGGTTCTCCAGCTGATGAGTTTTGTCCGAAGAGAGGGCTAAGGCAAGGTGATCCACTCTTACCCCTCCTGTTTAATGTTGTAGCTCAAGGGCTTAATATCATGTTGAAAAGAGCAAAAGACATGGGAGTTATTAAAGGAGTGGATGTGGGTCATAGAGGTTTCAATGTATCCCACCTCTAATATACAGATGATACCATAATCATGTGTAATGCTGAGTGGTCTGTAGTTGTTGCTATTAAAAGAATCTTAAGGTGTTTTGATGTCACGACCTCCCTGTACCCAAGGATTAAGCATCGTGATGGCTAGTAATTGAAGTTACCTCCGGCCAATTCTTAAACAAATTACTAAACGCGAGCGGAAAGATATTTAAGTGAAGGTAACAAAATAATTATTGGAGCTTCTATTTTTATAACAAAATTTATTGATTAAAAAGGCCGATATTTACATATAAAAATACCATAAAAGTGTCGTGTGTGTCTATTCTGCCATCCCGCGTCTAAGACTCTTCTAACTTGTTTTCTTGAAAATTGGTAAACAACTATAAGTACATGGCAGAGTGAGAAACATTATACTAAGAGCATAAGGGCATAAAATCACCATGGATAATTATGGGGCTAAACAAAGCTTGATATTAAAATACAGAGTATATAATACAGAGAGTATTTGACATATAATACAGAGATCATATAAATAAAATAATCATAACCACGATACAGAACAGATGTATGGACTCAAGAGGTGGCTTGTACGAACTCTAGAGGTAGCTCCCACCATAGTGTAGCACTTAGCTCCGTACAGCACTTTGCTCCATACCAGAAATCATAACTATGGTATAGAACAGAACAAATGTATGGACTCAAGAGGTGGCTCGTACGAACTCTAGAGGTGGCTCCCACTATAGTGTAGCACTTAGCTCCGTACAACACTTTGTTCCATACCAGAAATCGGAACGGCATAGAATAGATGCATGGACTCAAGAGGTAGCTCGTACGAACTCTAGAGGTGGCTGTAGACACCCTATTTTTGACCGTCCTCAAGACTTGGACGTCACCATTTGAACACTCGGTGATTATCCATGTTTGTGTTCGTTTGGAGTTCCCGGAGGTCTCGGCTACGCGCCTTGCCTCAGGATCTCCGAACTCGACCGTTTTGTGTCTGGTTTTGCACCAAACACTTGTGTTTTGCCTTGGAGGGGCAGGGAATGCCTTGTGAGGCATCCCCACACATCACCGGCCATGGCTAGAGGCCACCGGCTGTTGTTTGTGTCCACCGGCAATGTATATTGCCGGCCGGCACTCTTTTTGGCCGACCAGCCATCAATTTTGTCAAAATGACAATTTTGGCCAGTCGGCTACTGTTCATCTGCTTTTTGTAGATATTTTGTGCCAGCTGGCACCCACCCCATTCCCCTCCATACACGTGTATGGGGGGATTTCCCTCTTGAATGGCTTGTTTTGTAAGCCTTAAAAGAGGGAATTGCCTATATAGGAGAGCTTCCTCTCTTTGGCCAAGGGTTAGACCTTTGTTAGACATTTTAGACAACTTTTGTAAAGCTTGAGTTCTAGGGTTAGGGTTTGATACATATTCTATCTCTATAAGTGTGTGTTTTGTCTTACTTTTGCTCACAAACACACACCAACACACCATCTCTTGGACTTGAGACCTTTGGAGGGTTGTTTTAGTGTTTTGGAGCTGGATTTAAGCCAAGGAAGGCTGTTGGAGCATTGCTTGTGAAGGTGGTCTTCAAGGGTAAGAAACTTCCCTTTTATTCCCCATTTTTGCATTGCTTTTCTACCTATCTTAGAACTGTTTTTGTGCTTAGTGTATAATACAAAAAAGTTCTTTTTTTTAGCCCTCTTGATTGTTTGTTAAGAGTGTTTTATGGTTTGGGTTTGTTTGACCCCTCCTAGGCCTTGTAAGGCTCCTTTTTGTGCTATTTTGTGCAAGTTTCCGGACTTTGGTGTTTGGGCCTCTTCACCACTGAAATCTTGAGAGATTTCAGTGGTGAAGATGGTGCCTTAAAGTCTCAAAAAGGGGAGGGCCACCCCCTCTCCTTGTTGTCCTTGAAAAGGACCAATTTTGGCCTCTCAAGGGAGCACTATGTTTAAAGGTTTGTTGATCATGCCATGACTGTATTTTATGCTTATATTGTCATGATTTAACTTTGCATTAAGTTGGTTTTGGTACACCATGCATGCTTAGCATATCTACCATGTAATGCCTTGTTATTGCCTTAATATGCCTTAGGTTGTTAGCCTTTGTTCTAGCATGTTTTAGGCTTGGTCTTGTGAAGCTTTCGTGCTTATCTTGCCATGTTTAAGGTCTGTCCATGGTGGTTTGGGTCGATCTTGACATGCATTATGTGGCCCCTTTGCATTTTGGCTTGTTGGCCTTAAGTATGTACATGTGTAGCATGCATTGCTTGCATTAATTTAGTGGTTTGGAACCACTTAGCATGTCATTTCAGTCCCTTTGACATGCTCATATGTTTGCCTTGGATGCCTCTTTGAAGCTTTGAAAGCTTGTGTTGTATGCTCTATGTTTTGGCCATTATGCATGCTATTGAATTTGAGCCACTTAGATGCCATCTAAGGGTCCCCTTTGCATGCTCAAGGACTGCCTTGAACTTGTTTTAAGCCTTCTTGGCCTTATAGGGCTCGGTCGGCTTAGCCATGGTTTAAGCCTTCTTGACTTGCTTTAAGAATTTGGACTATTTGCATGCTTACGTTTGTCTTGTTTAAGTTGGTTTGGCACCATGTTTTAACACGATTTTCAGAGCTTATGTTGCATACTAATTGTCCATGATAGCCTCTTTTAAGTGTGCTTGAAAGTTGCTTGTTTAATGCTTAAAGCTTGGAGCACAACATGTGCATATGTGCATGTGTATTTAGCCTTCATTTTTGGGCACTTTGGCCACTGTTTTAGGCCTATTTAGAGCTGTCTAAATCATGTTTAAGTCCACTTTTTCATTAGTTTGCATTGCCTCATGTTTGCTTTTATGCTTGCATAAGTGTCTTGCCATGCCATGGTGCATCCTTAGCTTGCATGCCTAAGTTGCATTACATCTTGCATGCATGCCTTGTTCCTTGATTTGATGATAGGAATTGGGTCTTGGTTTGTTTGTTTGATTTGCATTTCATTTGACATGAAAGTGCATGCTTGATTCTTTGGGCCATCATGCATGAAAATGCGTGATTGATGGTCCGAGAATCGAGGCATATGCCCCTTTGAGTCACAAACATGATAAGGGGCATGATTGGTGCATACATTGCTTGAATTGTATTGCCATGCAAGTTCTGCCCTCTGCTGCTGTCAATTGCAGATTCTGCAGGAATTGTTTGCCGACCGGCAGTACAGAGTGCCGACCGGCAATATATTAGTGGCCGATAGTCTCATTTCCAGCCGATGGACACATCTTGCTGCCGATGGTAATTCTACTTAGCCGATGGTGATCCCCCAGTGTCCAGGGAAGCATTCCTGAGACTTTGACAGTCTGCAGAAGGGCATAGCAAGGAAAACAGAGGCAATCCATGCATGGCAGTGCAATTCCGAGCAGAACCCGAGCATACGTTGCATCAGGCTCTCCTCTCGAGGCGGTTTACTGTTTTTCCTAGTTTAATTAGGTAATTTGTAATAATTAATTAGCTTGCGTAGTTGATTAATTTGTATTATTCTTTTAGTCCCTCAAAGTAAGGGTGCAATTGTGTAATAAGTGTGGGTGAGTATGTGCATGTCTTCCAATCCCCACTTCTTTCTTCCCTTTTATTTACCTGCTTATGATGGGTAGTATTAGGGCACGTTTAAATTAGCATACCTCATGTAAATGCATGCGTGCATCCATGCATTTGTCTAGCATGCATCGGGCTCGATACATCATACAAACTGCATTGTATTTTCAATTCCAAATTGAATACGTGATAGTTGTAGCATTTCACATGCCACTTTAGGGTTTGCCGAGCCCATCCTAATCACATCCTGTATGTGTTGCATTAGCCACTTAACATGAACTAGGACATGCATGTTTGCTAACCAGTTTATTATTTTGGCACGGAGTACGATGTAAGTATTTATGCTTTAGCATCTCGCATGCGTGTGAATGTTAACATGACAGTATGCTTACCATGCGGCTAAGTGCTTATATGAGATAAAATGTTTGAATGCCTGTGGGTGAAGGTTGGATTATTGAGTTGGAAAAACTCGTTGAAATCCGTATTTTAGCCTACTTGCGAGTAGCAAATTCCAAAGCATTTTCAAAACAAACGGATATACAATGCTTGTTTCCAAATTAGGCAATCTAGTCTATACTTGTTTGCTGCGCGCATAACATAGTAATTCTAGGCTAATAACCGGAACAAGAACATATAATGTTTTCAAAATTGGATATCATGACTAGTAGAGGCCGGTCTTCGGACTGGGCGAAAGGGGGTGCTCATAACTGACCTTCTCCGATCGTACCCAAGCTCCGGAGTCGAGGCAACTTTGGTAATGACAGACACATGGCCTTTGGCACCGAGTCAGGGTTTCCTAAATTTTCCAAAATAAAACATTTAGGTGGCGACTCTGTATCTGGCAAAGCAGTCCATGTTTGGCACTTCTTTTTCAAAAATCTATTTTCTCAAACGATTTGCCAGATTTGGACTCTTTGGTTCAGATTACGAACCGTGACACAAAAGGAGTCGAATCAGATGCGAGGTCCCTCGCGGGCTTATTCTGATTTCTGGCGACTCTAGAGAGCTTGACTCGAACTCATGATATCCTGTTTTGATTTCATTTATGTGTCTCTTTGCATTGCATGTGCATTGGTGCGCCTAGGACACTGTGTTTGCCATCTGCCATTCCTGAACGGTTTGCCGGAGGCTTGTCTTGTCAAGTCATGACCATAAGGCTGACTGGTTATGGGCTCTGACAGCATGGGAACAAAAACCCCGGTTTTACTGGGGCACCCTTTTTGACCATTCGACCTAGTGCATATTCGGAATCCATAGTTGCCATTCCAAACTAGGACAGGTTGCTTACCCGATGTTAGGTTGTTTGAAACATTGCGTCGTAGTGAAACCCTAGCTCGACACAATAGGGCGAAACCCTACTCCATCATAGGGGTGTTTTTGCTCTCACTACTTGTTATGTGCTTTTGGAGTGTATCTCTGCATGGAACGCATATATCAGTTTGCAAAGTTTGAGCATCAGGCCCGAGGGCACCAAGATGTCGATGTTGTTGAGAATCGGTTATGTCTGCGGTATCGATTCGATTTTGAACAGTGATTACGGGAACGAGGATCGATAGTAGAGTGATTGATCGGCTACACCCATGTTTGATTTGTTTGGGGAAATTTAATCGCTTGTTTTCCGCTTGATTCGAGATTCAGAGAGTTGATCCAGAATAGCTAGTGTCTTTTCCTTGCTGAGGCAGGACTTAGCATGACGCAGAATTCAGAAGAGATTGTGGTCATGACAGCCGCGTTGGGTCAAGGAATCACCTCACAAAGTGAGGCCAATATTGATATGCCGCATCCACCTAGGTCGCCTGCCGCACACCCAGTTTGGAACCCTCAACTATATCAGGCTCGCGAGCCTACTACATTTGAACTAATGGGAATGATAGGTGATCTTCAAAGATCCGTGGTGGATCTCGCCTATGAAATGTCTGCTTCGCCACCAGCCGCACCATATGCCGGAGGCTTTATACCCCAGGAGCCCCCGCTATTGGGACGTATAGTAATTGAACTCAGCCAACCGGAGATGGCCTCCAGCTATGGCAACGACGTATCAACCCAAATTCTAGATCATGCTGAGGCCAGAGACAAAGGAAAACAAAGGCAGATACCGATCCTATTGAACAACTGCTGTGGGCAGTCGAGGCTTTGAAAGCCGGGGGAATGAACAAGCAACAAACATCTGCAGTTGTGACAAAAGTTGTGGAGGACGCTTTCCCCACTCCGCCTGAGGGCAGTTCCAGTCAATCAGAGAACCGGGATAGGCCCCGTCATGCCAAAACAGTTCTTCCCGCTCCCAATCCTGCATCCGGAAAGGATCATAAATCCAAGGCCGCACCCGCCGATCTGTTCGCTAGTGCATCTAGCAAGAGTGCTCAGGCTCCAAAGTACCTGCCCCGAGGGCGCAGGGTCTTCTATGCTTTCTACATGCCATTGTCCAAGGCACTTCAAATCCTTGCCGAGAGGGGACACTTTAAACCCCTGGAGCCTCAGCCTCTCCTGAAGAATCTCTCTGCTACTCATGACCACCTTTCGATCTTGTCGTACCACTGACAGAGCCATGCTACCGACAATTGTTTTCGCCTCCGTCATGAGGTGCAAGATTTGATTGACAACGAGGTTATCCTCTCGCCCACCTCAGCCAAGTCCGTTACTACCCAACTACTGGATTTTGAGGACACTGATACTGCAAGTATGTAATCAGAGAGTGAACCACCTGTGGGCAGTACTTGGTATATTTTAATGTGGCGTCCGGCATGCATTTTTGAGCATCTGCGAATGCTAGTTTTGTAAATTCTGGCTCGGGTGTCGAGTCAGTCTTTTGTTTTGTTTTGTTTTGAGTCTGCCTCATTGTCTTGAGTCAGTCCTTTTGCTTACAGGTCTGTCTTGTTGTAGCGAGTCAGTCCCCTTTGTATAGAATACCAGGTGATCTCGGGATTGTTGCCTTGAACGCCATTTTGTAATTATCCTTTTGTTTTTCCTTTTGAGTCTGTCTCGGTTGAGGAGCTAGTCACAATTAGGGAATCTGAATGAAACAACTACGGCTATCACGTTTTCGTACTTCTTGTTGTTTCAGCTAGTTGTGCCAGAGGATGTGAATGGAACGACAGTACATTTCGCCTACTCTCTTGTGCCTTGAATATCGTTGTAATGACCTAAGCTTTTCAAAAAACCCCTTTTCGAACACTGCGGTGATAAAAACGAAGAGGAAGCAATTTCTCAGGTTTTGTAAAACTTTGATCATTTTTGAGAGAGAGAGGCGTGCTAAGCTTTTAATGAATGAAATCATGCTTGTCGGCGTAAGTACTGAGAAGGACCCTAGTTCGATCCAGACTGTGCACACTATCTTCCACGTGGGGTGTGCGTGGAGGAGGATTTGGTGGAGGATTTTGCGTCTAAACTTAACTACAAAAGTCATAAGTTGCCTTTTAAATATCTTGGTTTACCACTTGGTGCCAATCTAAGCAGAAAACTATCTTAGAAACCAATCATCGACAATTTTAAAAAAAAGCTCTTAGGTTGGAAAAGAAGACTGCTGTCTTTTGTAGGTAGAGTGGTCCTCATCAAATCTGTTCTGTCCTCGTCACCCATTTATTATATGCCCTTATTTAAGATTTTTGAAAGTGTGGCTAAGAAACTTGATAGGCTGTAAGCAAATTTCCTGTGGGGAGGTACATAAATTAGGAAAAAAATCCACTTAGTCAAATGGAAAGAGATTACAATGAATAAACAAAAAGGGGGTCTTGTGATTAGAGATGTTAGACTTACAAATCGGTGCATGTTACTCAAATGGTGGTGGAGGTATGCCGTGGAAGATGATGCACTTTGGAAATCAATTGTGTGTAGCAAGTCTAGATTCATAAGTGGGAAGTGGCTGCCATCGGCTACTGCAGTAGGTTTTACTTCAAAAATCTGGAGGGACATTCTAGATGTGGCACAGTCTAATCCAAGACTTTTTCAATTCTTCATGGAAAATATGGAGCTAAGAGTAGGAAATGGTAGAAGAGTACAGTTCTGGGTTGATAATTGGTTAGGAGATTCTAGTTTGTGTGCTCAATTTCCTCGATTGTATCAGTTGAGTACAGAGAAAGAGGTGTCCTTGAGTGTGTTGATCTCAAGAAAGGTTGGTTCAAACAGGTGGTGTTTTAATTTTAGAAGAAATCTTTATGCTTGGGAGGAAGAAGAAATGGTACGGCTTACTGACAGGTTGGGTGTAAGGCTAAGGTGAAGTATGGATATAGAGGACCATGTAGGATGGAAGGCTGATCAAGTAGGGGGTTTCAAGGTAAGCAATACGTACAAATAGGGTGATCTACAATCTGGGCCTACTTTGATAGTAGCTGGTTTGATTTGGAATAATTTTTCTCCACTTAAAGCCAAATTCTTCACTTGGTTGGCATGGAAAGATAGACTTAAGACAACAGATTATTTAAATAGAATTGGTGTATTGAGGAGTAGTGTGGACTTATCGTGGGTTTTCTGCAAATTAGAAATGGAATCAGTAAACCATTCGGTGTTGTTGTGTCCATTTGTATGGCAAATTTGGGCATGCATAATTGACTAGTGGGGGCTCTCTTGGGCAACTCCAGGATTTGTTGACTGTTTATTTCAATGGTGGATGAGTTGGAATTTTAGAAAGAAAGAAAGGCAGTTTTGGAGAGCTATCCCCTCAGTTGTGGTATGGTCTGTGTGGAAATGTATAAATGAGTGTATTTTTTCTAACAAGCAACCAATTCTGGAGGAGTTATGTGAGCTAATTAAAGTTTGATTAGCACTGTGGTTGAAAACATTTGATCCTAGTTGTTCTTATGCTGTTGGTGACATTGTAAGAAATATTCATCTGGTAAGAAAATTCATCTAGTAACTTAGGGGTGGGCTGCTAGGGTGGTCTGTCAGTGGGTGTAGCTTGGGGTAGCAGTGGAGCTTTTTCTTAATGGTTACCGCAGTTTGTTGTCTTGGGCATTAGGAGTGCAACTGTAGTGATCATAAAGGAAAAAACACAGAAGATTTGGAATCTCACACCTATTGTTGCTAGCAATCAAAGCATTAATTAACAAGTAAAGAAGCTCAATGTAGAGAAAGAATGACAGAGAATCTGAGTATGCAAAGGGTATTCGACAACATCAATTAATGGTCAGAAGTTGTCTGTAGGATATTGGTGGCTGCAGGTGAGATGTTTAGAGGAAATTTGCTGTGTGGCTATAGGTGAGATGTTGTTTAGAGGAAATTTGCTGCTGTGTGCCACTGTTATGAGGTGCGGAGATGAAGTTGCTGCTGTTGGTAGCTCACTGGTTTGGTGCTGCTGAAGAGGTGTTGCTGCTACTAGTCTGGTTTTGCTGCCTTTGGTTGTTGCTAACGGGTGCTTGCTACTGCTAATGGTTGCTGCTGCAGTGCTATTCTTGGTATTGGGCTGATGCTAACTGCTGCAAATTGTTGTTGCCGTAGAGTTTGCTTTGGTGCTGTGCTGTTGTGATGGTTTTGGTGTTGTTTTGATATGCTTAGTGTTGTTTGTGTCTTGATTTTTGAAAACAGAGGATAAATTGGTGGGATGCTGCTGTGCTGTTTTATTTTTCCAATTGTTATTTTTCTTGGCTTTGGTTGGTTACTCACCAACTCTGGATGGTGTGCTAGTAAGGGATTGGGCAGGCATATTGGTGCCAACCTAGTTGGGATTGATATGTCTCTCTATGATACTTTTTGCACCCATTCTTTTTCTTTTCTTGATGTAATGAGATCTTTATTCATCAATAAAGGTTTTTTTGCTGATAAAAAAAGAAAAAGAAAAAGAATTCATTAGATATATAGAAGAGATATAGATTTAAGTAACCATATATTAAAATAATTTATAACATTGGCAATTTCTAATTAAAGGATGATGTTGCAACAAATCATAAATCAAAATAATTTTTCTATTAACCAATTAAAATAATACTTAATATCATTTTTCATATGTATATTGGAATTATATGTTAGCCATTTTTCATTTCTTATACTTAACAAAATACAATGCCTAATTTAAATAGTGATTTCACCAATAATAATAGTCACTTAGTTATTACAAAAAAAAAAAAAAAAAACGAAAGAAAAGATTTTGCGTTTGTATTATTTATCATTTTTTTTTCTATTAAAGGATCCATAATTTTTTAAACTAATTTTATGGTATACAGCAAACATTTTGATTTGAACATTGAAATTTATAATTCACCACTGTAATGGTTGATTAGAAGAGGATTAAAGAATTATTAGTTTAAGTGGAAAAAAAAGAGGGACTTACATGTAGGTTCTAATAGGTGGACTTATTGTCCAATAGGTTCTATGATAATTAATGACATTTTTTTGTCAAACACTATTAAAAAATGTCACTAATTGTTAATTTTCAGTGACAGTTTAAAAATCTTGTCACAAAAAATATCACTAATTATATAAGTCTGAGTGGTAGTTTAAAAAAATCGTTACAAAAAAGTCACTAATTTTCAACTTTCAATGACAGTTTGTAAAATTCGTCACAAAAAGTCACTAATTGTAAGTTTTAGACACAATTTATAAAAACTGTGACAAAAAGCTACTAATTGTTAATTTTTAGCGACATGTGAAAAAGCGTCATAAAAAATTATTTTTAGCGTAAATTTTAATAAGACTTATTTTTAATAGAAATTGATGAGAATTAAGTTCAACCATTAGGATCTATTGATAGTTTAAAAAAATGTGTGTATATATATATATATATATATGAGTTCACTCTATATTGTGCTTATTTTATTTTATTTTATTTCCAAAAAAGCAAAAAGATATTAACAAATAATTATGTATAAATATAGATAAAAAGAGGAAGAGTTTTACATACAATACAAATAGCTAAGTCCAAGTTATAGCTATGAAGAGAATAGCAATAAACAATGAGCCGTGCTAGGGAGCTCGAAATCCCCCCCTCTGAATTCCTCGAATTCGAAAAAGGAAGAAGAAGAAGGACTGGACTGGAGGGGCCAACATCAACCGGTCTGGATAGGGGGCGGAGGCAGAGGCGGAGGCGGAGGCGGGGCGGAGACGATCGGCCGGCGAGCTGCGACGATCGGCCGCCGATCGGACTGGATTGGAGTGCTGCGATGATCGGCCGCCGATCGGATCGACTGAGTCTTGCGATGATCGGCCACGATCGATCTGGCCGAGTGTCATGACGATCGGCCTCTCTTCTCTCCCTCTCCCTTTCCCTCTCCCTCTTTCTTTTTCTCTCCCGCTCCCTCTCCCTCTGTCTCAGACTTGCACCTACATGAAGAAAAAGAAGAAGAAGAAAAAAAAAAAAGAAAGAATGCCCAAAACGACATCGTTTTGGGCATTCGGGGGATTAGAGGGGACAAAATTCGGAGAAAAAATCATTTTCCAATAAACAATATCACTGGATGATAGAGAGCAAATAAAGTTTTTTGATATAGTATTTGATTTAGATGAGTGCAATTATATAAAGAGAAGAAAATGTTGCTCTTGATCTTCTATCATAGCAATTTTCCATCTTCTCCATTCTCCTCCATTAAAGCGTTCTACTTTTTATATGCATGGGACCTTTAGTCTCTCTAGATTCAGTAAAAGTTTATTTTATAGATTCACTTTCTAGATTCAGTAATGTGTGAAGAAAATAATTGATTAATCATTTTCTTGATATATCACTAAATCTAGAAAATGGGTCTAACTTTTTGGCTTAAATAGCAATACTCAAATGAAAAATGAAAGGCCATTGAAAGAAAAAAAAAAAAAAAAAAAACATACATAAGGCATAAAGTTTCAACTTAAGACACATGGCAAGTAATCAATCTTATACATGACACATTCTTAGACATTCTAGATAAAATGCACTCCTTTGCTTATATATGATATGATATGATATATGATTTATAATAAATAAATAATAAAGAAGATTTACAAGATTTTTTCACTTAGAAAAATAAAAAATATTATAAAATATAATATGAAAAGATAAGATGACATAAATTTAATGAGTTTGGAATATATAGAGGCACAATAAATAAGAAGATAAAAGAATTAAACAGATAGTGTGTAAGCATATTTTACAAAAAGACATGTCGCAAAGGAACACCTGGACACATGGCATTCTTCTGAAACTTTCTAATAGAAGCTCCGACTACACTTATATATTATATGATATGATATACTATAGAAATATTAAACACACACAAGTAATTAATAAATTTTAGTCCTCATAATGTTTAGTCTGTTTTATGCGATTTTTCATAGAATGTCGTACCTATCTAACTACTATCATTAACCACGAATAATTTTGACTCTCCCTTGATTATTAAATAAAAATTAATGTGTCATTTACCGCATAATCATCAGTGTATCCTTATTGCACAAAATCTATGCACATAGATTACACACCTGAGTGGTGACATAACGGTTTGCCTCAAAAGAACGGGTTTCTAGGGATAGTCTCCCTGTGTTAGATCCTCTTTGCCACCCTAATGCCTTCTAATTCCGTTAAGTAACCAGCATACCTCTCGTGCCACGTTAAGATTCGAAGACACATTTGCGCAACCAAAGAAAATACATTCCAACTCAGAAAGAACACGTCCCCACCACATCTCATTACAATATCAACACTTCCGATTCACAATTATATTTTCAATTCATTATAAATGAGAGCTAATATGTTTCTTATTTGTTAGGTTTATTATGATAGGCAGTTAGCAACGACGAAGTAGTACTATACTTGAGCAAGAGACAGATAAAGGACACTATGATATCATTAAAGTAAAACCAACAATAGACAAGTCAATGAATATACAAGGTAAAGATGCACAAAGTCATACTTTAATTTCAGAATTTCAAAATCGTCATTCTTTAGGAAAATAGTGTTTTCTTACAAATTATCTGATCACTTTTGTTCAAATAAATTTTCATACAAAAGCTGACAGCTAGAGGTAACTTTGGGCATAAAAATCAATTCAAGGGATTGTTTTCTATAATTTTCTAAAAATGGGTAAATTGAGTTGTTTTCATATACTTTCTATAAAAATAATTGATGAATTATTTAGAATATTAAAACACATTTTTTTAGACTTTACTAAAATCACATATGTTATACGTACACTAAATAATGTCCTATTTAAACAGATTTTAATTTTATAAAAATTTATTATTTTAATAATTTCTGAATAATAATGTTTGATCCATACAAAAAAATAGCCCGACTTGCTCTTTTCTTTTCTCTCTTTCCCCTCAAACTGTAAACAAAGCTCTCTCCCCCTCACGGCTCTCTTTCCTCTCAAACGGTAAACAACACTCTCTCTAACCAACGCCTCTTTCTCACATACGGCCAACGCCGACCACCACCAAAACACTCTCTCACAGTTCTCACAATAAACTGATCCTAAGATTAATTCTGCAAATACAAGAATATCCAGCAACAATTTTTTCTTACTAATCCTAAGATTAATTCTGCAAGTTTCTACATGATCAAAGACACTAGAACTTCAAAAACCAAAACACACATACAAGAAAAAAAAAAAGGAACTGTGTTTGGTATCAAAATCTACTCACAAACCATCAACAAACCTCGTTGTTTTTTTGTTTTTATTTTTTTAAAATTTTCTTCAGATTTCTCAGATGAGTTTATGAGCAAGGGTGAGTGAGTTCATATCAGAGAGTCACCGCCGGAGAGGGAGAAACGCTGGAGAGGGTGAGAGGATCGGTCCAGTCTGCTGGGTCGGTGTTCACGAGAGGAGAGAGATGGAACAGGAGGGCGAGATGAGAGGTGGTCATTCATGATGGTGATCGTTGGTGGTGGTTGTTGTTGGGTGACTAGGGGAGGTCTCCATTGGAGGAAGGGGGTTGCGGGCGGTAGTAGGAGTGAAGAGGTGTCGATCGTTGTTCTTCTGCTTGGCGTCGGTGTCGGTCGACGGTGCTCCTATGGAGAGAGAGAAGCATATGAGAGAGAGAGAGAGAGAGAGAGAGAGAGAGAGAGAGGAGAGTTCGGCAGAGGATGAGACAGTGAGACAGAGGAGCGTGGGGGGTTTGGTTTTGTTGTGTGTGTGTTTCACGCACAACATGTAGCAATTAGTCTCAGTACAGACCTCGAATGAGGTCTGCCGCGAATGGCTCAAATGAGCTGGATTCGCATCCTCTCCAACATCCCTCCCTCCAGCATTATCCAGCACTTTGAACAGGATGGTGGCACATGGTGAAAACAGATCCAATAGATTAGAAGCTGTCACATCACGGAGAGAGAACTCAGTTGAGTATTGGACGAAAAGAAGCTGTTTTCTCGCAACGAAGGCAAACAGACTCAAGCTTTTGCCCCCAAAATTCCCATTGACAACCGAAGGAAAAAAATAGAAGAATAGAGTGACAGCGATGCCGACCGAGATTAACAAACGACGTCTCTGTTAGAATAATATTTTTTTTTTTTGGTATAAAATAAATAATTTGAAACAAATTAAATAAATAAAAATAAATTACTTACAGAATTTATTTACCGAACCGAATAAATATTTAAAAGATCAAATCGAATGTGTAACACTCTATCCTTAAGACATATTCGCCTTGCTATAGTGTTTACGGATAAATGACGTATATCTCTCAAGATACAATTATCTTCACAAATTGTAGTAGCATTACAAATAATTTGTATAGCGAACAAAACCTGTATTTTATACTTAGATTTTTTTCTCTAAAATTAGTATGTAGAATAATACAAAGAGAGCACAAAAGAAAGCAAGAAAAAATGAATTTCAGAATTTAAAAATGTTGAAAAATGGTTTGTATTTATAGGCAAATGGTGACCTACAGATCTGTCCGAACAGGTGTGTGGGGGCCGAGTATCAGAGGATACAAAGAGGCTGAATAAGTGAACTTGGGGAGTCGAGATATATACATTTTGTTCGGCCTCGTCTTATACAAACTTAGAAGTATCCTAATCGACCGTATAGCCAGTTGAGCAAGGAACCGAATGAAGAGCAGTTTGCAACAAAAAGGACCGAGTAAATAATTACATGATAGATTAAAGGTGGGCCCAACCCTGAAGTCCAAGAAAAAGATATAAATAGAAGAAGATCAACCAAAGAAAGGTATGTGAGAACTAGTATACTTAACTTAAGATATAAGCAATCGAGAGCATATACTGACTTATCCGTCGGAGTGCTAATTCCAGCACTCCTGACCGGAGTGTTCATTCTTTTTCAGGTTACTAGCTGAGGATCTCGAGTGCCTCATCGGATCCAAAGAGTATTTCCAGAACCACTCCCCCATAATTGGCGCCGTCTGTGGAAATACTCAAGCACATCCATGGCAGGCTTGACGGAAGATCCTCCGGTAGTCACTGGCGACCCTACGCCACAAGACGAAACCACTCCAAGCAACATGCTTGGGCCAGAGAATATTATCGCAAGAAGGGTCTTGAACTTTGATTCACCCTCGATATTAGCACATGAGACAATGCAAGCGATTATGGAGCAAGCAAAGCAAAGCAGAACGAACAGCGGTTGGAAAACATGATGGCCGAGAACGAGCGCTTTCGACAAGATTTGGCCTTGGAAGTGGCAAAATCCCAACAAGCCACGTATCAAGACCAGGGATGACCTCTGAGAAGGGATGGTCGACGATTTCGAATTCGAAGGCATGATAGTGGCAGTGGCTTCGACTTATCATCCCCAGAATCTACAAAGAAGGGACGAGTCGACATTTCTAGTTCTTTTGAGGGAAGTCTACGTGCACGGAAGAAGCGAAGAAGAAACGATTTAGATGAAGAGGATCAGCATGACCCCTTTGTACGACGAATTGCAAGGGCAGTGCTACCTAAAAAGTTCAAAGCACCGTCATTCACCTTGTATAATGGTAAATCAGACCCCACCGATCACATTCGCCATTTCAAGCAAGCCATGACGCTCCATGCAGACGACGAGGCCCTTATGTGTCGAATATTTTCGAGCAGTTTGGGACCACTGGCTGTTAGGTGGTATTATAAATTGGAGCCGGCTTCGATCAAGAGCTTCCACCAACTCCAAAAATCCTTCAGGGCAAGGTTCATCACTAATGAGGTCTAGCCGAAGCAAGCTGATTCTCTGTGGGCAATGCAAATTCAACCGGAAGAAACCCTTTGTGCATATTTGACGCGGTATTGGGAATGTTTTAATCTAGTAGATGATGCCTGCAATGACTCCATGGCCATTACTACCTTCAAGATGGGGTTACATCCAGACAGTGCCCTCCGCAGCTCTTTGACCAAACGGCCCCCAAAAATGGTCTGGTCGTTGATGAAAAAAGTAGAGGAATACTGCAAAGTAGAAGACGACGCCCTCCGGGTCCAAGACGGGCATAAAGCCACTAAGTCGGCCCCGCCTGAAGTCGTGCAGCCGATAAACGCTGTACCACCACAGAGCCCTGAATCGTGGAATCGGGTTAAGCGAGATAGAAGACGGGATTCACGCTGATCAAACGACCAATGTCTACACCGAGCTAATGAGCAGCTTCAAGTGAATAGCAGGCGCGCGATGCGCGCCGACAAGAAATACACGGAGTTATCAGAGCCGATCAGTGTGGTTATGGCTAAGGTTCAATACCTTCCATTTTTCAAATGGCCATAAAACATGGTGGGACCTCCCGATACGAGAAGACGGGATAGACGGTGTGAATATCACAAAGATCACGGTCATGATACCGACAGTT
Source organism: Camellia lanceoleosa (assembly GCA_025200525.1). Lineage (NCBI taxonomy): Eukaryota > Viridiplantae > Streptophyta > Magnoliopsida > Ericales > Theaceae > Camellia > Camellia lanceoleosa. The sequence goes on from CM045762.1 coordinate 188,550,355, forward strand.
GCTATGCTTTGAAAGACCACCTTGAGGAGTTGGTACAAGACGGTCGGCTCCAACAACATGTCCGAAAGAACAACTCAAACAAAACAGTTGCTCTACGGTAGGATTCACCTCCGCTCGGCGTCATCCATATGATATACAGCCTTCCAATAGCCCCAACCGTGCATGTAATTCAGTCATGTCCAGGCCCCCAAAAGCAAATCACACTAGCCAAATGGCCCCATGAAGCTCCGAATATTACCTTCGACGATTCTGATTTGATTGGCGTAACACTTCCCCACATTGATCCATTGGTCATCGAACTACACGTAAACCGATTCACTGTTGAACGCATTCTCATAGACCAGGGAAGTACTTCGGAGGTTATGTATTACAAGACCTTCATCAAACTCGGGTTCGCCGAGTCAGACCTGTCCCTGGCTCCTTATCCATTATTCGGTTTCAATGCTAATCCAAAGTACCCGTTGGGCAAAATCACACTACCAGTTCGAGCGGGCTCTCGAACAGTGGATGTGGAATTCTTGGTTATCAAGCTACTGTCGCCATATAATCTCATCATGGGGCGAACTTGGTTGCATACCATGCAGGCCGTGCCAAGCACCTATCATCAACTTCTCTGTTTCCCGACAGAACGCGGTATTGAGCAAATCCGTGGTTCCCAGAAATCGGCACAAGTATGTTATCTCCTTATTGCAAAGACACCAAAAGAGTTGGAAGTGAATTCTATTGAGGTGCCGGATCGAGAGGGCCTCGACGATGTTGGGCAGCTCCCAAGTGAAAAGGCCATGGAAGCCCTGGATCTAGTTGAAATTGACGGGAATCCAGATAGGTTCTTCATGGTCGGCACCTCCTTGAAGGAAGCTAACAGGCAGCAGCTAATTTCCTTCTTGCTCGGCAACCTTGATGTACTTGCGTGGACACCATATGAGATGCCGAGTGTGGATCCATCTGTTTCGCAGCACCGTTTAAACGTTGACCCTAAATGCAAGCTGATTATTCAGAACACACTGCTACCATTGTTGAGGAAGTTGACCGATTGCTCGATGTCGGGGCAATCCGGGAAGTTACCTACCCTACATGGCTGTCGAACACTGTGGTTGTCAAGAAGAAAAATGGGACTTGGTGTGTTTGTGTGGATTTCACGGACTTAAATAAAGCTTGTCCCAATGAGTGTTTTCCTCTCCCCAGAATAGACCAACTTGTAAATGCCACGACGCGTCATCAACGTATGAGCTTCCTCGATACCTACAGAGGCTACCATCAAATCGCCATGCATCCGGGAGACCAAGACAAAACTGCATTCCTCGCTCTAAGAGAAACCTATTGCTATAAGGTTATGCCTTTTGGGCTGAAGAATGCATGGGCAACTTACCAAAGACTAGTCACTGCCATGTTCAAGGAACAACTTGGCCGTACTATGGAAGTGTACATTAACGATATGGTGGTTAAGTCCAAAGAAGAGCAAACTCATCTAGCCGATCTGGAGGAGACATTCGGCATTTTACGAAAGTACAAAATGAAGCTGAACGTTTCCAAGTGTGCATTTGGGATCAGATTCGGCAAATTCCTTGGCTATATTGTCAACCACCGAGGAATCAAAGCCAATCCGAGGCAAATCCCGAGGCAAATCACAACAATCTTGGAACTCGGCTCCCCTTGATCGGTGAAGGAGGTTCAAAAGTTGATGGGGATGGCCATCGCATTCAACAGGTTCATCAGTCGTTCCACAGATCGCTGCTGACAATTCTTTCATACCCTATGACAGGGTAAGGCTTTTGAATGGACCTTTGAGTGTGAAGCCGCTTTCAATAGTCTGAAGACCTACCTCCGATCAATTCCATTCTTGACAACACCTTCGGCAGGTGACCCGTTCATTTTATATCTGGCAGTCTCTGACTGGGCCGTCAACGCCGTACTATTAAAGGAAGAGCTTGGGGAGCAACGACTAGTGTATTATGTGAGCAAGGCAATGATTGACGCCGAAACACGTTACCGTTGAAAAAACTCATCCTAGCCCTCATCATGGCAGCAAGAAAACTGATGCATTACTTTCAGGGACATACCATCGGGGTACTAACGGATTAGCCCCTCCGGGCAGTACTCTATAGTGCAGAAGCATCAGGGCGCGTTTCAAAGTGGGCTCTTGAACTCGGCCAGTACGATATTTAGTTCCTGCCTAGAACTTCAATCAAGGGGCAAGTGCTTGCCGACTTTGTGGCCGAATTCACTGGGGGGCTTGCTGACTTGAAGTCTTATCAAATTCAACCTAAGCTAAACTGGAGAATTTATGTTGGGGACATTTGGCAGTTGTACTGTGTTGGATCGTCTAATCAACGCGGCAGCGGAGCCGGAGTAGTGATCATGGCTCTCAGTGGAGCAATAATTGAGTAGGCTGTCAAACTCGGCTTCGAAGCATCAAACAATGAGGCCGAATACGAAGCCCTGCTAACCGGCTTACGGAATGCACATCTCTTGGGAGCTCGGCGTTTGCTTATATTTTGTGATTTAAAACTTGTGATCAATCAATTAAAGGGGGAGTACGCGACCAAAAACGACCGCATGGCTGCTTACATGAAAACGACAAATTCCTTGCTGGCAAAATTTGATCATCATGAATTGAACCAAATAACCCGTGATCAAAACACACATGCAGACGCCTTGGCTTGCCTAGCCTCCGCCATTAACTCAGAGATTAAACGAACAATTGAAGTGGGTTTCATCCCTAAGTCGAGCATTGGCCCTTCAAAGAAAGTCCAGATCAACGTCATAGAGTTAGGTCCGAGTTGGATGGACTCCATTGTTGCATTCCTATCTTCCGAATAGCTCCCGTCGGATAAGAAAGAAGCATACAAGCTGCGAAACAAAGCCCTACGATACTACTTGGATCCGCAAGGAAAGCTTTACAAAAAATCCTTTTCTGGCCCATACCTAGAATGTGTTCATCCAGATAAAGTCGAGGAACTCCTGACTGAAATATATGAAGGTAGCTGTGGTGCCTATTCTGACGGGCGCTTTTTGGCCTATCAAGCTGTGACACAGGGGTATTATTGGCCGACAATGAGAGCTGATGCCGAACGTCATGTTAAAAAATGTGAATAGTGTCAGAAGTTTTCTCCCTTAACCCATCTGCCTGCTGAAGAGTTAAGCTCTATAACCAGTCCTTGGCCGTTCACCCAATGGGGACTTGACATCGTCGGACCATTGCCTCGCGCCTCGGGCAACAAGCGATTTTTGATTGTCGCAACAGATTATTGCACAAAATGGGTGGAAGCAGAGGCACTAATGCACATTCGAGATACTGATGTGAAGCGTTTTGTATGGAGAAATATCATAACATGATTCGGCATTCCAAGAGCACTTATTTTAGACAATGGCACCCAGTTTAATTGTGGTGTCTACCGAGAACTGTGCAGCAAGTATGGTATTCGGCCCTATTTTTCCACCCCGGCTTATCCTCAGAGTAATGGCCAAGCTGAGGCCTCTAACAAATCTATTTTGGATGGCATCAAGAAGAGGCTAGAGAAAGCTAAAGGCAGATGGGTTGACGAATTGCCGAGTGTGTTATGGGTTCATCGCACTACTTCGAGGCGGTCCACTGGAGAGACTCCGTTCGCTTTGTGCTTCGGAACGCAGGCAATCATCCCCTTGGAGATCGGACTCCCAATCTTGAAATCAAAAGTTTTTGATATGGGCTGAAATGACATGGTGCTGGCCCTGGATTTGATTTTGATTGAAGAACGAAGAGACCGTGTCTTTGCATTCATGGCACGGTACCAACAACAACTTGTTAAGTCGTATAATCAATGTGTTCAGCTGCGCCGTTATACACCAGGAGAGTTGGTCCTGAAGAAAGTGCTTCCAGCTGCCAGGAATCCGGCTAATGGAAAATTGGGTCCTAACTGGAACGACCCCTATCAGATCAACTCAATCGCGGGAGTAGGGGCATATCGGCTCAAAGACATGTCTGTGAGGAGTCTGCCACGGCCTTGGAATTCAACGCACTTGCGTAAATTTTATCATTAAACCTGACCTGTGGGGCATGATACTTGTTTTGAATGGTTCACTATGTACATATTTCACTTTTGCAATGCAAAGTTTCTTGTTTTCTCATTGTGAAATTCAATTCAAAAGTCTTTCGGTTTAAGCCTCCGGATTCGGAGCGCCTTTCGTGTATCACGATTGGCCAAGATAAGTCTCTGAATTTGGAGCCCCATTAGTACATGACACTTTTGGGCCAATTAAGCCTTTGGATTCGCAGCGCCCTTCGTGGATCTCACGATTGGCCGACAAAAAAGCCTCTGAATTCGGAGCTCCATCCGTGCAGGTCACGTTTGGGCCGAATAAAGACTCTGGATTCGAAGCGCCATTCGTGTATCACAATTGGCCAAGATAAGTCTCCGAATTTGGAGCCCCATCCATGTAGGTCACGTTTGGGCCGAATAAAAACTCTGGAGTCAGAGCGCTCTTCGTGTATCACGATTGGCCAAGATAAGTCTCCGAATTCGGAGCCCCATTAGTGCATGACACTTTTGGGCTGACTAAGCCTCCGGATTCGGAGTGCCCTTCGTGTATCACGATTGGCCAAGATAAGTCTCTGAATTCGGAGCCCCATTAGTGCATGACACTTTTGGGCCGACTAAGCCTCTGGATTCGGAGTGCCCTTCGTGTATCACGATTGGCCAAGATAAGTCTCCGAATTCAGAGCCCCATTAGTGCATGACACTTTTGGGCCGGCTAAGCCTCCGGATTCGAAGCGTCCATCGTGTATCACAATTGGCCGATAAAAAGGCCTTCGAATTCGGAGCCCCATCCGTGCAGGTCACGTTTGGGCCGAATAAAGACTCCGGATTCGGAGCGCCCTTCGTGTCATGATTGGCCTCAAGATAAGTCTCCAAATTCAGAGCCCCATCTGCGTAGGTCACGTTTGGGCCGAATAAAGACTCCGGATTCAGAGCACCCTTCGTGGATCTCACGATTGGCCGACAAAAAAGCCTCCGAATTCAGAGCCCTATCGTGTAGGTCATGTTTGGGCCAAATAAAGACTCCGGATTCGGAGCGCCCTTCATGTATCATGATTGGCCGTCTTCGAATTTAGAGCCCTATTTGTGGTCACGTTTGGGCCGAATAAAGACTCCGAATTCGGAGCACCCTTCGTGTCACGATTGCCCAAGATAAGCCCCCGGATTTGAAGCGCCTTTCGTGGATCTCACTATTGGCCAAGACAAAAAAGCCTCCGAATTCGAAGCCCCATCATTGCAACACTTTTGGGCCGATTAAGCTTCCGGATTCGGAGCGCCCTTCGCAGACATCATGATTGGCCAAGATCCAACTCCCCGAATTCGGAGCCCCATCAATGCAAGACACTTTTGGGCCGATTAAGTCTCTGTATTCGGAGCCCCATCAGTACGACACTTTTGGGTTGATTAAGTCTTTGAATTCGGAGTGCCCATTTGTGCATGACGCGCTTGGGCCGAATAATAATCCAGATTCGGCGTGCTTCTCATGAATATGACGATTAAAAAGCACGCATTGTTGACAAAAGTTGAAACATGCAAGCATCTAAAATGAAGCGAAAATGAACTGTTTCATTACATTGACCAATTGGCTCAGAATGTATAAGCTTAAGCTGAAGCATGCAAACATTCAAAACAGGATGTTTAATTAAATTAACCAATAAATACATAATTTGCATCCAATATGTATTGGAGCATTTACAATATGTTTAATTTTATTCGACATCACCCTTATCGTTGCTTTTCTCGATTTCGAAAGCGCCAAAGGAAAAGTGATGACGTTGGTATAACGGCGACGCTGATTCAATGCCTGTTTCACGGAGAGCCTTAATCCACCCGTGCCTGAAACCCCGGTTCTCGCATCGGCATACTTCCTCAATAAGCTTCTCCTTAGTCTTGTCTATCCCGACCTTTCGGCCGTCGTGGAAGCCTTTCTCATAACCCCTAGACCTCGCAGTCTCTACTGCAAACATGCTTACCGTATCTCGATCGGCAATCGCATGACTTATCAGCCGTTGGCTCACCCTTTCCTCCACCACCTGGTTAGATTGGCCGGCAGCACGCGGCTCGGCAGTTTTGGCCTTCCTTAGCTCACACTCAGCTTTCTCCGCACAAGCTTCCAAGTTTCGAATTCGTTCATTTTTCTGCTCTATCTCTCACCGCGCGGCACGTAGATGCATGTCGATTTCATAGGCGGTATACAGCCCTTTCACTGCTCCGTGGATACCCTCTCGAAACACTTCAAAATCCTGTTGACCAACCATCGATTGTTGGACTTTTGGTGAAAAAATCTGTCAAGCGAACTCGACTGCCACACCTGGGTCGTGAACAATTGAATCCGCTTTCGTTATGGGTTTATTCCCCACAAAAATTGCAAAACTCAACGGTCGCGGTGTCGAGTCAGATTCACTTCTCGGTCGCGGTTGAGGGGAGCTGCCCGTTGCTGTCTTTTCCTTCTGGGTGATTTACTTCGACGTGGGGACTGACGTTTTTCCCGTTCCCTTGACGTCCTACTTCCCGTGCGCATAGGCTCGCCACTGCGATTCATCTCTGTATCTAGCTCAGCTAATGTCCTTCTCTCTCCTCTGCTGTTGAAGAATAGTCTAGTCGACATTCGCAATATCTAACCTTCCTCAACAGACTGATTTAAATTGAGTTTGAACACAATAATGGGATTTACGGGCGCAAAGAATTCACCCCATTTATTCCTAACAGGTGCAGCACCCCCAAGGCGATTTCATTAATGATAAACTTCAAAAGCCCTATGCCGATCTACGCGTGCCACAGCCACTTCATGAACTAATAGTATTCGGCCTTTCTAGTCCATACATTGACTGGGGCAAGGGCAGCCTTTCCAGTTCATACATTGGCTGGGGCAAGGGCAGATTTATTAATCTGATCGGCCAAATATCTAAGCCCGATGCCGATCTACGCGTGCCTCAGCCACTCCATGAACTCATGGTATTCGGCCTTTCCAGTTCATACATTGGTTGGGGCAAGGACAGATTTATTAATCTGATCAGCCAAATATTTAAGCCCGGTGCCGATCTACACGTGCCACAGCCACTCCATGAACCAATTGTATTCGGCTTTTCTAGTTCATTGGCTGAGGTAAGGGAAGATTTATGAAGCTAATCGGCCATACGATGAGGCCCTGAGCCATTTCACTTGTTCGGTTAAATTACTAAATTGCCAAGATAGTTATCTAATCGGCAGGTGGTCGCGGATGTTTAATTCACTCACTTCGTAATCCTACATCCTATTGGATCGATAACTAGTAAGCATAACAAACAACGGTTATCTTATTTAAAATAGCAAAAAATTAAGCACAAATAATAGCAAAGAACAAAATAAGTTCTCAAGCAAAGAGGATTTTCATTAAGTAAATTGAGTACAGATGGTAGCCATTTTACACATGAAAACTACCTTAAACTAACAGAAATCTATTAAACACAAAGCCTACAACCTTGCATGGAAGATGCCTAACAAAAATTAAAAATGTCACCCTAGTCAATCCTTAGGGTCAGACGTCAACGGCTCAACGTCCACTTGCTCGAATGGAATTGGTTGGGCCAATGTCACATTGACGGCAACAAGGGCTTTGAGCCAGCCGTGTTTGAAGCCCCGGTTCTCAAATTTGGGCACTTCATCCGCATAACTCTCCAAGGCGGCTTCTTGTCCAGCCTGGAACGCTTTGAAAACCTCGGAGTCGGCTTTTTCCTTCACCTTCTTCAATTTTTCCAAGTTGGCTTCCAACTTGGCAATCACTTCCTTGGCTAGCTGGAGCACGTCCTCACTCGCTTTCGCCCTATCCTCGGCGGCTAGCCTTAATTGGTTGGAGTTCCTCGCGCTCTCGGCCTCAGAATCCGCCCTCGTACGTTCCTCCGCCGCTTTTGCGGCTTCGGAATCGGCTCTCTGAGAGACTTCCACAGCCTTGCTCTTTTCATTTTCAACTTCGAGCAAGGTGATCTGTTCTATAGCGTTATGTTGACGGCGGCCTATTTCGGCTATCCTGCCCACCGTCTGCAAAATAAGGGAATGGAGTTAAATAATATTAAAAATATATATGTATTCAGGTGGAAGACTACATAAAAAAGCACGTACCAATAAAGCCGACTGAGCCGTTAACGCGATGGACAGCAAGTCTGGCTCCGCTCGAAATATGGCTCTGTCAGCCGGCAGGGAGATCGAAGAGGCCATGCTCAAGGCCACAGCCGGGTCTTTTAAAGCCAACGCACCACAAGAAATCAGCATGTTCCTTATCTGTGGTTGAACAGTGAACAAAACAACCAAATTTGATTCCACAACGCGTAGCTGTTTATCGACTTGCCCTTCTGTGAACTCGGCTTCTTCCTCGGCGGGTCGTTTCTCTCCTCTTTGCTCTTGATTCGCCTGCTCTACTCGCTCTAACTCGGCTGTTTGGGTTTGAGCCGTCTCCCCTCGACAACAGGTTGAGAGGGCTTATCATCGGCAGTTGTAACAACCCTCGTACTGATTATCGATAACCTACTGAATTAGCTCTTCGTTACCGTTAAAACCGAATCGATAATGACCGATAATCGGGTTAATCAAATCTTGAATGGACTGATTGAAATCGAAACCGAAATTGAATAAGTTTATCTATTGAATTGCACATTGCATCTGTTTGATTGATTGATTATCTGTTTGAATTCGTATGTTTAAACTGCTAATTGAAGGCCTTATCGGCGGCCGAATTAGGAACTGATTGATGTTTTATAATCCTCATGATTTATGTGAATTTATGGTATAGTTATCTAAAATGTGAGTAGGTATGATTAAATTAGATTAAATATTGATTTAATTGGCAAGTTTGACTTATTTATACTTAGACCACTTAGTGGCCCACTACTCCTCATATTTGAGCCATATACAAAACACTTAATCAACATTTGATCAGCCATTTCTCTTTGTTTGCCGACCAAGAAGAGAGTTAGAGAGAGAGGGACTTGTTCTTGTTGATTTGCTTGAAGACTTGAAGTAAATTGAAGTGTATTTGCATAATTGAGCTTCTAGGCTTAAATTACAAGACTTAGGTAAGGAAATCATCATCTTCTTGTTGTCTTTAAGCTTCATCTTGCATGGTTCATGCTCCATTGTAGGATTAAACCATGATTTAGTGTTAAGAGGTTGAATTACGCTTGAATTCATGTATGCATGGCCATCTTGGTGCATTTTGAGGTTGAATTCATGGTGGATTGTACATGTATGCTCATGTTTCTAACAAAGTCCATGTTTTCATTTTGTTTTCCAACTATTGAGCTCATTAGAGCAAGATTTGAACCTTGAATTTGGTTAAAAGCTCATGCATTGCATGTTTCAATTTGTTCTTGAAAATGGGTTTGAATGTTGGATTTAATTGACTCACCTCTGGGGCTTGAATTCATAAATTGGCTTTTGAAACTTGTTATACATTGTTTTGGGATATATTTTCCAGATTTGGGGCCCAAGAGGTCGAGAATTGAGTTGAGAATGCTTGGTTTGAGCTTGGAAGGCAAATCTGGAAATTCCAGATTTGGCTTCTTCTCTCGAGCGAAGGATTCCTCGCTCGAGCGACCAACGTTTCCTCTGAGCCACGCTCGAGTGAAGGATTGGTGGCTCGAGCATAAAAATCGAGCATCCAGTACTTTTACTGTTTCATCAGACCGCTAGAGCGAAGGATTGTTCGCTCGAGCGAAGCCTTTGATTTTGCAACCTTGCTCGAGCGAAGGAAGGCTCGCTCGAGCGAGACTCCTGTTTTCAGCAACTTTTGAAAAATGCCTTCCAACTGTATTTTTGCATCCTCATCCCATCCTAGGCATTCTTAGGCCTAGTTTAAGACATCTTAATGAGGATTTAGACATAGAACCACACCGAGGAAATTTAGAGATTTAATTATCATCCTTCCCGACTGTGAAACTTAGTGTGTGTTCTATTTGTTAACTGTTTAGGGTTGGCTCTCGGGGACGCGCTCTAGCCGCTATAGCCCAATCTCTGTGAGTAACGATTGTGTAAAGATATATTTAAAATGATTATCTTTTGAATACTGAACTGAACTGTTTATTGAACTGATATTGTTTACTGAATGAATGTATGTCTTGTATTCTCGAATCAGACAGGCATCCTTAGCACTTATTGTTTCTTTATCTTTATTCTGAGAGCTGTCGGTTCCCTTGTGGAACCATACTGTTTACTGATTGATGGCCATCATTACTGTTGGGTCTGTTAAAACCCGGTCCCTTTGGACCTACTGTTTATAGGCTAATGGATGTATCACATATGACTGATTGAATGAAATACTAAAAGACTGAAATACTGTTTAATGAACTGTTTTCATTATTGTAAGGACATTCATTCATAACCTCTTTACGCTTTATGTTATTCACTGGGCTTTAGCTCACTATTTATATATATATATTTAGGTTCTCAACAGCCAGACCGGAGCTAGGAGCGTGGGTTGGTCCCTAGTTTTGTCAAGCCAGCCTATGTGCCTCACTGTGAGGTTCCGAGTTGCCATGCTATGGCTTGGGGTGTTTTTATTGTCCCCATCGGTCTCCTTCTTTGCTTGTACCATCAGTATAGACCGCCTTTGTTTTCTTGTCTTTGTTATCGAGGGATTAGGTCCCCGTACTGAATGTTTGTATATGATTGTATAGACTGTATTGTTCTAAACTGTTTGAATGCATGAAAAATGTTTTTGGCATACAGATTTTCACAGCTCAATGGACACTAGTTATTTACTGTATTGGTTTCCGCCAGCCTACTGTTTAATCAGTATTCTTGTTCAGTGAGCCTTGATAATCTCGGATTACTGGCCAGTTACGGTGCTAAACCCATAGGGCCGGGTTTGGGTCGTGACAGCAGTGGGTAGAATTTTCGATTGAATGGCCTCAGCCCTCCGCCGGCCAGCCATTCTTTCGGTGTTTTTCTTCTTGGCAAGTTGTGTGAGTGACAACCCAGCCATGTCCTCAGGGTACGCGCCGGGAAGGTCTTCTAAACCTATAAAGATGTCGTCGAAGGAAACATCTCCTCAGTCTGAAGTGGATGGCGGATTGGATGAATTGAGGTCGGCTTCCTCAAAGGCCAACTTCAAAGCCTTGTCTACTTCGGCTTCAGACGGGTTTGGCGACTCAGCGACCTCAGCTATCTCTGCCTGTTCTGAGTCAAATTCGCCTAAACCAGTTTGCCTCAAGTTTTTTAAGTTAGTTAAGAAGAGGGCCGTAAGAAACTCCTCGCCCCTCGGAACTGGGACGTTTTCTGCCGTTGAAAATGTCGTGTACGTCAGCTCGTATCGAAGAAGAATGTGGGCCGCCCTTCCTTATTTCTGAAGGCTCGGACTGCCAAAGTATTGGAGTGCGACTTGAATTTCTGCAAGAACAGCGTCGTCGGTTAAAACCAAAACTTTCTTCAAGTTGTTTCCTGCACAAGTAAAACCATGAGACCGCAAAGATAAAGCCGAGTAAATATAAGAAAAATAAACGCAAGGGGCTGTAGCCACCTGGTTCGCCTCTCCGTCTAGGTATAGGATCTAGGCAGTCATCGCCTTCGCCAAATTCCCAGTTACCTCGGACAACGACCATGACATCATCGACTCGCTTGCCAGAGCTGGAAAGCATAGTCACTAATTGATGGTCGGTGTCCTTGGCCCTAAGGAAATAGCGCCCATGTCGGCCAGAAGACTTGGCCAAGGCGTAACAGTGCCAAATAGAAGGTATGCCGAGATTAATCCTAAGGCGATGGTTTAACTCTATAATTCCCATTATGATTCGAAAAAAGTTTACATTAGGTTGGGAAAGGATTAGACCCCAATGGCGAAGGACGGCTCTAAGGAATGGGTGAAGGGGGAAACGGACTCCGCCCTCTGCAATTGATAAGAGAGGGAAGATGATTGTGCTTTTATCAGCCCTCTCCATATCAAGGGTGCTGTCTGTCACGAGTGACAGACGGACGTCATCAGAGATGGAAAAATGGCGTCGAAAGCCAGAGACTAGATCCACAGAAAGGAGGTCTTTCAAATGCTTTGCCATTTTCATCAGTTTATGGAGTACGTTAGATTAAAAACAAACCAGGAAAAGGGATTTGAAGTAGAGATGAAGAGAACTTACAAGAAGCGAAGGAAACAATGAGAGATAAAAGGAGGTTGCAGAGGCGAATCGGAAGGCACACCAAGAGCTTCAAGTATTCAGAAATGAGTGTGCATTCGAAAAGACAACAAAATTTTAAATCACAATAAATGGAAGAAGCGTACAAAGGGGCGAGAAGTTGTAATGATGTCCGAAAGGCGTGTGAGCTCTGACATTCGCGTTGGAATGAGGTTAGCCGCCGAATTTCAGCTCTAACTTTTCAAGTTTGAAACCAAACACACCAGCTAACTGTTGTTAGTGGAGTGTTTGGGGGGGGGAATTGTGGGGGCCGAGTATCAGGGGATGCAAAGAGGCCGAATAAGTGAACTTGGGGAGTCGAGATATGTACATTTTGTTCGGCCTCGTCTTATACAAACCCAGAAGTATCCTAATTGGTCGTATAGCCAGTTGAGCAAGGAGTCGAATGAAGAGCAGTTTACAACAAAAGGGACTGAGTAAATAATTACATGACGGATTAAAGGTGGACCCAACCCTAAGGTCCAAGAAAAGATATAAATAGAAGAACATCAACCAAAGAAAGGTATGTGAGAATTAGTACGCTTAACTTAAGATACAAGCAATCGAGAGCATATACTGACTTAGCCGTTGGAGTGCTAATTTCGGCACTCCCGACCGGAGTGTTCATTCTTTTTTAGGTTACTAGTTGAGGATCTCGAGTGCCCCATTGGATCCAAAAAGTATTTCTAGAACCATTCCCCCACAAGGTGCAATACAACCTGAACAGATGCAGTCTTTAAACTAAACATATACAGTTTTGAAATTGGACAGATTTGCTAACTACTGGCAGTTTTAAAACTGCCCAGAACTACTAGGCGGTTTTTCAAACTGTTTAGAACAGTTTGAACCTATTGAACTTGTTGGAAAATGGATTGGAAAAGGGCACTGTTTGGACAGGTAAAATTAAATTAATTTTGTTCAGAAATTTAAATAATTTCTTGCAAGAATTTTTGGAAAAATTCAAATAAATTTTGTCAAAAAATTTAATGTTAGGATCGACCCGACCCACAACCCACACCCGTACCTGGCTCAGCTTGGCTCAGGCAGTCGACAGTGGCGGCGGTGGTTTGAGCCAAGGTTTAATTTGTCTATAACTTCTCTCTTCTACAAACTTGGGGTATCCCTTGGGGTCTAACCCAAGTGTTGCCACCTAGAACTTATACACACACATAAGTTCTCTTAAGTTTCCAATGTGGAATAACCATTTCAAGAAAACCCATTTTTATTTCTTTAGTAGTCCATTCCACGAACCCGAAAAGGACGTCAACTCCCTATTCACTCGTAAATGGTTTTGATGAACCGTCTTCACCGTGTGACTTGCCATACAGCAAGGAACACGTCACCTCTTTGGACCCACCCTAAAAGACGTGTGGGCCCAACTCAAATTTTGGCTCAAAGTTGGCCCAAAATAAGCCTATAAAAACTAAAATTTTCAACAATCCCCCACATGAATGGAATTTGACAGAGAGAAAATGTAACAACATGATCTAATTACAGAGAGTATAGAATTTGAAAATATTTCGCAAAGGATAGGTAGCTTTTGGCTTTGAACCTTCCCTTGTGAGACACTATCGGATTTACTAGCTAACTAGTGAACATGATGTCTTGAACTGTTCAGCCATTTGTGTAAATCAAGACAATAGAACTTACACAGTATATTACCAGAAACAGTTTAGTTCTCACTATTTTGTTCATTTTAGCCCTAAACAATCTGGTCTTTCATAAGTGCTCTAAAGAATTGTAGCCCTTCACAAATCTAATAGAACCAGCCCAGTTCACACTTACATAGGTAATTCTTATGAAGAGTATCCTGCTATACTCCACTAGGTATGCCTAGGTATAAAAATCATTAAAAGTATTTACTTAACCTAAAACGCTGCAGAAATCACTATTTCATCATAGAAATGGGTAGGAGTTTGATTCTTCAGTGATCCTTATGAGTCATACACAACTTGGTTGTCCCTTTGAACCTAGATCTTAGGATCTCCAACCAACTAGGTTGAGTTTCCGTTGTGGTAACTCTTATTTAATAGGCTTAAGTCCTATTCCTTTCGATGAATTCTCAACTAACTCTCTTGCTAACCCTTTGGTTAGTGGATCCGCTATGTTGTCTTTAGACTCCACATATTCAATGGAAATAATTCCATTAGA